>CP038110.1:833372-903643 GCA_004519485.1 Nannochloropsis oceanica | reverse complement strand
TGCTGCTGCCTCTGCCTCTGCCATTTCCCACTCCCCGGTGGCCGGCCCCGCCTCTTCTTCATAAGGAGAATCTCAACCTCCCTAGGAACGGGAATATTACTTCCGTAATCTTCCATATCTGCCCCGCCCACACCCTGCTGGTCATGCTGTCGTCTCTTCGTCTCCCCCTCATCCCCCCTCTCCTCCTTCTCTTCACCTCCGTTTTGTCCTCCAACCTCTGCGGCGGCCGTCAAAGCTGCTAGGGGGGAGATAGTGGAGTGAATAGCTCTGTCGTCCTCGTCCTCGTCCTCGTCCTCATCCTCGTCCTCGTCCTCATCCTCGTCAGCGACAGCAATCGCTTCGTTCCCTCCCCTCTGTGTCGCTTTCCCTTCTCCTCTTTCTGCTGTGGCTCCACTCTGTTCTTGATGCTGTTGCTGCTTTTGCTGCTGCTGCTGTACATACTCTTCCTCCATCCGCTCCAAGTCTTCGATTGACTGTGAGGAGGTTATCAGGGTGGGGAGGGAAGGAGGGAGGGAGGGAAGGAAGAAGGTTGGGGAGGTAAGCTGCTGCCCGGCTTTTTTCTCTTGTCGCATTTCCAATCACTCAAGGGCGCAGGCCCTCCCTAAGTACAGGTAATATGAAGGAATAGAGAGAGAGGGGCACCAAGTAGGTAGGGAAAGACATAGGTACAGAATGCCTTGCTCAGCTCCGTGCCTGGTTCGAAGATGATGGTTAGAGAAACACCTGGTGGCGTTCATTTCCACCATCATTAAATGGACACCCACGTACCAACTCCACCATCGCAGGGGTATCCAACTGCACTTCTTATTCTTGCTGTCAATATGTGGGAGAGCGTTCAGGGTCAGTGTGTGTGGATGGTGTGCCCAAGTGTATCCATCTTTCTCATCCCAGCCGTTTGCGTGCCCAGTTGGAGCAGCGGCCTTTTGTGCCCCTCATGTCTTTGGTTTTTTATGTTTTGTAAGGCTTTCAACGCACCATCGCCACGCTTGAAATATCTCAATGAGGAATACGGAAGCTATGCATGAGCCCAAAGGGTTTTGGATTTTGAAAAGGCGGCCTTGTCACCGCCGGAATTAGCTATGTCCTTCGCATGGCGTAGCTCCAGCCCTTGCGGCTTATGGCGCTGCCGCCTGTGAGGAAACGACAGAATCACCAGACAAACATCATATTCCATTTATCCTAAGGATTTAAAGCGCTAAAGGTTGAGTGAATACGGCAAGACATCTTTCGGATGGTGTTGGGCATGCTACGAAAGCCTCGCGTTGCCGGAGGAGGTAGGAAATAATGGGGGATAGAAGGGATTCTCCTGTATAAGAGAAGGTGTGTATATATACGTCGATGCGAACAAGAGCAAGACTGTTTCCCAAAAGAGGTAGAATACGCTTTTAAGGAGGACATAGGATCACGAAAGGAGAATATTCTGTAAAAGCACGCTTCTTGACGTTCCTTCCAACCTTTCCCTGTACAGACATTCCTTTTGACAATGCATTTTAGCAGCCTTCTTCTCTCCATTCTTTCCTCCTTCCCAGGCTTGCTCAAAAATTTCGCACCTCCGCAATGCGATCCAAGCGGTGGAAGATCAACGGGAAGGTCTGCGACACCAAAGCCGGGGTCTCCGCGAAGCTCACGTAAGCCGCATTAACCGTGGCGAGCAGGGGTTCCAAGGCCGTCATTACCAAGATGTACGCCAGGGCACCGGGCAAGACCACGGCAACTCCCACCCCCGCACCAGTACCAAAGAGGAGGAGGGACATAAGTGCGGTCAAGCACCCGGCTGTGGTGCCCAGTGCGTGGAGGGTGTGTGACAAAGCATCGGTACGGAGGATCGAGTCGAGGCCGGCAGCGACGAGGAGGGTCCACACGTCGCGGGCGGCGGTGGAAAAAGATTTCTTGTAGGCTGCCACGTGGACGAGGGCGAGAGGGTGGTGCGTGCGGATGAAGGAGGAGGGGCAAGAGGAGGGGGAGGACGAGGGGGAGGACGAGGGGAGCTTCCCGCCTGCAGTTCTTCCTCCCCCTCCCCCACGCTGTCTCGAGGCCGCGTGGGAGGGCAAGGTCGAGGCCAAAGAAGCAGACGGCACGAAAGAATGCGAGGTCGGGCGGTGGCTGACCGCCGTGGGCATGGTGTGCATGTCCGAGTCTTGGTGGGAAACCGTGTAGCCTTGCCAAGCCCAGAGCGCGTGGGCCAGGGGGCAACAAAAAGCGGCCTGGCACAGAGAGCCCAAGGACACGCTGAGGGCACAGGCCAGGTGATGCAGGAGGACTTCCCCCGACAAGTTGGAGGAGGAGAAGGGCGGGGGGGAGGGAGGGCTGTCGCTGCTGTCCTCGTCAGGCCCGTCGTCCCCGTAAATGTCAACCGTCATCCCTGTGGGGCTACCACGTCGCTGCCTGATTTTCCTGCCTTGCTGAACCTCCTGCTGCTGCTGCTGCTCCGACAGCATGAAGCCCTTATGCAACTCACCTTCTACGTCATTCTCTCCCTGCTCCTCCTCCTCCTCATGATCATCATCATCATCATCATAAAACGGGTTCTTGGTCCGGTCATATTCAAATCCTCCCGCTTCTTGGGTGATGCTACTTCTCGTCCTCCTTCGGTCCCTCCCTCCCTCCCTCTCTTCTTCCCCCCCTCCCTCGAGCGCACTGTAGAACCAACGGGTCACCGAGCCCGAGAGGAGGACGTGGAGTGTCTTGCGGAGCAGGTGGGAGGTCCAATAAAGGTTAAGGAGGAGGAGGACGAAGGGGAGGAAGGCCGGGGTGCCTCTGCTCCTGGTGGCGGCAGCAGCAGCAGCAGTAGCAGGAATAGCAGCAGTGGTAGAAGAGGGATCTGTGACGGAGGTGCAGAAGGCCGAGGCAAAGACCATGGCCCATAGTATGAGGAAGGAGGTTTGGAGGAATAGAATCCCCCGGCTAGCATAACAGAGGGGGAGGGAGGGAGCGAGGATGTCACTGGTCATTTCCCCCAGGACAACCACGAACTCTCCTTGTTCTTGTACACGTCGACGCCAATAGCGTTGCTCGTGCCAAAGGCTGATGGAGAGAGGGAAGAGAAGGAGAAGGAGGAAGGGTAGGGGAAAGGGATTGGAGTAGAGGAGGACGAAGAGGAGGACGGTTTGAGAGGCGAGGGAGAAGTGGGAGGCATGGAGGAGCAGTCGCCGGCGGGAGATAATACCACCGACACTTTTATTGTAAAAAACTGCACGGAGAATGAAAAAATAGGCCAGAGCAACTCCAGCGAGGATGGAGAGGAGGAGACGGGCGGCCGTGTGGTAGAAGTGATACGTTGGTGGTTGCTCGCCTTGTGTTTGTGGTGATGGGGAAAAAGAGGAAGACGGAGGAGACATTTCTTTGTCGGTGGACAGGACGAGGAACAAAGTGAGGACGTGCAAGGCAAAGACGGCGGTGAAACCTCGGTCCTTATACGCGAGGGGTCGACGGAGGCTCATAATGCCCACAACGGGGACGAAGGAGGAGGGGGAAGAGGAGGGGGAAGAGGAGGAGGAGGCGGCAGGGGAAGAGTTTGAACACGAGTTGGGAGTATTTGCATGTTGGGAGTTCGAACAATATGGAGAGAGAGTCTCGGTGATGGTTTCCTCATCGCCGTCGTGGGAGAAGGGCAGTTCCTTGTGGTGGCCCGAGGGAGAGGGAGGAGGGAGAGGGAGAGGGGCATAGTCGTCGTGGTGATGGCCCGCGCCCGAAGGCGGAGGAGGCACCGCGGAGGACGATAGCCACATGCTAGTGTGTGTGTGTCTGTGTGTGTCGGATGGAAGGGACAGCGAGTGGATAGGCTTCAATGGGGCTTGGGTGGTGATTTTGTGAAACCGTCTGTCTAGTGGCGTCACCAAACGGCAGGGCCATGTTCGAACTAGGCCTTGCCTTTACCAGCACGAGCAGGCACGGGAACAAGGAGGTGAAGCGAAACACAAGCAGGACAACATGCGCCCAAAAAAAGATGTGATAGGCTGTCTGCTTCTTGAGACTTTAAAGAGTCGCGCTCGGGCGAAGTAAATGCAGCCAGGGCTCCCTCTGTTTGTTTTGGTACGAAGAGGGAGGTGTTGATGCTGTAGGACGATCAAAGATCTTTGTGTGCCCAGGGCCATAGCAAGCCTTCCACACATCACAACGCAACATAAAAGCAGGCTACGTCCTTACTTACGAGTCTCGACTCTTCCGCTTCGTTTGCAGTATTTCTTTCATGATTTCAGTTTCGACGCGCTGTGTTTCTCCTTTTCAATTTATCCCTGTCTCCATCTTTTTTAATGTTAAAATGAAAGTTTTTCGTGTGCATGCGTGTATCTCGCTCGCTACATGCACACCCCAACTTCATTCCTTGCACTCTGCTTTATTTTATCTGGTAAAAAAAAAAGAAACTTCAAGTCTCTCCCTCCTCCCTCTATCTAACCACTTCTCTCGCACCCTATCTCAAGCCACCGCTTTCTTCTCTCATGCTCATCGTCTTTTTCCGTCCCTCGGACCTTCCTCCACCCTTTAATTTCAGGGGGAGCGATCTAATCAAAACTCTGTTTAATAATAAATTTAAAAAGTATATAGATTTAAAATCAATATCAAAATTAGACATTCTCCTTCCTCTCTCCATTCCTATAGTTGCTTTTTCACCACTCGGCCTTTGGCGTCGCTACGGACGTCCCAGAAAATCCCAAGCTTCTCGCCTGGAGGAGGGAGGGAGGGAAGGAAGAAAGGAAGAAGGGATAGAGGGAGGGAGATAATGACAGGTGAGTGGGTGACTTAGCGGCACTGGAGACGAATGAGAAAGGAAAAGGAGAAACGAAGCAAAATGGGGGGAGGTTTCAAGGTTGTCGGGAAGGCAGGAAGACAACAGCTAAAAATCCTCCCTCCCTCCATCCCTCGATCGCCACAATCAATCATCTAACCTGGCCATAGAAAGGTCCAGTAGAACACGTCGATGCCCATGTAACTGTCGCGTTTTGCTTTTCTGTGGTGGAGGGGAGCATCAGAAAGAGGGAAAGGGGAGGAGAGGGACGTCAGGAGTGCGGAAGGAAGAGGAGAGGAGGAATGGACAGAGAAGAAGGAAAGGGACATGAAGAAGGGGAGGGAGGGAGACGAGCGGGAAGGTGGGATAAGAGGTAGGAAGAAGGAAGTAGGGGGAACAAACAATACGACGCCGAAGAAGGGACGGTGTGTCAAGACGTGGAAGGATATGAAAAGCAAAGAGGAGAAGACAGGAAAAGAGAAGAAGCAAATAAGTGCGTAAGAGAGAGAGAGGGGGGGACAAGAGAGAGAGAAGCAGTATACGGATGTCTGTGACTAGCCCATGCATCTACATGCCCATACACATATACTCATATACACCTGTACTCATGCACACACGCACGTACCGAGGGTAAAGGTGGTGATCCACGTGATCCAGCTCGGCCAGGAGGTCGATGGTGCGCGCCAGGTACCAGACGTCGATAGGAACGGCATTGCACTGAGGGACGGAGGGAGGGACGGAGGGAGGGACGGAGGGAGGGACGGAGGGAGGGACGGAGGGAGGGACGGAGGGAGGGACGGAGGAGGAATGGAGGGAATGAGTTATGGTTACTAAGAATATGATGCGATGCCCACAACATTCAATTATCTCCGCTTCTGTACACCTCCCTCCCTTCCTCCCTCCCTCCCTTCCTCCCTTCCCACCTTGTAGCGACCGTTGGCAGCGGGCGGCTCGGAAGGCTTGCCATCGTCGTGGCCCTTGAAATTAAGCATGAGGGTAATCAAAACCCACATCCCCTATACGTTGGACGCAGTGTGAGACACGGACGTCAAACGAGCGATATTAAAGTGAGGTTGAAACGAGTCAACAAGATACTCTTTCATTCAATCAACGAGACTGGTTTGCGTGCAGGGGGCCATAACGCCTCCCTCCCTCCCTCCCTCCCTCCCTCCCTCGACGTACCGTGAAGTTGATGTGCAGTAGGACTACAGGAAAGAGGGGAAAGAGGATAGAGGGATAGAGGGAGGGAGGGCGGGGGAGGGCCATTGTGAGGACGAACAGTCTGCAAGCCATAAAGGAAGGGAGGAAGGGAGGGAGGGAAGGAGGGAGGGAGGCATAAAAAACACACCGTTGTTGAGGTCCCAGATGTAGTAACGAATAAGGATCTCAAGGGCGGGCACGAGCCAGGTGCAACTTTCTACAAGCGCCATTTCCCAGGTCTGGAGGCAGGGAGGGGGGGAGGGAGGGAGAGAGAGGGGGAGTGTGATGTGACAATGAGTTGATTGAAGATACCATCTTTCTTTCTGTGTTTTCTTGCTCATCCTCCCCTCCCTCCCTCCCTTGGCCCCTCTCTTGCCTTGTAGTGGGGGTGGACGAACGCCCAATCCACGCGCTTTTCAAAAGGATGGATGGTCCAGCCTGAGGGAGGGAGGGAGGGAGGGAGGGAGGGAGGGAGGGAAGCAGGGTTGGAGGGAGAGAAGAAGAATTTCGTGAGCGAGAAGCACTCAAGATAACGTCAAGAACGATTCAAGAAAGACGAAGGAGAAGAGTCAAGAAGGTGTCGAGGGATGAAGAAAGGAGAGAGGGAGGGTGGGAGGACGTACCTAGGTAGGCATAGAAGAAGTTTTTGATGCGGTGGTAGGAGTGGGGGTCACAGAAGGGATATGGGCCTTCATTCTCACAATACTGGAGGAGGAATGGAGGGAGGGAGAGAGGAAGGGAGGGAGGGAGAGAAGGAGGGAGAGAGGGGGGGCGTTTTTATAGTGGTGACTGCACAAGGGAGGGAGGGAGGGAGGGAGGGAGGGAGGGAGGGAGGGAGGGAGGGAGGGGCGTACCTTGTGATGCCTGCAGTGTTTCGAGGACCACCAGAGGGGGCCGCGTTGAGCGGCGGTGCAACTGAACAAGCCGAGGAGAAAGGTGGTGAATCGAGAGCAGGCCCAGGCCTGGAGGAAGGGAGACAGGGAGGGAGGGAAGGAGGGAGGGAGAGGGGGAGGGAGGGAGGGTGGGGGATGGTGAGGGAGGGAGATAGGAAGGGAGGTGGTCATCCCCGCTGTGGCCTTGCCCTGCACGGGGCGAGGATGGGGGGCGATAGGGAGGTTATAAGGGAGGGGGTGAACGAGGCAGAATACGCAAGGGCAGGAGGAAAAGAAAAGAAGAAGAGCAAGGAGGGAGGGAGGGAGGGAGGGTAGTACCTGATGCGAGAAGAGGCGGTGCAGCAGGCCCCAGCTCATGATTGCTCTCCAGTAGGCGTGACAGAATGCAAACGTTACTTCTTGCCAAGTGAAGGGGTGGCCTTGGACAGCAAGGGTCACAGTGTAGCAGACACCTGGAGGGAGGGAGGGAGGGCGGGGGGGAGGGCAAGGGGGAGGGAGGGAGGGAAGGGCGGGTGAGTACATGAGAGCGACTTACCCTGTTGAACAATCTCTTCATTTCTTTTTCAACTTCCTTCCTCCAATCCTCCCTCCCGCCATCTTTTCCTCCCAGGTAGCGAGGATGCAGGCAATGTGACAGCCGAATCAAGAGGGTAGGGAACGACAGGCAGGTATGAATATGCATCCGACCCCTCCCTCCCTCCTCCCTCCCGCCTTACAGGCCACAAACAGCAAGTACATGGGAAAGTTGATCGCCCAATTAATGGTGTCGACGTAGGGGAAGAGGGTTAGCATGTAGGCGGGCGTGCCAGTGGCTCGGATCTCCTCGTCGAAGGCGTTGGTTTCCTAGGATTCCATAAATTGCGTGAGTAATGGTTAATACGACGTAAACGCTTGAGGGTATGAATGAAGGTATTTGAATGTAGACAAAATCAACTGCTCCCCTTCTTCACATTTGTTTCCCTTCACCCTCCTTAGTTACCTTCTCTTGCGTCATGAATGACACCGTCTTCTCCTCCATCTCCAACTCCCCATCCCATCCTTCTACCCCTCCCACTCCTCCTCCTCCTCTTCCTCGCGGGCTCAAACCCTCCCCCGCGCCTGTTACACGCATCGCTACTCTTTCCCCTTCTCCCTGTCGCCGCTGCTTGTCTTCCCCTGTCGTCGCGGCAGAGCGAGAGCGCAGGACACGGGTGCTGCCGGCCCCTGCTGCTGCTGTCTCGTTCCCCTTTGCTTGCTGGACGTAGCACATGTTTCTGTGGCCTGTGTAGGCGTCCCTCTCCCTTCTCACGTCAACCTAGATGGAGGGTCCGCCGTGCTGGTGTACGCGCTATTGCGTGTGCGTTCTCGTTGTCTGTTGGGTGCAGAGCATTGGTTGGGAGGGGAGGGGGAAATGAGAGAGGATGGAATGATCGGGTTCGGTCAGACATGCATGGGCACTCATACAACAGCCGCTTGCATGCTACTACTTGCTGCTGCTTGCTCTTGCTTGCTTTTGCTCGCCTCGAGCACGACCAAAATTAATAATGTGGAGATTTTATGTTAAAATTCACAACCCTCACGCACACTTCCACCGGACGCGTCGACATGCGTCGGGGAGAGCGTCGCCTTTTTCCTGCAGATTTTGTTCCTGCTCGCTGTTCGTCGAATCAATGGCCTCGAAGCAACACCCACCGCTAACGGCCTCATACAAAAGTGCAGACACGTTAAGCCTGTCAGAATATCGGTTCTACAGGATTGGATACTACAGAGGTTTTTGTCCCTCGTACAGCGGCTGGGACCGACTCTCGGAATTAAGTCTCGCCGACGGTTCTTGCGGGGGAGACCTCTGTGGTCGTCATTCGGTCAGAGAGCACTGCCTTCCAGCGCGAGGGTGCAGATCAAAATCACAGTCACGTCTTCAGGCTTGGCATCACTACTTGTTTTACCCTTTGTCCGGCTTCTTAGAGAAGAGGTGTGGACAACGGCAGTCTGCAGGCAGCATGTCAGGCCGGAGGATTCTCAACCAAGAATGTTTGCGCGAAGCCGGCAAGATCTGTTTTCTCTACATTCACGTATATCCCCGGGAATTAACGTGGGACTTAAATTTTCGGGGATTTGGTTGGTGTGCTGTATGTGATGCTCTTAATTATGGTGCTTTGCCTTTATTTTGCGAGGGTGGGTGGGGGTAAAGTTTTTACGACTTGGGAGTGGAATCGGCGTGTAGATTCTGTTGGCCATATCACTACCCTCAAGCCAGCTGAAAGGATTCATATGGGGTCTATGTGGGTTCTTTCTTATCGTCTTTGTTTTTTTCGCTATGTTTCACAGTCGACGGAGATGAAGTTAAGGTAGCAATAACGCGCGAAGCTTGTAAAGCCCCATGAACAAAGAAATAGAGTCTTTTTTTTCTAACCCCCCTTTTTCATTCTTTCTTCTTTCATCTATATATTTTGTATGTAATAAATATTTTTCGGTAAATATCTGCCATAATCGTCCCCCACCTCCTTCTTGCTTCAATTCAGTCATTTCTCTCCTTCCCGCCATCCACAAACCCACTTTTCACTTTCGCAGCTAATCGGTAGTCGCTACTTATCTACATATGCAAGGGAAGTTCTTCTTCTTCGTCGTCGTCGTCGTCGTCCTCCCTTCATTCCCCTTTCTCTCTTTCATTTCCTCTACACATGGTTGGCAATTAATTCAGTGATTACATCCGGGTCGGCCAGCGTGCTCATATCGCCCAGTTCCTGCACAAGTGAGGGAGGAGAGAGGGACTGAGGGTGAGTCAAAGGCTTTTTTAAGGATTCTTCTTTTTCTTCAAGGACTCTGCACGAAAGTGGTGTTTATGTTTTCCATTTTTTCAATCTCAATCATGTGCGTTGTTACCAGCATGGTGTCTTCCCTTCCTCTACCCTCCACCTTTCTCCCCTCTCCCTTACCTCCACGGTGACGGCCTTACCGCCGGCTGCCACCTTTCGGAGAATGCGCCGCATGACCTAGGGAATATAGGCGGAAGGAGAAAGAGGAGAAGGGTTGGATGGACGCGCATCAATGCCTCGTTTTTTAATGTCAGAGTCACTATTCCTCCCTCCGGCCACTCTTACCTTCCCAGAGCGCGTCTTGGGCAGAGTGGGAGCCCACTGGATAAAGTCAGGGGCTGCGAAGGCACCAAGATTGTTGCGGACCTAAGGAGTAGGGGAAATGGAAAAGGGAGAGGGGAGAAGCAATATCTCACTCAGTTCGCGCGACAAGGAGTATGACTGAAGAGGAAAGCGGAGAAAGAAGGAGGGTAAACAGGGGGTGGGAAAGGAAGAAAAGGGCATGTACCAATGTTCTCAGCTGAGTCGCCAACTCTGCACTGGGTTCTTCTCCTGCTTTGAGAGTTACGTAGCAGTAAAGGCAATTGCCCTTGATGTCATGAGGAATCCCGACGACTGCAGCCTCGGCCACACGGGGATGCTGGGCCTAAGGGGTGGAAGGAAGAAGGTAGGGAATAAGAAGAATGGACGGATAGGAAGGAGGGATGGATGGAAAGAGGGACGTACCAGCGATGACTCGACCTCGGCAGTCCCAAGGTTGTGTCCCGAGACAATGACTACATCGTCAGCGCGGCCAGTGATCCAGTAGTAGCCGTCTGCGTCCCGCCTGAGGGAGAAAGAAATAGATAGTAGCAGGGAGCGTTAGAATAGGCGTCAGTAGGAAGATGCTAACAACCCCGCACACTGTTGATTGCACCCCATCCTCTGGCATTCCTGCCGTACCGTGCGTTATCTCCAGTCAAGTAGTAGCCATCGAAGGAGAAATATGTTTGCTCCATACGTTCGTGATCGCCATAGATTGAGCGAATTGTGCTTGGCCAAGGAGATTTGATGGCGAGGAGGCCTTCGGTAGCGCCGGTAAGTTCCTAGCGGGAAGGGACAAGAGAAGGCAAGAGTAGTCGATGGATGCACACATTCAATGTTCGCCTCTCTTCGCAACTGGACATCGTAACCGCGTATGCTTTTTGCGCACATTAGTTCCCATCCGCATGCATCATATGCGCTCTATGGATCATATGCGTACCTTTCCGTCTTGCGACAGGAGTACCGGCTGTATGCCGAAGAAAGGCAAAGAGGCACTACCTGGCTTCTGACCCCAGCCTTTGATGGGCAAGGGAGCGATAGCGATGGCACCTGTATTGCAGAATGTGTGTGCAGTGATTTTGGACTGTGCATAGTCGGGAATGACTCCCTTGCGCGTATGTATGCGACGAGTAGCAAGGATGAATCTGACACGCCATGTGTGGTAAGAGCGCAATAATCAGATCGATCAACCAAGCACAAGCACGCAAATACATGCAAGAACGCACGCCAATTTCAAATATTACCTGTCTCAGTTTGCCACCATGTGTCCACAATCGGGCACCGACTACCCCCCACAACCTGTAGATAAATGCGGAGAGGATTAAATCAAGTTACTCGCTATGGACTGAACCCTCCCGCCCGTCTGTCCCTCCTTCCTCACTTTCCACCCACCTCGTGGTACCACTTCCAAGCCTCCGGATTGATAGGCTCGCCGACTGACCCCAAAACCTTGAGGCTCGTTCGCGCGTATTTGGTGACGTGATGATCCCCTTCTCGCATGAGAGACCGGATAGCGGTCGGGGCTGTATAGAGGTGAGTGACGCCGTACTTGTCCACGATATTCCATAGGCGTCCGACTGAAATGTAGAGATGGAAGGACGGCAAAAGACAGGAGGTCGCAATGGTTGTTAAAAAATGACAGTGAATTCAACGACACTTTCGGCCGGGAAGAATCTTCCCAACCAACCCTCTTCCTCTGCATCCTCACCGTCAGGGTAGCTTGGCACTCCCTCGAACACAACTTGGGATGCGCCATTGAGCAAGGGGCCATAGGTGACGTAGGAGTGACCCGTGATCCAGCCACCTGCCGAAAGGGAGTGAGGAGGGGTATTAAGTAACCAGCCAGTTAGTAGTGACCACAACGATTTTGGCCATATGTGGTAATCATGACGTTTCCGATCAAGCGTGCGCACATATCTCTCCACCCATACTTGCTCGTGTGTGCTCTTTTGTATTTCTTCCACTTCCTCCAACCTGTACTCGGTTAGATTAGGTGCAGGCAAGGTCCGTGATATGTGAAAGTACACCGACGCTCTCACACGCTATCCGTACTTACAGTCGGCAGTGCAGAGGAACAAGTCGTTTTTCTCCGGCCGCACGTTGAATACATGCCGGAAAGTGGTCGCGGCTTGAATCATATAGCCACCCGTAGTGTGAAGGACGCCTGGTCGAAGAGGAGGAAAAGAGGGAGGGGGTTTGGATGGGAGGGGGTTTGGATTTAAGTGGGAATGCGTTTCACCAGGTGCATGCATGTTGTGTAGGTGTTGGGTCAAGTCGAAAGGGAAAAGGACGCTTCTCATCCTCCTCTTGCTGTCTACCTTTGGGTTTGCCCGTGGAGCCGCTGGTGTAAAGGATGAAGAGGGGGTGCTCAGACGGCACCCACTCTACAGGACAGATTGCAGGGGCCACGGCCACAGCTTCATGCCACCAGACTTGAGGAGGAACGGGCGGAGGGAGGAATATAGGGAATTATTAGGGTTCGTATGTAACGATGACAGTAAACGAGAGAGCGAGAGGATGCACATACCGTCGCGGCCCGGCGTAAGCTGTGCGCCAGCGACTTCGCCGCCAAGGCGCTCCAAGACTAAGGAGTGCTCGATGGTGTGGCCCCGCTCCTGTTTGTGCGGGGAAGAGAGAGGACAGGAGTTGAGTGGATGCCTTCGAGTCATATGTCAAAATGATAGACATTTCAAGAGACTTCATTCGCTCTATCTCTCACATCCTTTGGGTACCTTGCAGATCTTGATGGCGTCGTCGACCGTTCGAAAGAGAGGGATAAGCTTCGTGCCTCGGAAAACGCCGTCGCAGGCAATGACGACCTGGAGGCAGGGAGGGATAAGGGGAGACAATAAAGGGTGTCTGAGTACTGGTCGAAAAGAGAAGGGGAAGGGGGGCACAGAGGAAAAGGAGGAAGGGAAGGGGGGAAGGAGGGAAGAAGGGCGGGGATGTACCTTGCACTCTGCATCGCAGAGGCGATCAGCGAGAGCCTCTTTGGAGAAGCCTGCGAAAACGACCGTGTGGACCGCACCAATGCTAAGGAGAGAAAGTAGGGGGGGAAGGAAGGAGCGCCGCAAAAGTCAGTAACATGGACGACGCGTCGGAAGGAGGGAGGGAGGGAGGGAAGGACGTACCGGGCACAGGCCAGCATGGCCAGCGGGAGCTCGGCGACCATCGGAATAAAAAGGCCGACTTTGTCCCCTTTCCTTACACCCATTGACTCAAGAGGTAGGGAGGGAGGGAGGGAGGCGAGGAAAGTGAGGCTTGCATGATAGGATGAGGTTCCGATGGGGTGAGAAAGAGGAAGAAGCGAAGGAGGTCGAATACCTTCAAGACGTTGGAAATGCGGGAGACCTCTTCAAGTGCCTCTAAATAGGTATATGTGCTTTTTTGACCGCCCGCCCCTGTCTCCTTGCGGGGTTCGAGGTCGTTTCGCTCCGTGTGAAAAGCCACGCTGGGTGAGGAGGGGAGGAAGGGAGGGAGGGAGTCATGCCACGAAGAAGATGTGAGTGAAGCAGTCTCGCCTTAGGCAGCGTGATCAAGGGCACGAGAGGCTAGAGGAGGTCAGACAGAGCACGCACCGGTCACCGAGGCCTGCAGCCACGTGTCGGTCGAGGGCGTTGTAGGCGATGTTGGTTTCGCCGCCGTGGAAAAAACGGACATGGACAGGACCGGCAGACCTGTTGAAATTGTGCGAGACTGCGGGAAGGATAAGGAGGAGATAACGGACGGAGTAATTGGGAAAATAGTGGTTTGTAATGGGTAGGCAGGTGTAATGAGACGGGAAAGCAGGTCGGAGGCTGGAAGGTTAACCCACACGAGACATGTTCAACATTCAACCATCCCTTCCTCTCTCCCTCTCTCCTTACCCGTCTCCTCCCAGGGTTTCTCCCAGTGAAACTCCTGGCCGATATCAGCCCAAAAAGCAGCGGGGTCATCGATAGACTGTGACGAGGGATTTGCGAATAGGAAGAAGAATGATATGAGCGACTTGACATGAACGAAGGAAAAAGGGAATAAGAGAGGAGCATACCTTCTGGTAGTGGACGAGGTAATCTTCCACGTTGTCGTAATGATGCGGCACTACATGTACCGATTAATATGAAAGGATGTGCGTTAGTGCGTGCCGATGCCTCAGACTCCTCTACCCCCCCTCTCTCCCCCCCGCCCGCCTGCCCTCTGTCCCTTTCATCCCTCCCTCCCTCACCTTTTTCAAAGTACTCTTCCGAAGGGTGGAAGACCACCTCTTCTACCTCATTTCCATCCAAAGGAAGGCCTGTTTCATCCTTCGTTTCATCTCCTACGACCGCGAAAGAAGGACGGGAGGACGACAGGCGGGGAAAAGAACTAGCTTCTCCTCGCCGGACGGCTGCGCCATGTTGAGGAGATACGAAGGAGGGCGGGAAGGCGGCGGAGGGGCACAGGAATGCCTGAATGGGAGAAATTAGATATGAGTGCGTGTTTTCGAAGGTGGAGATATCCTATGATTGCGTTATATTGGACCGATCTGTCGCCACAGATTCAGACTGAGATCAGAGCTACCTCTTCCGACAGCCAGCTTTCATGCGTCCATGTCACACGAAAAGCAAAATGGCGGCACTGGCATTGCATCTCCTGAAAGTCATGCGGTATCGTGACTTGATTTCACAGACTCAGAACTTTGTAAACATTGTCTTGTTCCTTTTAAGTCAAATACCTCAAGACTCGACGACCTCCCCACCCCCCTCCGTCCTTCCCTCCCTCCCCCTCCCAACCACCCTTCTTGTCGTACCTGCGCCACACCAATGGCCGCCATGTGCAGGACAAGGATGCCATTCATGACATACCACGTTTTACATTGTCGTTTTGTCATTGTGTAAGCTGTCGTTTTTGTTTATAAGGGTGAGGGGAAAAGGAAGAAGTGGCAGAACGGATGCTGATGATTCCCCCTAACGCGGAGCAAGTTCAAGAGGAATGAAGGAGGAGGTCGCAAGGACACAGTGCCCGGGCGGACTTTAAAAAGCTGCCATGCTTCCTGCATGGAATTATGACCTCCATCCTTCACCTAAGAGAATAGGTTCGCCCAGCGCAGAGAGGTTAATTACATAGAGGCGTGGTCCTTGCAACACGGCCACCAGAAAACAGGCATGTCCGAACACCTCATCAGGCCCATTTTTAGGGTATATTTCACGCCTTTCTGTTATGGTTTTCGCACATGGTTTAATACTATACGGTTCCTTCGCTGTGCATAGGTAGGTGCATCGTCGGTGTGCGCATTTGTAACGAACAAGAAATGTTGCATGACGAGCAGAGCCGGGGAGTACGTGCTACATACATGGGCACTTGAGCATGGAAAGAGAAAGAGAATGAAGTGTCAGAAGGTACAACAAAAGAAAAGCAAGAAGGTAAATATTCTCCAACAGGCAAATCCGTTCTTTTATCTTTCTTTTCTTCCTTGTCTTTCTTCATTCAATTCGTGTCAGAGGGCCTACTTTGGGGCTGAGGAGGGAAGAAAGAGTATCACACGTCGCCTCCTTCCATTTCTACCCCTCGTACCCTAGTCTCTTTTCCCCTCTCGCATTACACGTGTAGGTGATTGTCTTTTGCGTGGGGTGTAAATCCTCTGTGTGTGTGTGCGCGCGCCCCTGTTCCTCCCTCCCTCCCCTATCGATCTCACTTATTTGTCAAGTGTCGGATTGAAGACACATGTGGGCATACATATACACTTCCTCTTGCTGTCCACAAGCGCACACATTCACGTCTACACACCCTCTTTTCATTTATCCTCCTCTCGTTGTCAGGCAGTTTCCCCTGACTTTTCCCAACCCCTTCAATTTTCTCCCTTTCTTCCGTTCGTCTTATGATTTACCATTAACCTCTGCTGCTGCTGGCCTGCTCAAATTCTACCGCTACTACTACTCCACACATGCTTATCCAACAAATAGGTCTTTCTTCTCTCCCCTCCTCTCATCTCCCCTCTCCCTCCGTCACCCTCCCTGCTTCTCACTCTTGCAATCTCTACTCTTACACATGATGTTTGTCGTGCTTCCCACTTGTTATTTCCTCCCTTCCTCCTTCCCTCCCTCCTTCCCTCCCTCCCTCCCTCGTTTTGCTTCTTTTTTTCTCGATTTTAGGCAAGGCGCTTCCTGAGGAACGCGGCCGCCGCACTGCTGCCGGTTCCTCCTCCCCTCCCTCCCTCCCTCCCTCCCTCCCTCCCTCCCTCCCTTCTTCAGAGCAAGGCGGAATCGAACCTATATTGACACACACATAAACACACTTCTCTCCCCCCCCCTCCATTCTTCCTTCCATTCCTCTTCTCCTTCCCATTCTTTTCTCCTTCTCTTCCTCCCTCCCTTCCACCCTCCCTTCCTTGCTCGCTTCCTCGTCATAATTATTTCAGTATTATTGCTCGTGCTTCTTCTCAAACACCCTCCCTTCCCTCCCTTCCCTCCCTTCCCTTCCTTCCCTTCCTTCCCTTCCTTCCCTTCCTTCCCTTCCTTCCCTCCTTCCCTCCTTCCCTCCTTCCTTTGCCTCCTCTGGTTCAATCGCCCACGCGAATGTGAAAAGAGGAAGGGAGGGAGGGAGGGAGGAATAGGGGGGGGAGGGAGGGAGGGTGGGTGCGCCTCTCAGTTTAGGGCTTGCAGTTGGGGTTGCTGAAGGCGCCCCAGTCCATGCAAATCTGAGAGGGAGGGAGGGAGGGAGGGAGGGAGGGAGGGAGAGAGGGAAGGGGGGGGGCGAGGGGGGATGGTTGAATGGCTGAGATCAGGAGCACTGGACGCACAGAGGGAGGGAGGGAGGAAGGGAGGAAGGGGGGGAGGGAGGGCCTACCTGGTCTTTGGTGACGTATTGCACCCGGGTAGGGTGGGGCTGGACCATATCGAGGAGGTTCATCTTGACGTAATCCACTGTGTACCAATCGGGCTGCGGGAGGGAGGGAGGGAGGGAGGGAGGGAGGGAGGGAGGGAGGGAGGGAGGGAGGGGTAGGTGGGTGTGGGTGCTATGACGGGCCTCCGCGGTGTCGAGCTGCGCTCATCAAGGAGGGAGGGAGGGAGGGAGGGGGGGAGGACACACACCTTGAGGAGGCCGCCCGTGTCGTCGGAACCCGGATTGAGCGCCCACCAGACGTTATTGGCCATGCACTTCTGCCTGAGCCACTCACCGAGCTTGTACTGCACCACCTGGTCTTTGCCTGGAGGAGGGAGGGAGGGAGGAGGGGAGGGAGGGGTGAACGGTGATGTTAGCCATGTCCTTCTGCTTGGGCCACTCGCTGAGCTTGGAGGGAGGGAGGGGGGGAGGGCGGGCGGGAGGGAGGGAGGGGAAGTTGAAGGAAGGTGGGGATGAGGGAGAAAAGTGTCATTGTGACGATCCTGGGCGATAGAGAGAGACAGAGAGAGGGAAAAGCAGGGAAGGAGGGAGGGAGGGGAGGGAGGGAGGGGAGGGAGGGAGGGAGGGAGGGAGGGAGGGAGGGAGGGAGGGAGGGAGGGAGGCCGTACCGATGCAGGAGCCGCCCCACTCGCCGATGATGACGCCTTTCTTCAAGTCGGGAATGATAAAGCCGTACATTTTTTCCCAGATCTGAAGGAGGGAGGGAGGGAGGGAGGGAGGAAAGGTCAAGAGGGTGATGTGTGTCGATGGGGAGGGAGGCAATAAGGGTGGAAGAAAGAGAAAGGAAGGAAGGATAAGAGGGTGTTTGTGTCGAGGGGGAGGGAGGGAGGAAGGAAGGGGGGGAGGAAGGGAGGGAGGGAGGCAGGGCACGTACGGCGGGGAGATTGTTGGGAAAGTCAGGCTCCTTCATGTAGCCGTGTTCGTAGACCGATGGGCCATAAATGTGGGGAGCGTACACCAGGCGCGCATCTGGAGGGCGGAAGGGCGGAGGGCGGAGGGCAGGGGATTGATGTGAATAGAGGGGATGCGGAGGGAGGAGAGGAGGGAGGAAGGAAGGGAGACGTACCAGCGGCGGCTGTGTCAAGCTTGATGGGCCACTGCTTGGCCCCCTCCAGGTTACCTGGAGGGAGGGAGGGAGGGAGGGAGGGAGGGAGGGAGGGAGGGAGGGAGGGAGGGAGGGAGGGAGGGAGGGAGGGAGGGAGGGTGAGGAAGCCATGTAAACCTATCAACTTGGTCCAGGTGTTGCTCCCACCTCTTTCCTCTTCCTCTTCCTCCCTCCCTCCCTCCCTCCCTCCCTCCTCCCCCGCCTGACACGCACCTCCCCACCATTGCGGCACAGGAGGCTCATACCCCTCATTATTGTACTGAGTGCCTTCCACTAGCCAGAGGCCCTGGATAGGGGGGAGGGAGGGAGGGAGGGTGGGAGGGAGGGTGGGAGGAAGGGAGGGAGGGTGAGGATGTTTCCTTATTGGTCTGGTTCGAGGGAGGGAGGGAGGGAGGGAGGGAGGGAGAGCGGGCGTACCTTCCAATCCGGGAACTTGCGGGCGAGGCGGTTGATGAGCCTCTCGTAGTAGTGATTGTAGTCCGTGAGGGGGGAGGATTCGCCCCAGGACGCCAGTCCGTGCGGCTCGTTGCTGAGGGAGGGGGGGAATGAGAGAGGGACGGAGGGAAGGAGGGAGGGAGGGATGTGAGTGGATTGCCGAGAATGAATAAAAAAAAGGGAGGGAGGGACGGAGGGATGGAGGGAGGAAGGATGAGATGCGGACGGAGGGAGGGAGGGAGGGCGCACCGGAGATCAGCCGCGAACATGTTGTAATGGTTGCCGTAACGCTCGAACATAACCTCCCAGGCCTTAATGCTGTACTCCTCCGTGTATACGCCCTACCAGGTAGGGGGGCAGGAGGGGAGGGAGGGACGGAGGAAGGGTGAGATGCGGAGGAGTACGTCGAGGGCGGGGGGATAGAGGGAGGAAGGGAGAGTCGAAGGAGATCGAGAAAGGGAGAGAGGGATCGAAAGAGGGAGGGAGGGTGGGAGGGAGGGAGGGAGGGAGGGAGGGAGGGAGGACGTACCTCATACCACAACTCGGCCTTGTCACCCACGATGTCGTGCTGGTCCAGCATGACGAAGAGGCCGCGCTCGGCGCACTCGTCCATGAACTTATCAAGCACCTCCCAGGAGGTCAGGTCCTGCAAGGAGGGAAGGAGGGGGGGAGGGAGGGAGGGGGGTGAGGACTGTTAGGGGGGGGTTGAGGTCTCGATAAACTAGAGGGTGAGAGGGAGGGAGGGAGGAAGGGAGGGAGGGAGGGAGGGCGGGCTTACCTCGAGGCCGAAGCCCACGATGTAGGGGTCGGGTCTCTTGGAGCGTTGGTCCGAGAGCGCGAATTTGACGGAGAAGGGAAGACGGATGACATTGAAGTTGGACTGGAGAGAGGGAGGGAGGGAGGGAGGGAGGGGTGAGATTTGGCAGCTTGGGAGGAGGAAGGGAGGGGGAGAGAGTGACAAGAGAAGGAAAGCCAGGATGGCAAGGAGGGAGGGAGGGCGGGAGGGAGGGACCGATGAAGGGTATACCTTGACAAAGTCCAGAATGTCGCCCATGGGCCGCTTGTTGAGGCCGTGCAGCATTTCCTCGCCCTTCTCCAGGCCGAACCACGAGATGCCTGCAGGCGAGGGAGGGAGGGAGGGAGGGAAGGAAGGAAGGAAGGAGGGAGGTGAGAAGAGAGGGGGAAAGGCGCCACGATTGTGATGCTGTCGTCTTAAAGTAGCGTCCCGAGCTACACATATAGCCAAATGTGTCTCCGTCCCTCCTTTCCTGCCCTCCCTCCCCCCTCTCCTTCCCTCCCTCCCCCCACCTACCCTTGATGTGGAAAGGCTTCCCGTTCAAGAGTACAGCGCCGTTGGGTGAGGAAGTCCAATCCAACGTGGCCTTGTCCAGACACTGATGGAAAGAGGGAGAGAGGGAGGGAGAGAGGGAGAAGGGGAGGAAGGGAAGACGGGGAAGTTAGTGGAAGCTGTCCTATCCGCTGCATAGTGTTTGGGCGATGCAGGCAATGCAGGCCTCCCTTCCTTTCACGATAAACCGCTGTGATCACATCATCGCACCCATGGCATCTTCTCCTGTGATTCGCGAGCGACAGTCCCGACCCTCCGCCCCTCCCTCCCTCCCTCATTCGCTGCAAGGAATGTAGGTCTTGTGGCAGTCGAGCCGAGCTGTTCCACCCCCACCACGCACCCGCTTTCAGACAATCATCTATCTATCTCCCTTTCCTCAACCCCCGCCCGGCATTGTCCTCCTTCCCCTCTCTCCGTTCCTCCCTCTCTTCCTTCTATCTTACCTGCGCAGGCGCCAGGGCCCGTGTGGTGGTGCTGTTCCCGCCTCGCAATGCGCCGGTGGACTCGGAAGAGACATGGCCAAGAAGGATGGCGCTCAACAGGAGACCTGAGAGGAGGACGGAGGAGGAAGACAGTCTTGCCATTTTTGTGCTTGCAGATTAGGTTGGTGGTTGAGGGGCAGGAGGAAGAGCGCTGTGTAGAGTGGTGCTGTTGCTGGCGGACTCCAATAGGCCGACGAGACGGAAAAGAGGCGGGCGAGCTGTGAGTGCTGCCTCGGCTTGCCTGTAGGGATGGGTGGAAAGAGATGAGGAGGGGCCGGGCAGGGTAAGAAGAAGATGTGCGCGAGTCGCATGCATGGGCATGTGGTGTAGACAGGGGTGCGGAAAATACAGGGTACGTGAGTCGCTTTGCACATGTGCCTCGTCCTGCAGATGCTCGCAGGGTTTTTGCTGTTCCTCGACAGTTTAGGTCCTCTGGAGGTGGGAGCAGGGGCTTAGAGATGGTCATGAGGAAGAGAAGATAAGAGGAGAAGCAGTGAGTGGAGCTAGTAAGAGGTTGGGCAGGCGTAGTGGTGCCTTGGAACGCGATCGGAATGCGGAAAAGATCAAGCGAGACGGCACAGCGCCAGCCGTATCCAGCAAGCGTTCGTACGCGCGGGGGGGCTTGGCTCGCGTCGACCATTAAACCGGACTCTTGGTCATGGCAAGCCCGGGATCAAGGAAAGATAATATTCCTAGAAATATACCTTCGTAACTGCGTGCGTGGGTGGCTGCATTGTCCCCTGCCCGTAGTCGCCGCTGTTTGCATTCGGGAGGCTAAAGTACCCGACCTCCGTAATAGCATCGCTGAGCTGAGAAAGTATGTGGTGCTGGACCAACATAAAAAGAGCAGATTCAGGGAAGAAACAGTGCCTGGCTGTTCGCCTCACAATTTCCCCGTTACATGGATGCATTGTGACGAGCTTTGGAAAAGTATAAACTTTTAGAAGGTGGAGGATGGTGCACCAGCATGTACCCTTCGAATTATTCACAAGCCACACGTGACGTCGCCGAGAGAGCGAGCCGGCCAAGATGAGGATTGATTGATAATGGCCCATTGGCCTTGGAACACCCCCGACGGAATTCAAACACTACACTATTAAAATGTACAAGGGGGCATGTTTTATTAAGCATACTTGACTCTGGCCTAGACTCTGGACAGTGGTGAAGTCTGCTTATTTTACTGCTCTTCCAGTCCCAGCCAACCATCAGCATTATCGTCATGAGCATCCATGGGTCATGGGTCTCCTCCGACAGCCTAGCCCCCTCAATAAACATGCCAAGCACCTTCATTTTCGTCCACCCTACTGCTCAACATACACACTTCTCTGGCCTATGTATTGTCAAGCTCGCGGCCAAAAATGGTGCCACAACACTCATTTTCTCCCTCCCTTCTTCCTACAACCCACCTGTTCCGTCACACCCTCACCTACAGAGCCACCACAAAAATGGACCTTCCACCAGCCCCGCACCGGGAAGCCGCGTCTTGGTCCGTCTGGAGCCTAGCGGCAGGTCTGCTAATCGTTGGTAAGAAATGGGAGAATGAAAGGAGAAGGCGACCCGAGGGGTGGGGAGAGAAGGATCGAGAGAAAAATGTCACGCAAGCTACTTCAGAGCTGGCATCTTGTTAATAGCTACAAACCAGCACACGTACATGAAAAATAGGTTTTCACGCTTTCTTCCTTCCTTCTCTCTCATCCTTTCATTCCCTCTAGCCCTTGCCTCCTCTCTTCTCGCTGTGATGGACCCGTCGGCCCTAGTCCTTTCCCACCACCCAAGAGACAGAAGCGGCGGCCCCGGGGATACCTCACCCTTTCTAGTGCTCCACCAGCAGGTAGGAGGACGAGGAGATGAACATAAAGGGGTTGAGAGGGAGCAGCAGGTATATCAATCCGACTTACCACGCACGCACGCACGCACAGTCACTTCACGACAACATGTTGCCGCCTCTGACCGCCGCTTCCCTCCCTCCTTCCCTCCCTCCCTCCCTCCCTCCCTCCCTTTCTCCCTCTTTCTCCCCAATTCCATACACAGCCCCGCTACTCTCCTCTCTCCGTCACCATGGAGCACCCCCACAGTGACGAACAGCGGAAAAAGAAAGGAGCGAAGGAGGATGGGAAGAAAGAAGGGGAAGATACCGTACCTGCTTTCAAAGACAAAGAAGTCAACAACAGCAGCAGCAGCAGCAGCAGCAGCAGCAGCCACCAAAACAATCAAAATCAATCTACCTTAGGACCTCCTCCCTCCCTCCCTCCCCCTGCCCCCTCCTCCTTCCTCCCTCAGTGCAGCTACTCGATCCTGCAGGCCGCGCCTGAAGCCGTGTCGTGGTCGACGAAGGAGGGAGAGGGGGAGGGAGGGAAGGAAGGCAAGGCAGTATATTCCCCTGAGCACAAGTTGTGCATCCTTCGGACGTTTGAGGAAGGAGGGAAGGAGAGGGAGGGAGGGAAGGGGGGGGGTATGGAAGGGGTGTATACGTGCATGAAGGGGAAGCATGTGGTGTTTGTCGGTGACAGCGTGACGCGCTATCAGTATCTGAGCTTGGTTTCGTTTCTCGAGACGGGGACGTGGGAGGAGGAGGAGGAGGAGAAGGTAGGGAAGGAGGGAGGGAGGGCATGGGCGGGTGCAGATGCAGCTTCATCTTTCTGTAGCCCGCACACTCTTCAACTAGTTCACCGATCGGTCCCTCCCTCCCTCCCTCCCTCCCTCCCTCCCTCCCTCCCTCCCTCTCACCAGAGCATCACCTTCAAGGGAGAATGGGGCTCGTGGAACGAGTACTACAACCTGTCCACCAGCTCTCTCAATGGCAATGAAGTCTGCGATTGCTACAGGTGGGCCCTCCTTCCACCCCTCCCTCCCTCCCTATCTGAAAGCCTCCTTCGTGTCCACTCATTTTTTCGCGCCCTTTATTTCCATTTCCCCCACCAGCATTTGACATGGATTCGCTCACTTACTCCACCTCCCTCCCTTTCTCCCTCTCTCCCTCCTTTTCACCATTCTTCAGGGAAGGGAGTCGGCCACCTTACGTTGAAAACCGTTATTACACCAACGAGGAGAAAGACCTCCGGGTCACCTTCATCGGCTGGTTTGGCGACCTCGCACCACGGTACGTTCCTCCTCCCTCCCTCCCTCCCTCCTTCCCTCCCTTCCTCCCTCCCTCCTTCAGTCTGCCTCTTTTCAAAGACGTTTATTGTGCAAACAACACATTTATCCCTCCCTCCCTCCCTCCCTCCCTCACTCTCTCTCTAGCGGCCATGCCCTCCCCTCCTCCTCCCCCCCCACCCGAGAGAGTCTCGGCTGCTCCCCGGGAGGCTGCAGAGGTCCCTTCAACTGGAAAGTGCCTTCCATCGCCTCCTTCCTGCAAGGTACGCCGTCCCTCCCTCCCTCCCTCCCTCCCTCCCTCCCTCCAATGCTCTTTCTTAAATCCTCTGCATCACTGAAAGATAATCCTCCTTTCCCTTTCTTTCCGCCCTCCCTTATTCCCTCCCTCCCTCCCTCCCTCCCTCCCTCTCTCCCTCCCTCGCTCAGGCTCCTTCCTCCGTGACACCCTCCGGCCCACCACTCTCCTCCTTAACACGGGCTTGTGGAAGGAGCTGGATGAATCGGAGCTCAAGTAAGGAGGGGAGGGAGGAAGGGAAGAAAATAGGGGGAGAAGGAGGGAGGAACGAAGAGACGAACGGACTGCTGTGAAGGAGGGGAAGGGGGGGGGGGTTAAATGAGTCTGGGAGGGGTCCACATGAGTCTTTTATGAACCACTTAACTTTCTAAATTTCACTCCCTCCCTCCCTCCCTCCCTCCTTCCTTCCTTCGCTCTCTAGGGCGATAACAGCCGCGGCAAAGAATTTGACCGTGAGCAAGCCGGTGGAGGTGTTTTGGAAGACCACCACCAGCTCCAGTCTCAAGGCGACATGGGTACGGGGGGAGGGAGGGAGGGAGGGAGGGAGGAAGGGAAGGGTAGAGGTGATGAGGGACGGAAGCTCATGATGACTTCATTCTCCGTCTTTATCTCAAAATTTTTGTCCATGTTACGCGATAGGTGAACGACTCGTCTCCGCCCTCGGCCTTCATCGCCAACGGCATGAAGGCAGGTTTCTCTCTTCCTTCCGCCCTCCCTTTTTGCCTTTCTCCCTGTACCTTTCCCCCCTTCGCCACTCTGACATACGCTAACTCGCCCCCTTCCCTCCCTCCTTCCCTCCCTCCCTCGCTCCCTCCCTCCTCCCCCGCAGGTGTTTGACAGCAGCCTCTTTACGCAAGCCCTCCGCCCATCCCTCCCTGCCTACCGCGACGGCACCACCCACTTCGTCCCCTCGGTCTACAGGGGCCTCAACCTCCTCCTCTTTAATGAAATATGCTGACAAGATTCATCATCGATCAGAAAAGAAAAAAACAAAGAATCGTCTTCCCTCCCTCCTTCCTTTCCTCCTTCCCACCTTCCCTAATTCCCTCCTTTCCTCGTCCACTCGAGTCTCGGCAAGCTCAAGGATGCATTTGGGAATCATTCCAAGCATAAGTACAAGGAAGGGGGAATGAGGAAGGGATGTGAAGTGAAGGAGGGAAGAAGGGGAGCAAAGAACGCTATTAGATGCATGTATCTGTACGATATGAAGGTTGTCCATCACCAGACCCAGAGCCAGAACGAATGAACAAAAAGGAAAGCGAGGGGAAGGGCAACGATTACAAGAACAAAACGCAGATGAAAGCAGGTAAGGGGTGGTGAAGAGGACGGATTAAGACCGGCGTTGTATGAAAGGAGGGCCTGAAAACACCCCTGGAAAAACAAAGCAAGCAACCCAGCGCCACTCTATATATATATATATATATATATATATACATATACATATATACATCCCTAAGTGTCCATATTCCTCCTTACATATATATATATCTATACATGTTGTTTGTTTTATTGTTGTTGTTTGTTGTATATAATATTATTGTTTTTAATGTTGTCGTGTCTTTGAAACATCCCGTCTTCTAGCGCTCAGGTCTTAGACCCCCCCCTCCTCCTCCTCTGTACTTTGCAAGTCATGACTCTTCGCCCATCCCTCCCTTCACTCTCGTCCACTCTTCAAACCACGAAATAAAGACCCCCCACTCTCCCCTTTCTGTGAGATTACTGAATCCCCCTCTTCTCTCCTTCACACTCACCTCTCTACTTCTCCACCCACCGTTTCAACTTATCTTCTTGTCCGCATGCCCCACTCCTCCTCCTCCTCCTCCATCACACTCTTATTCCTTTCTTTTTCCCCCATCACACTCTTATTTCTTTCTTCCCCCCCCAATTCCCGACCCTTTTTCCAGGGCGATGCGAGGAGGATTACCCCTTCCCAGCGCTCCCACGCGCGCATCTTGGCTGCAAAGGCGAACACAGCCGCCGCCTCCCTCTCCATGTTCCCTTCCTCCTTCTCTTCTCCCCAATCTCCCTTCTTCTCCTTCTCTTTCTTGTCTTTCCTTAGTTCATTCCCTTTCTCCTTTCCTCCCTCCTCTCTATCACGCAGCTCCCTCTCGAGCGCTGGTATAAGATCGTCCTCGTTGCCTTCCTCCTCCTTTTCCTTCTCCTCCTTTTCCTCCTCCTCCTCTACTTTTTCCTCCTCCACCTTCTTTGTCTTCTTCTTCTTCGCCAGCCTTTCTCGCGCCCCTTCATCCCTCCCTCTCTTGTTGAATGACGGCCCATAACTCTGTACAAGGTCATCGTCACTCTCCTCCTCTTCCTCCTTTTCCCCCTTTTCGAGGACCTCACCCTTCCACTCTCCTACCCTCTCTCTGTAGTGGCTCGCAGGAGGAGGAAAATATTGCTGCTGTTCCTGCTTACGGCAATGCTGTTCTTGCTTATGGTGCGGAAAGCGAGGGATGGAAGAGGCGGAGGATGAGGAGCTGGAGAAGGACCCAAAAAAGGGAGAGGAGAAGATCGAAGAGATGGAAGAAAGAGAATATCCAGGCTGTTCTGGAGAAGGTAGTAGAGGGATAAGTGGAGATTCAGGCTGTAAATTCTTCTGTTGTTGTTGCTCTTGCTGCTGCTGTTGCTGCTGCTCCTGCTGCTCCTGCTGCTGCTGCTGCTGCTGCTGCTGCTGCTGCTGCTGCTGCTGCTGCTGCTGCTGCTGCTGCTGCTGCTGCTGCTGCTGCTGCTGCTGCTGCGGATGCCAATGTCGCTGCTGCTTCCTGTGCTTTCGCATCTGCTTGTGCTGCGCGGAAGGAGAATGAAGCGGGGGCGAAGGAGACGGGCCAAGGGAAAAGAATGAAGGCCGTACCGAGTCATGGTGGTTGTGCTGCATGTTCTGGGTGCTTTGATGGTGGTGTCGAAAAGAAGATGGAAAAAGATGAATCGCCTTGATGTGTGCGCTGTGGAACAAAAAGTGTTGTTTTTTGTGGGATGAGAATGGAGCGTGAAGAACTCGAGACGGTGACCCACAGCCAAGTTATATTATCTGCCATGACAGCCACGTCTTCTTTCCGAAAATACAGATCAGGTGAACGCACAACAGGTGAACAACCCAAAAGGGGACACAAAACGATTGTTTACGAGCCGTTAGTTCAAAAATGTGCCCCTGTAACGGGCCTCCTGCTTGGAGGGGGGTGCCATCTTCCCTACATGACCTCATCGGCCACATAAAGACAGAACAACAAAGAGGCATTGAAGGTTTTCGCTTGTACTTGGTCCACTTCGCGGTACTGGTGGCCTTCCGATTGGTCTGCACGGTGAGACGAGGTAGGCCCGTATACGCTAGCAGCATGAGCGACGCCAGCCCCAGCAACAATGGAAGACGGACCAGACTAAGATTGCAGCGACATGCCATCGGTAAATAAAATTGGAGAGAAGGGAGGTATAGAGCTATGAGGAGAGTGTGCGCTCGACCAAGCGAGACAAGCTTAGGATGCACATTATAATGATCATGATCATCATCTTCCAGTTAAGGAAGGATGCACGCCCAACTCTTTCCTTCCCAAATTTCCCAAACCCAATCACCAGCCCTCTCGCCTTTATTTCTTCTCGCTCTGTATACTTCTTTCGTTCAATCCATAAAAATGACTGTCATTTCCGCGGGTACCAGCCAAGCCGCTCTCGAGGTAGGGGGAGAAGCAAGAACGGGGAGGGAAGGAACGAGAGAGTGTGTACACAAGCATACGATCAACAGTCACGAGTCAAGATTCACATAAGAATGACTGCATCAATTTTGTGCCCTCCTCCCGTTTCTTGAGAGCCATCTCACGTCCATATCATTGTTTCACCTTGCTACCTACACCTCCCTCCTTTTCCTCCCTCTAGGTCATTTTCGATCGTCGTAAAAACGAGTCCATCATCGCTGATTTTGCTCTCATTGTTTCGAGGTAAGGATGCGGAGAAAGATTGACAATTGAACACGCGGTGTTTCAAAGCCTATTGAATGCTTTACTCCTCTTTTCCTTTCGACCTTGCCGTCCATGCTATTTCTCTTTCTCACCAATGCCCGCACATAGCAGGTCAGGCAACCTCTCACTTGTCCAAGAGGGGAAACAGAGCTGGTTGGATAATGGCATTGCCGTAGTTGCTGCATTGGGCAAGAAGAAGGAGGGTGAAGAAGTGGTATGTACATGCTTTGAGTGAATGCACTAGAAGATGATGGTATCTCTGAACAGACAATAACGCCAGAGCTTTTGGGGCTTTTTTGCGGGGGGGGGCAATCGCCATTATGTTCTTTGCCGTCAGCATATCTGCTTGATTAGCGTTACATTTGCAAGGGAAGGTTTTTCTGATTTTCTATTTTGCTTTACCATTTTTATCGGCTGACAGCCAAAGTCAGTGTGAGCCACTATCTGTCTTGCCTATTGTGAGACCGTACGTAATGCCCCATCTCTTTTTCAATCTATGACTACTTTTCCCGTAGCGCGAACGCATCTATGCTCAAGCGGAGCAGGGCGGCAGCGTCATCCTGGCTCCCGAATACCCGGGCAATGTGGTGGGTAAATTGAAGAGGTCAAAGTTCGCATATAGTAAATTTTACCAATGCCTCTCTTCTCACTCTCTCTCACACCCATACATACTTGCGTACGATCAGGTAATTTTTTCCATGCGAGAAGCGATCCCAGTAATTCGTCCTTCTATCTCGGCTACTGCCTACCTACCTACAGCCTTATTAAGTGCCAGTACCGGGTATATGGTCATGGCGGGCACACATATTTTGGCCAGGTACGATCCCTATAGCAAGCTTTGGGGCACATGTCAGAGATTAATTCTCCAAACAGCATGGCACACACGCACACACACACACACATATATATAAACAGGGAAGGCTCCATCACCTCTCATGCCATATGCGACTGTCATCTGACCAAGATGCTGGGCCTGGCTGGCGTAAGACACTACCAAGGGACAGGAAAGCTGGCTCTGGCTTCATATGGCAACATTCTTCGCCGAGACCTTCGCCATGGGGAGGAATGCATCGTCAAAAAAGGCAAGAATCTCATCAGAAAGATTGAGATAAATTAGATGTGTCGTCAGTCACCGGTTCTCCTCGATGAAAGTTTGCATGATATAATCAAATATACAACTGTCGCTTTACACAGGACACCTTCTTGCCTGGAGCGCGGACATCAAAATCTCGCGAAGAGCGGGGCGAAAGGTTATGACGGGTAAGAAATTGCGGTAAGCCATTCTTTTACAGGCAATTTCCATTTTTTACTGTTATTAATCGTCTACTGCATTGCGTGTTAAGTACAGGGAGGTAGACACGCAAACGGAGACCGAATACTCTTGCGCTTTTTGAACGGCAGATATCTCTCTCCCTCATTCCATCCTACCTTCCTCAGCCAACAGTAATGAGGCAAAAGGTTTCGTTCTACAGGGCCCCGGCACGTTTTATGTCAAATCTCACACGGTGAGCAACCTGCACGCTTGGTTGTCGTACCCTGCCAGGCAACGACAGATCCCGTCCATAATGCAGGTAAGATATGGAAGGCGTACAGATGCACCTTCTATGGTCAAATCATCGAGTCTATGACTTTATAGAGCGCAGGACTAACGAGGAGAGCGAAATATTCTTACAATCATTCGTTAGTCGACAATTTTTTGGTGCATGATGCCACATAAATCGATGAAATCTCTATTTTGTCTTCCCATATAATTACGCCAGGCCCAAATTTCGGCCGAAGAAGGCGTGCTTGACCGAGAAGATCTCGCGATCAAATATATAGGGTGAGTGCCCCTTGTCTTGGTTAAAAAGCAGCATATTGCGGCCTGCTTTGAATGAGCACAGTAGCCAACACACTTTCTCACGCTATATATATATATATGTATATAGGTGGACAGTGGCAACTATTAGCGGCTTGCTCGTCGCAACTAGTATGAAGGTAACCTTAACTCTTACAGGGGAGGCGGAGGATGGCCAAAATAATTCAATTAGCAATGCATGTGCTCCCGTTTCTCTGCTTTGAGAATATGCGATAGGCTTTTCTTACACTAACGCGACTCCCACGGGCAATAGACAGTACTCCGAGAAGGGCCCGCTGGCCTGTTCAAATTACCGGGACGCTTCTATCAGAAGGGAGTGGTGAGTATCGTTGTCGTCACAAGAGAGTCATTCGTTATTTATCGCTTTTTCATGTAAAATTTATTCTTGGCTGGCGTTTGTCTGGTTCTGCCGAGCGCCAGAGATTATCCAGACCCACATTTTAGCCCATTTTTAAAAAAAACATATTTTCCTTGCATGAAAACCACAGGACACCGCCGCTAGCTTACAAGATGCCGCTCATCAAACCCGAGTCTACGTACAATATCAAGGCGGGATAGTGGGAGAGAAGACAGTTCTTATGTGGGCATGTGTCAAGTACGTTTATAATAGTAAGGGATGGTAGATTTGTTGATTTGATGGCACGTGTGGATGCTTTAGCATAAAGATTTCTGGGTGTATACGTGCGTAAACCTTGCAAAACTGAGACCAAAGAGGGCCACACATAAGAAGACTTATCAATATTTCTCGCATGATATTCATACATGAAGATATGCTCTCATAAGCCTGCTGCATAAATTCCTGAAGTGGTGCAAAGAAAGCCTTCAATTCCTTTCTGTAAAAAGCAAAGGCCTTCATGCATTGCTTAAGAAAGTTTTTGACATAATGATTCAGGTACGAGCCTTTTTGAGAGGCAGGGGCGGGGCTTATTGAGTATGAAACAGAGCTTGTACCCTTCACTCATTCTCATTGATTATTTGGTAATCCTTTTATCTATACAGCTATGGCACCGACTCGAGGAAGAGGAGGTGGTACCAATGAATTCTGCAAGCGACTCTCTAGGTCCTTTTTCCCTTCCTCCACAGTCGGAACAATTTCAAAAGAGAGAGCTTGTCCCTCTTTTTGAGCAAAGTGAGCCAACGGTAGTCCCCAAAACAGCAGACGAAAGCTCGATTGTACCTTCAGTCCGACTTTTATCTGGACCACCTTTGCCTGAGCTTATCTCTTCGGATAAATCCTCAGCCCCTCTCTCTCTCCCACCACCAACTGAAGCCGTGAGGAGGCCTAGGAGTACGGAAAACAGCAAAGCGCTCATCCTCAATGCGAATAACATACAAAAGCACATTTCATCAAACAGTCAATCAAAAAGTGAAATGTTAGAGGGGAAAGAGAAAGGGCCTTTCGCAAGTGAACCTACTACCAGTGCGGCATCTTGCACAGAGAATGAGTCTTAAAAAGAAAAAGGGCACTTTATGCGCGTACATAGAAAGATGTATTCAATACATATGCAAAGAAGAAATGTGTACCACACGGACCAAGTGATGCTTGGCACAAGCACACAAGAGCAGTCAGAGCACGCAGAATTGGAAATGATGAAAAGGAGGAGGACCAGACCGATGAGAAATTTGTCTGGGTCTACTTGTTTGAAAGGTCTTAGGTGCTCGATCTTGTCTTTATAAAAAGCAAGCAAGATAGTGCTACATCCTTGCTGGCAATTCTCAAACCCACTTTCCACACAATTTATGAACTTGCAAAACAATCTCTCCCCAAAATAGGCCACACCGCAAGATGACGGAAGACGACCGCTTACTCCACAAATGGCGAAACTACTACATTAACCCGTCCGCTCGTCCCCCTTGGGAAACCTCCTCCCCTTCATCCTTCGTCCTTGCCCTTCTTCCCTCCTTGCCTAAAGGTACGTCGTCGATTCTAATACCGGCATCCTCTTCCCTTCCCTTCACGTTTCCCTTGCTCTGCGTACACCCACAGGGTCCAAGACTTTGGAGCTAGGCTGCGGCTTGGGGCTGACGTCGATTCATCTCGGTACGAGGCAGGGAAAAGGGGGGGGAGATGAACGAAAGTAAAGGAAAAGGAGAAGGAAGTTCTCGAATACTTGTTTCTATTTTTCTTCTTGTCCACTGCTATCTCTATTCTTCACTTTCCCCATACTGCGAGAATTCTACTGATTTAATACCTGAAGAGTGTTCTTCCTTCCTCAGTCACTCTTTCTCTCCCTTCCTCCCTCGTTCTCCCAGCTCATGCCTGCGAATGCCGCGCAACGGCCGTTGACCTGGTCCCCGAAGCGGTGGCTCAAGGACGAGCGAAGGAAAGAGAGCTTTATCCTCCAGAGAGGGAGGAAGGGGTGGAGGGAGGAAGGATAGAGGGAAGCAGGGGTGATGATGATCGATCGGCTTTTACCTCAGAAGGAGGAAGGGTAGGAGGAGGGGTGGAGTGGCTTGTAGGTGATCTCTTCACTCTCCTCGCCTCTCCACGCCACAAGGGACAGTACGATCTGATTATAGACATCCAATGCCTGCACACCTTCCCTTCCTCTCTCCCTCCCTTCCCCTCTTCCTCGCCTTCTCCTTCACCTCCACGCACCCGCTTGGCGCTTGCTCGACTCACTCACTCCCTTCTGAAGCCCGGCGGGCGGGCACTTATCGTGGTTGGGAACGACAAAGAGAAATACGGAGGTCAGCAAGGAAAGATGGGGCCATCGTTGCTATCGAAGGAGGAAGTGATGGAGTTTTGTCGCGAGGGAGGGTTGGAGGAAGGGGGGGATGAAGGGGAGGGGCTGAGGGAAGGTAGGTTTGAGCGGACGGAGGCATATGGGGAGCATCCGCCTTGGTGCTGGGTGGGGGTGTTTAGGAGGAAGGAGGACAAGAAGTGATGATGGCACGTGGAGAAAACGCGGAGGGGGAGGGAAGGCGAGAGGTGACAGGGGAGGTCAAAAAAATAAGTATAAGTATACACAGCGTGCGTGATTTGAAGACTTACGTCACACCGCTTTCGTCTTTTTTATTTGATATCTTTTCTACTAGATAACATTATCTACACCTGCACCTCCATTCGCGTCATCGCCACCCTCTTCCTCTCCTTTTGACTTCCCATCATCCTCTCATTCCGCTGCGTTCCCTCCCTACCCAACCACGCCACTACGGCCTTGCCACGCGGGGAGCAAAGAAGGAACTCTCTGCCCTTCACTGCTGCTGCTGTTGCCAGGCCTGCTTGTAGCAGCAACCATGAGGGGGAAAGTGCGTCGTCGTCCTAGAGGATGAATGTAAGGGAAAGAGGGAAGGAGGGAGGGAGGGAGGGTGGGTGGTTTAGGTCGATTTTAAGGACAAAATTGGCCTTCCTCTCACTCTCCCTCCCTCCTGGCTCCTTACCGTCCTGCTCTTGCTCTTGCCCCTACTCAGCAAAAAGGTGTAAAGGAGGAGGGTGGGTCCGAGGGCGCGGCGGAGGGCGAGGAGGAGGAAGCCTGCCACAACACTTGCATTGACAGCCGAAAAGAGGACTAAAAAATGGATGATAATTTTGGAGGAAGAGGGAGACGAAGGGAAGGAGGAAGACCGATTGCTAGAGGTGGCGTTGGTGGTGACCGGGACATAAGTGTACCCGCCTTGAGCGGTCGAGGGGGTGCGAAAGGAAGGGAAGGAGGAGGGAGGGCGGGAAGGAGGGGAGGAGGCAGAGGCGCCCAGGACGGCCATGCCGGCGACGAGTCCCTACGAAACAGGAGGAGAGAAAGGTAATGATAGAAAAACAATGAATTTGGTCGAGGTTCAAGAAAACGAATGGAAGTGAAGTGAAGGGAGCATGCAGGCCACAGTCCCTCTCTCCCTCTCTACTTCCCTCCCTTCCCCCCCCCTCCCCATACCATCAACACATCCAAGGCAAAGATGGTCCGGGAATAAGGCACTGCCCCCCCTGCCACTTCTCGAAAGGCTATCCGCTTAGTGATAAAGCCACACAGGCCTCCGAACAGAGAGCCGACCAAGTACAGGCCCATGAGGCACATTCCGTCTCCTCCATCTCCTCCTCGTCCTCTTCGGCCTTGTCGTGGAGAAGAGGAATCTGTGGACAGAAACGGAGGGTTGTGATGTGCAAAAAACGAGTGATTGCTTGGTTGGATGGCACATTTTACTGGTCTAGTCTGGGCATAGTCCAGGTCCAATTCATCCCATGTCCCATCCCCACCCTACCCTCCTCCTTTCCCTCTGGATTTTCCTCTTCCTCCCCCTCCTTCTCATCCTCCTTCTCCTCCTCATCCTCATCCTTCTCTCTTACCGTCGTTGTCCTTCTCCTCCTCCTCACCCTCCCAGCTGCTCTCCTCATCCCAGTCGTCTTCCCCCCATGCGACTTCTGCCAGCATGTCCTTCTCTTCTTCCTCCGCCCTTTCAGAAGTCACCGGGAAAGACGGCATACTGATCTCAATGCCTGCGTGTCTGTGGTGGTAGGGAGACAGATAACTGTGGGAATCATAAGTATTCCAAAGTCCGCGGCCTTTCTCCAAAACGCCTCGCGCCTCGCTGTCTGTTGGCTTTCTTCTTCTTTCTCCCTTACTCCCGACCCAAACACTTCACCCATACGACAGAGGATGTATGACACGCACCAGAAGCACAAACAACAGCACAAAAAAGAAGACGACCCATCCTTTCGGCGCTTGGAGCTGATACGTAGATGCCTCCAATTACAGCAAGCAGTCAAGGTGAGAGGGGGAGGGGGGGAGGCCGAAGCCGAGAGGGACGGGGAGGGTAACAGCGTGAAGCTCTTAGTGAACACGCGCACATGTTGCGTAGGCAGACAATGCATAGCTACTTGCTCTGTTGTCCGCTTACCTTGGAAAAGCTGGCGTCAAGATTTACTGACATAGAGAGAGGGCGATGGAAAGGGTAGGGTTAGTCGGACGACCCTAGTGCGAAAGGCATTTATCGGCGAGTCCGAGTACATGCAAACATCACGCGTACATATTATTCATCAAGCCTCTGCCCACGTCTGCATTTTTACGCACCGTGCCCCTGCCGCCGCCTCGCTACCTCAAAGCTCTCCTCATCGCCACCCTCCCTCCCCTCCTTCCCTCCCTTCCTCCCCTCCTCCTTCCTTCCCTAGGACCTTCGCCCCCAGACCCTGGAAGAATTCAAGGTTTTCGAAGAGTACCTTGATCTCTGGACCTCCCTGCTCCTTCCCGTCTCCTCTGCCTCTTCCTCTTCTTCTTCCCAGGCTCCAGGACGAAAGGCAGAAGGGAGTCGACGATTCTCTGCTTCCTCTTCCTCTCTCTCCGCCGGCCAAACGGGCACCAAAACCGCAAATCTGCATTCGTCCTCCTCCAGCGCCTCCCATTCTACCTCCTATCGACAAAGCTCAAGGCCGACAACGCACCGACAGACCCCTCCCTCCCTCGCCACCTCCCATCCCTCCTTCCATCCCTCCATTTCCACGTCTGCATCTCGGACACCCCCTCCTGGCCGAAAGCCACAATACCGCCCCTTTTCTTACCCATCGCACGAGCTAGGGGAGAAGGGAGGGAGGGAAGGGGGGCGCGATGTCGCTGCTATTCCCGAGGGCACCTCTCCAAGAAGAAAACAAAAGGCGACGTGTAGGGCCGCCACGAAGAGTCCTCGTAAGCCCTTTCACCATCACCATCACCCGCAGCAGCAGCAACAGCAGCCGCACCAGCAGCAGCAGCACCACCACCATCACGGCCACCACCAGCAGAACCCGCAGCAGCAGCAGTACCACCACCAGCAGCAGCAACAGCAGGAGCAGCAGCAACAACAGCAGCAGCAACAGCAGCAGCAACAGCAGGAGCAGCAGCAACAGCAGCAACAGCAGCAGCAGCAACAGCAGCCGCACCAGCACCAGCAGCAGCAGCAGCAGCACCACAGCCACCACCAGCAGAACCCGCAGCAACAGCAGTACCACCAGCAGCAGTACCAGCGGCTTCAGGAGCACCAGCAGCACCATCAGCACCAGCACCAGCAGCAGTGCCAGATGCAGCAGCAGCGGGAGTCTTTACTTGCCAAGGAGCACGAACGACAGCAGGCCTGTCACACCTCCTGCGCTCCTCCCTCCCCGTCTTCCTCCTCCTGCTCCTCCTCCTCCCCCTCCTCTACTCCATCTCGACAACGACATCAACCGCCGACCCACGACCTCGTCACCATCAACAGCCTTTCCTCCCTCCGTACCTCAACTTCATTCCCCGCCTCGACCGCTCTCCTCCACGCGCTCCTCTCTTCCTTGTCCTCCTCTCCCCTTCATCCGCCTCCGCCTTCGCGCCAAGTCGCCTCCCTTGCTTGGAATCCACGGCAACACCATCAGCAGCAGAAGCAGCATAACCGCCACCACTTCCAACAACAACAACAACAGCAGCAGCAGCAGCAGCAGCAGCAGCAGCAGCAGCAGCAGTGCTCATTACCATCAAAAGAAAGCCTACAGGCACCTCCTCCTTCCCTTCCTCCTTCCCCTCCTCACCCTCCTTGTTCACCACCTTCCGTCCGTTCTACTTTTTCCACTCCCTGCCATATCCTTCCTTCCTCCTCTCCCCCTTGCCTGTTGCCGGCACCCACCCTCCCTTCACCTCGACAACAAGTGTCTCGAGCCCTTCCTGCTCCCTTCACCACCACCACCTCTTCCTTCCACAACGCCTGCCCTTCCTCCCCCCTTCCCTCCTCCCCCTCCTCCTCCAGGGACCGATCAACAGCATCAACAACAGCAAGATTTTCTTCCTCCCTTTCTCTCTCTCTCCATTCCTTCCGTGGCACACCACGGCCCTACAAAACCCGCCCCCTCCCTTCCTCCCTCCCCCCCTCTCTCCCTCCCTTTCTTCCTTCCTTCTCATCTCCCCACGCACGTTCAAATCCTCTGTCGCAGCCGTCTGTTGAGACAGAGAGTGAGGGAAGGATAGTGGAAGAGACAGAGAGTGAAGGAAGGATAGTGGAAGAGAAGGCAGGGGAGGAGACATGTGCAAAGCGTGCGAGCAAGTAAGACTAAGTGACGCACCTCTCCAAGTGCAAGGACACAAACACAAACACAAACACAAACGACTATTTGAACGGAGCTTGTGGCTCCTGCTGCTGCCGCTGTTTCTATCCCACACGTCTTTCTATTTCTTTTTCCCCGTTGTTTTTTTTTGGGGTCGGAGACCTGGCTCTTTGTTTGAAGTTTTCTCTCGTCTTCTTTTGGCTCCCTCTCCCCTCGGCAGCGTCTCGCGCGTCTTCTCTTTCCTTCACCCCGCACTTTTTTTCTCTTTCTTTTGAAGGGGGCTTTAGCTATGAAGAATATTTTGAGGTAAATCTCGGGGATGCTTTTGTTTTTTCGATCTTGCTCTTGTATCGTATTGCCTTGCGCTGTCGGCTCCACCCTGATTGTCCTCCCCTCCCTCTCTCCATCCATCCCTCCTGCGAGAACGGGCTGGGAGGGTGGCACAGCGCTTGGCAATTTGCCTCTTTCTCTGATTCTTCTTCCCCTCCTCCTCCTCCTCCTCCTCCTCCTCCTCTCTCGCGCATTCCTCCTCAGAGACGGGAGAAACGACCGCAGGACAAAATGGCCTTTCCTCCCTCCCTTCCTCCCTCCCTTCCTCCCTCTCTTCCTCCCCCCTTGCTCTCGGGTTGAGGCGCACGTATCGCAATTTGTGAGCTTAACGCTCCCTTCCTTCATCCCTCCGTCCCTCTCCATCCCTCCCTACTCGGGAAACGTAAAGATATACAAAATAGAAGGACGCACTCACGTTCGCAAAACCTGTACCTCTATCTCTTCCTATCTCTCCCTTCTTCTCTCCCTCCCTTCTCCCTCCTCTCCCACTTTGGCTGACCTCATTTCTTTTCTCCCCTTAAAGCTCATCTTCTCCCATTGTCTTCCCTTCTGCCTTGTCTCCTTCCTCCGTCGCTTCCTCCCCTGCTTCCTCCGTCGCTTCCTCCCCTGCTTCCTCCCCCAGTTTGATGCTCACCGTCTCGATCCCTTCCTCCTTCCCACCCTCCCCCGACCCCTCCATCGTGACGTTGCTGGCGGTCGCGTTCTCATCCGTCTTGTTGCTCTCGGGCTTGGGAGGGGGGGGAGGGGGGGGCGCCTAGAGGACGGGAGGGGGGAAGGGGGGGAGGGAGGGGGCGGGCACGTTGAGGAACTAACATTTAATGTATCCTTCCGGAGGTTGCTTTCCTTCGCTTCCATCCCTACCCTTCTCCTCCCCTCTTTCTTTCCGCTTCCTCCTCCTAACGCATCATCCACCCGTCCCCTCCCTCCCGCCTGCCTCCCTCTTCCCCTCCCTCCCTCCCTCCATCCCTCCTTACCGGCTTGCGGCCCAGGCGTCGGGCCGTGTCCTTCATCTTCTTGAGTTGGGGGGGCACCTCCGTGGACTAGAGGGAAGGAGGGAGGGAGGGAGGGAGGGAGGGAGGGAGGGGGAGGGAGCGACAATGAAACGGGAGGGGTGAAAGAAAAAGATGAGGCTGTATCCTTCTCTTGGAGTGTTGGAGGGAGGGAGGGAGGGAGGAAGGGAGGAAGGAAGGGACGTACAAAGAAGGCAGGCGTCTCGTGGCCCTCCTTGAGGGCTTGGGCCTCCTCCTTCTCTTGAAGCCACGTCTCCACAGCCGCCGCCTCGCCCAGGAGACCATCCTAGGAGGGGGAGGGGAAGAAGGGAAGGAGGATTGAGTGGTTTGTCCGGGAAAGGGTGGGAGGAGGGAGGAAGGGAGGGAGGGAAGTACCTTCTCTTCGTCAGTGAGCCAGGGCATGGTCGTGTTCCACTTTTTCACCAGGGCGCGAATCTGGCGAGGGAGGGAAGGAGGAGGGGTAGGAAGGAGGGAGGCGGTTGCGCGAATGAATCACAAGGCAGACATGGACAGAGTGGAAGGGCAGGCCGTTGGGGAGGGAGGGGAAGGGAGAAGAGGAGCGACGCGCACCCACCGCTCCAGAGAGAAGCCGTCAAGAGAGGGGATTAAAGGAGCATCGAGAGGGAGAACAGGAAGGAGGGAGGGAGGAGAGGGGAGAAACGAGTGCATTCCCCCCTTCCCCCCCACCTACCTCTGCCACGTTCTTGGCCGCTGCCTCCACAGCCGCCGCCCGGGCGCCTCCGGGGCCCTCGACCTGGCGCAGGAAGATCGGCACTGTCAGAGATCGGACGCGAGAGGTCTTCTCACGGTAGAGCGAGGCCTCCACGTCACGGCCTGAGAGGGAGAGGGAGAGAGGGAGGGAAGGGGGGCCGATGGATCAGGACTGCCTCGTCCAGGTGCACGGATGACTTGATAACCAGTGAGGACGGAGGAAGAGAGCAAGAGGGAGGGAAAGAGGGAGGGAGGGAGGGAAGGCACGGACCTTCGTCATACATCCAGTCGTCAGTCTCCTCCACCAAAGACAGGACGGCAGTGCGCTGTTCCTCCGTGGACACGGTGAAAAGCTCCTGCAGGGAGGGAGGGAGGGAGGGAGGGAGGGAGGGACAGGGGGGTGAGCGTCATGGGATCCCAAAAAGCGAGCGGCTTTGTCGTTTTTTTCTCCCCTCCCTCTCCCTCACTGTCTCACCTCCTCGTGCTCCATCATCTTGTCCTTCACCTCGTACAGGTAGGCCTCCAAACTATTCCTAGCATCAGCCTTCTCCCGCTTCCTCTCGTCGTTCGCGCGCAGCTCCGCCAGTTTCTTCTTACTCTCGCTCTTCTCCGCCTCCGAGGCCGGGCGCAGGCGCAGGCCCTCGTAGTGCATGGTCACCGTCAGGGTCTTGCGGTGCACTTGGGAGAGGGAGGGAGGCAGGGGGAAGGGGAGGGAGGGAGGGAGAGGAGGATGAGTGCGTCTCTCCAGTCGCCAAACTGTCTCCCTCCCTCCCTCCCTCCCTCCCTCCCTCCCTCCCTCCCTCCCTCCCTCCCTCCCTCCCTCCCTCCCTCCCTCCCTCCCTCCCTCCCTCCCTCCCCCCCTCCCTCCCTCCCTCCCTCTTTCCCTCCTTACCCGTGGGCTTGGGTACGACAGGCGCTGGAGCCGCCTTGGGAGTAGCAGCAGTTGTGTCGGTGCTGGTGCTGTTGCTGTCCGTCACGTTCTTGTCTCCCTCAGCCGTGGAGGCAGCAGCAGCCCCCTCGTCCTCCTTCACGCTCTCTTTCCCCCCTTTTCCCTCATCTTCTTCCCCTTCGCCGTCTTCGGACGAGGCCTCGGTCTTCTCCTGGAAAGAGGGAGGGAGGGAGAGAGGGAGGGAGGGAGGGAGGGAGGAAGGAAGGGAGGGAGGGAGGGAGAAAGGGAGGGACGGGGGGATGCAGTGAGAATCGAATGGGAGAGATTTCAAGAGGGACGAGAAGAAGCGGGGGAGAGGGGGTGGGGGGGGGAGGGGGGAAGGAGGGGGGGAAGGACAGGACATACCGTTTCGGCGTTTATCTCGGCTGCTATTGCTGCTGCTTCTGCTGCTGTTGCTGCTGCTCCTTCAGTGGCCGGAGTGTCCTCCACCAAGCGGGCCTCGGCCTTGACAAGGTGGACCATGCCCGAGGCGTCCAACTCGAAGGTCAGGAAGACCTGGAGGGGGTGAGGGAGGGAGCGGGGAGGGGGCGGGATAAGGCGAGAACGAGGCGAGGGAGGAACTCATGGGCTTGGCCTCCGTCTCCAATGCCAGGAGGGCCCAGGAGGAGGGAGGGAGGGAAAGAGAGAGGGAGGGAGGGCGCGTACCTTGGGAGGGTAGATGCTCTTGGAACCGTGCTCCTTAGCCAGCTCCGAGACGCCGCGAATATCGAAGAGGCCGATGGTGGCCTGCGCCCCGGGGGGAAAAAGAGGGGAGCTCTCGTAGGTCTTGCGGGAGGGGGGGGCGGAAGGAGGGGAGCGAGGGAGGGGGGGGATGCATTGTGAGGGAGGATGAGAGTTGCCTCCGAGAAGGTGTGTGGGTCAAAGGAGAGAGGGAGGGAGGGAGGGAGGGAGGCAGGGAGGCAGGGAGAGAAGGAGGGAGGAGGGAGGGAGGGAGGGAGGACGCACGAGGTTGAGGGCGACGTCCTTCGTGGTGTTGAAGGAGATAGTGCGGTTGCTCTTGAGCTTATGCCCGGGTGAGAAGATCGTAGCCCGCCGCTGCCACTTCTCCGCGCCCTCCTCCTCGTCCGTCTCGTCCTGAGGTAGGGGGAGAGAGGGAGGGAGGGAGGGAGGGAGGGAGGGAGGGAAGGTAGGAGGGAGGGGATAAGTGAGTGCCTCCCAGGCACCACGAATTATCGCATTTCCTCCATCTCTCTCCCTCCCCCCCTCCCTACACCTCTCACCTTTGTACTCTTCTTCTTCAGCCCCAACACACCCAGAAAGCCTCCCCCTCCCTCCTTCCCTTCCTCGGGGACGGCCTCCTCGATCCGAGCCCCCACTCCAAAGGGCAGCATATCCGTCACACCGATGGGGCGGACCTGAGGGAGGGGGGGAGGGAGGGAGGGAGGGAGGGTGTATCAATATTCATTTTCGTCAAATATCACCATAAACAGCGGGGTGGAAGGGAGGGAGGGAGGGAGGGACCTTGAAGCGCGTGGAGATGTTGGCGGCGTAGAAGGCCGCGCCCTGGGCCATGGCCTCGTCGCCGTTGAGGTGCATCGACAGCTCCAGCTGGCCCAGGCGCTCCCTCAGGACCTGAGGCAAGGACATGGGGAGGGAGGGAGGGAGGGAGGGAGGGAGGGAGGGAGGGAGGGAGGGAGGGAGGGAGGGGGGGAAAGAGAAGTGAGTGGAAGGGCCACGCATGTACAGCTACCTCGAGGGAGTGGGAAAGTGGAGGAGGGAGGGAGGAGACGGGTTGGTTGGACGATCCTTTATCCTCCTTCCCTTCTACCTGCTGTACTTTGGGGACGCGCACGCCGCCCCCGATCACCTCCACGGCCGCCACGTCATCCAGAGTCAGGCCGGCTTGCTCCAGCACCGACTCCAGGGGGACTAAAGCCCGCTCAAACAGATCTTGGCTCAGCGCTGGGAGGAGGGAGGGAGGGAGGGAGGGAGGAAGGAGGGGAGGGGGAGGGAGGGAAGAAACGGGTTGGTTTGACGATTCTTTATCCTCCTTCCCTCCCTCCTTCATGCCCTCCCTCCTTCCCTCCTTCCCTCCCTCCCTTCCTCCCTCCTTCACTCCCTTCTTCCCTCCCTCCTTCACTCCCTTCACTCCCTTCACTCCCTTCACTCTTTCCCTCCTTCACTCCCTCCCTCCTTCACTCCCTCCCTCTCCCTTTCCCTCATTTCGAACCTTCCAGCTCCGTCCGGGACAGCTGCGTGGAAAGATCGATGTCGTCGTGCACGCCTGGAGTGAAGGAGGGGAGGGGGAGGGGAGGGGGGGGTGGAAGGAATGAGCAAGCGCAGTGCAATGCCCGTGTCTTGTGGTATGTTGATGGAATGGATGGAAGAAGGGAAGAAGAGAGGGAGGGAGGGGAGGGGGGAGAGAGCAAGGCATGCACTGAAATTACCCTCCCCTCTGTCTACAAGCACACACGCCCACTCTCTCCTTCCCTCCCTCTCTCCCTCCCTCCCTCCCTCCCTCCCTGCCTGCCTGACCTTCTACATGCACGGGGATGTTGGTGTTGGCCGACAGGACCTCCTTCACCTTCTTCGCCTGCGCCCGGATCTTGGCCATGGCCTTGGGGTGCCGCCGCACGTCCACGTCTAAAGGGGGGGAGGGGGAGGGGGAGGAAAGGAGGGGTGAGAATGCTACGGAGGCGTTCGCGGCAAGATACGGATTCCTGGAGGGGGAGGGGGATGAGGAGGGAGAGGGGCGGGGGAGAGGAGGGAGGACGGTCCGTGGAGGAGAAGGCGCAATGCCCGCTCGTCCAACCCGAGACATGCCTTAGATCAGCCACCCCTCCCTCCCTCTCTCCCTCCCTCCCTTCCTCCCTCGCCACCTACCCTTCCCCTTCCCCTTCCCCTTCCTCCACTTCTCGTTGAAGCGGTCGGCCAGGACCTCGGCCACGCGCAGGTCCAATTGGAAGCCGCCCAGGGTGCTATCCCAGGCCTGAGAGGAAAGGCGGAAGGAAGGGGGGGGGAGGGAGGGAGGGAGGGAGGGAGGGAGGGAGGGAGTGAGTGAGTGAGGGGTAAGTCATCCTGAAGCACAAGTTATGGCGGACACACGATTTCCATTGATGGAAGCCACCACCAGGCGTCCTCCCTCCCTCCCTCCCTCTCTCCCTACCTACCTTGGCCCGGACCGCGAAGTGCGCGAAGCGCTTCTCGTAGCTGCCCTTGCCCGTGGTGTAGGACGAGAATTCCACCTGCCGAGGGAGGGAGGGAGGGAGGGAGGGAGGGAAGCAATGTGAGAAGAGGCCCCTCTCCTTCTGCTCGCTACCAGCCGGGTTCTAAACTGAGGATGGAGTGCAGACACGAGGGAGGGAGGGAGGGAGGGAGGGAGGGAGGGAGGGAGGGAGGGAGGGAGAGACTTACCAAAGAGACCTGGAGGGAGGAGGCGCCCATATTGTAGAAGATTATGTTGGTGGGCTGCTCGTAGACGTTATCGACCGAGAAGAGAAGGGCCGCCGCCGTGTTCTCGTCGATCAGGCCCAGGACCTGGACGAGGAGGGAAGGAGGAAGGGAAAAGGGAGGGGGAAGGGAGAGGAGGGAGAGGCGGTCAGGAAGGGCGGGAAGCGCGTCTGGGGGCGTGGAAAAAGGAAGGAAGGGAGGGAGGGAGGGAGGGAGGGAGGGAAAGAGGGACTGGGTGCCCACATACCTTCATGTCGGCGATCTCGGCCGCGTCGAGCAGCGCCTGTCGCTCGGGCTGGGTGTAGAAGGAGGGCACCACCAGCACGGCGTCTCGCACGGGCACGCCGCCGTAGGCCTTGGTTATGTCCTGGGAGGAGGAGGGGGGGAAGGGCGGAAGGTGAGGGAGGAGTCCAGGGAAGGGGGGGAAGAGTAAGTATCCCTCGGCATAGGACAGGATCATGGCTTCTGGGTCCGTCCTCGGAGGAAAAGAGAGACGAGGGGAGGGAGGGAGGGAGGGAGGGAGGGAGGGAGGGAGGGAGGAAGACTTACCTTGGCGTGGGTCAGGATCATTGCCATCAGCTCCTCGGGGGAGTAAGAGGCCTCGTCCTGGTGGAGAATAGCAAGCCCGCCCGAGCTCTCATTGTAGGATACCTGGGAAGGGACGAGGAAGGGAGGGAGGGAGGGAGGGAGGGAGGGAGGGAAGGAGGGGTGAGAAGACGGGTGCAGCTGTAGACAGGAGGGTAAAGGGAAGGTGAAAGGGACATGGTGGCGCGAAAGGGGATTGGCTTGACGGGGGGAAAGGCAAGAGGGGCAGACAGAGAAAGAGAAAACATACACAGCTGCAGCAGCAGCAGCGGCAGCAGCAGCAGCAGTGCCTTGCCAGCGCATGTGGGGAAGTACAACGGCCTCGTCGCGGGCCTCTGCCGACAAAACCACGCGAGGACCCTCTTCACGCCGGCCCAGGAGGATGAGAGGCAAACAGGGAGGGAAGGAGGGAGGGAGTAGTATGCAGCAAACGGACCTTGGTTGGGAAATAGGCCTCCTCCAACAGGGCCACCGAAGGGTGCTCGTCGTGCCGGCCCAACAAGGTGGGGATGCGGGCGTAGGTGACCTCGGGCCGGCGGGTGAGGAGGGAGTAGGCGTCCGCCCCGTACGAGCGTTCGCCTGGACAGGTGAGAAGGAGAGGTGAGAAGGGAGGAAGAGGAAGGGATGAGGGACTTGGGGGCCTGGAGAGCTGGGAGGGAAGAAAGAAGGCACGAGGAAGCGAGGGAAGCAAAGAGGGATGGGATGCAGCATACCTTGGTAGAAGGAGATCATGGTCTCGGTCTTGCGTTTGCTGTGGATGTTGGTCACAATGTCCATCATTGTGCCTGGCTTGACCTGGAAGGAAGAAAGGGAAAGAGCGAGAAAGGAAGGAAGGGAATGAATGCACACTTCTTGCAGCAGCCCTCCGCACGCCATGCGACCATGCCTTGCTGCTGCGTGCGCGCGCTCTCTCCCCCTCCCCTTTGATCTGTTCGTGACACAGGTGGACGTACCAAAGACACCTTCATGAATTCGCTGCCAAGGTCGACGCCCATCACACCCGCCTGGGCCACTGGGGCCAGGAGGGACGCCATGATGAAGGAGAAGCAGACAAACCACAGGTTGGCTCTTCTCCTTCCGTGTGCCCTTGTTGTCGCAGACATGGTTGGGGAGCTGTTGCTACTACTCTGCTGCTGCTGCTATCTGTGTAGAACGGGGAGGAGCTAGGGTGAGAGCAGTGTGGTTTGTGAGTGAGGGGACACAGGGATGTGGGTGCCGTGTGCTCTGCGTTTGAATCCTGTGATGACGAATGCATGTGAGAGTTCGAGAAAGGAAACATGCCTTCTTCCTTGCGTGAGGCCGACGCGGACGCCAGCACATGCCATTTCACCGCGAAAGTGGCGCGCCGGATGGACATGCACGTTGTATTCATGCGCAGTCGTTGGTGTGTGGCAAGTAAGTGATGCGCGGGGATCGAGGAGGGCGATCCGTCCGTTGCCATGGTTTTGCGGGCGATGATGAAGTAATGTGAGCTTTCGAAAATCAAGCAACCTGTGGGCAGCACTCACAAGCCCGAGAAGAGTGCCGTAGGGTACCCAGAGCTGGTGAAAAGGGATGAACTCCTACGCAGGAGGAATGACTTGCATTCGGAACAGACGATAGGTGCTCGCCTGGTCTTTCTCTGACTTACTTTACCACATTCACCATCATGACGAGAAGAGTTCTATTTCCTACAGCGATCCGAGCTCTAACAGAGCTGGGATTTGAGATATGAAGATCAACTCATCCCCAAAAAAAGTATGAATAGTGTAAGTGCATCAAAAATCAGAGTGAATGTTATGAAGCGCCAGTCAGAAATAAATGTGCCTGTCTTTTTTTTTTTGAAAATTGGGTTCTTCGACGGGAAGAGGACGTGCAACCTGTGTGTGTCGAAGAAATTTTAACCCTCATTTTCAACCCTTAGAGTGTCTGCTGGTCAGGGAATATTCCGGACGGTGCCAGCTGTGGGTCTCGGCGCCGGTAAAGCTAAGACATGAGTGGAGCTCCGTACCATAAACTGTGGGATGGCCAGGCAGGTGATGACGTCACGTCCAGCGTGAGGGGTATAATGCCAGAGGCATACATGTCGCTCGTCGTCTCCTCGGGCGTGGAGGCTGAACAGCATAAATTGAAGCTCAATGGTCGCATGGACACCGGCCATTCGGACGTCGTCGAGGGGCTTTGAGACTAGGCTGATTATAAATCTGAGTCCCAGGGGGAAGACGACTCGGCAGTAATGGGCTTTTTGAGGGGGCAGTAGAGGGCAATTTTACGCCGTTGGCAGGGTAAGGGTTGTTACTTACGCAGGCTATGTGATCAGCAGCAAGAAGGATGAAGAAGGTGAGCTATCGAACACCAGCAGGTGGAGCATGGGAGAGGGTGCAGGTGTGTTGTCCTATGGAAATGCTGACGGGGGCGCACGTGTGTCCGACAAAGATCCCTCGTGTAACAGCTATGTCGGTATCCAATATGCCAGAAGAATGACTATAAAGGAGGCGATGACTGGACCCATTCCAGAGGAGGATGAAGCACATCACTCATAACCATGATAAAATTACGAGGAGGAGGAGGCTGCTCGAGCGGTAGAGGACGACGAGGAAAAGGAGGACGAGGAGGAGGAGGACGACGACGAGAAGGAGTTGAAGAAGAAGAAGAAATAGGAGGAGGGAGAGGAGACTATCGGCTCTCTCATAAATAGGATGTAGGGGTGAGAGGAAAGAGGTCTCCTCTGGGAGTGCGAGAGCAAAAGGCAGGCAACAATGGGCCCGAAGCAACCTGCCGAAATGAAGCCAACCTTCACAGCCAACTACAGATATTCCCAACACAAGCCCACAGGCAACGTACAGCAACGAGGGCGTCTTTTACTTGTCAGTGCGTTTGCGGGCGGGTGCAAGACTGACTGTACTGGTCGTTCACAGTCAAGCCAAACACTAACTAAAGGCGCCTCGTCGCCGCGGGCTTTCTTTGCTTCTTTCTGTGTGTCCTGGAGGCACTCGCTAATTGAGCTACAGGTCACTCACAATTCTACTACATCCTCCACTGCACACTACATTGAAGTGCATCCATGCGTTAGCCGCACAGAGGAAGGAAAAGTCCGTGCGGCGCCTGTCCGTCCGAAATTGGTCGCTCTCTCCATCCAAGCAGCAACAGGAACAGAAGCCGCCTCACTCGAGAAGGAGGAATAATGGAAGCGCCTAGCAGCCCCATAGACAAGGAGCCTGAGATGAAGAAAGATGCTGCCGCTGCAATTGCTCCTGCCCCTCCTTGTCCCCCTTCTTCTTCCGTAAATTATTGGGAAGCTTCCCCTGAGAAAGAGAAAGAAATTAAGCCGGCTGCGGCAGACGCCATAGAAGGGGAGGAGAAAGACACCAGTACTGCCGCTATTTATTCTCCTGTCGCTCCTGCTGCTCCTGTTGCTCCCCGATGCTCTCCTTCCCCTGCCAAGAAACAGCGGGAAGCTTACCCTGCGGAAAAGGCGGCAGCTAACACCATAGACAAGAAGGAGGATGAGGCGAGGGAAGAGCAGCAGCAGCAGCAGCAGCAGCAGCCCCAAAGACCCACGCCCATGCCCACCACGGCCAGCGCCACCCTCCCTCCCTCCCCCCCTGCCCCTGGGCACTACTGGTCCGTCCCCTCCGCCGGCGCTAAGCGGGAACGGAAGGCAGTCGAAACCCTCGTCGTTCGTGATCCCCGTGACACGCAGCCTGTTACCATCAAGCAGGGGAAAGGTTCGAAGAAGCTGGGGGAGATGGAGACCTTTAGTCGAGAGATAGGAAAGATCAGAAACAAGGACCCGTTTCTGAAGGTGCTGCACGGGCTGTGCTTTGGCCGAGGGCAGGCCAAGGCTACCGAGGTGAAGGGACGCCTGAGGGAGTTCTCGGGTTTGGTCTACGAAGACGGGGAGGAGGAAAGGAGGGAGGGAGACTTGGCCCGGGAAAAGGTGGAGGAGAAGGCGAGGAGAATGACAGTCGCAGAGTTGAAGAGGGCCTGGGGAGTGCTGGGGGTGAGGACGAGAGAGGGAGGGAGGGCGGGGGGAAAAAAGGAGGAGCTTGTGGAGGAGCTGGTAAACTGGCTGGAGTTGCCTAGGGAGGAGGACGGAAGAAGGGAGGGAGGGAAGAAGGGGAGGAAGGTGGCGGTGACGAAGAGGAGAAAGAGAAAGAGCAGTGGGGCGAAAGGAGAAGAGCACGTGGAGGAGGAGGAGGGAAAAGAGGAGGAGGAGCAGCAGATGCGGCAGAAAAAGATGAAGACGGTTGCGGTGGCTTTGAAGACGAAGGGAAAGAAGAAGGAGACGAAGAAGAGGAGGAATTGCAAGCTGTTCAGTGCGTCGGCCAATATGCTGAGGAGAAAGGGGAAGGGAGGGAAGGAGGGGGGAAGGAAGGGGTGGGGGGAGAAAATAGAGAATAAGGAAGAGGAGAAAGAAGAGGAAAAGGAGGAGGAAGAATGTGACGATGAGATGAATGGATCGAAGAGAAGGAAGAAAAAGGTGGTGGGGGCATCGGAAAAGGAGAAGGAAAAAGAGGAGGGAGAGGAGGAGGAGGAGGAGGAGGAGGAAGAGGAAGGAGGAATGAATATAAGGAAAGGCGAGAAAGAAGTAGAGAAGGAAGTAGAGGAGGGGGAGGTGAGGGAAGGTGAAAAGGATAAAGAAGAGGAGAATAGGGGCGTCCCTACTGCTGTGCTGGAGGAAGGGGTGATGAATATCCTTGCCGCTGCTGACCCTGCCGTCGTGACGATCAAGATGGTGATGGCGCAGCTGCACGAGAATCTGGGATGGGACGTGAGTGCTCACAAGCCGCTCATTACGGACATTGTCATGCGAAACCTCGAAAGCTGAATTTCTTCTATCCCCTCTTTTGGTCGTGCCTGCTGTCACGGGGATCGAGGGAGTGGAGGTAGAGAGGGGGGGGGGGGATGGAGGGAGAGGGATGTGTGCTTCGTTTACCGCACGGGTGACCATAGAAGGTGTCAATCGTGCAAAAACAGAAGGCTGAACAGAGAGAGGGAGGGGTAATACTCATATAGCATGTGTAAGGTGACATGTGTGTATCAGATAGTGAATGCGAAAGCGAGGAGAGGAGAGCTGAGGCAAGAGAAAACAAGGTGGATAAGAAGCATGGTCGTAAGTTTTAGAGGGTGGAAAGCATGAACTAAGTAAGGCTTGAGTGACCAGAAGAGAGGAAGAGAGATCACAAGGCGCTGAAGAGAAGAGGAGAAGATGACAATGTAGAAAGAGAAGAGACGGTATGGTGCACTGTTTAGCCCTCCCTCCCTCCCTCCCTATCTCCCTCCCTGCCCTCTCCTTTCTTCCCTTCTTCAAAATGTTGACTCGTTGCTTCCTAGCTGCCTCCACAGCGGCTATTTATTTCTTTTCCCTCCTTTTTTCCATCCTCTCTCTCCTCACTTTCCTTCGCCCTATCCTCCTCCTTCTCCCTGCATCTGCTTTTTCCCCTTGTTCCTCTTTACTCTCTTAAATTTCTCCCTCTCCACACTCCACTCCCTCTCCCGCACGACTCACCCTTCCTTCCCAAGACAATGGCAGAGCACTTTGAAGTTCGGAGGAACAGACTGATATCATACCCCCCTCCCTTTTTTTCTGCGTGCGTGCTGCTTTCATGGGGGTCGAGACCTGGATTAAAGGCGTGGATAAGAGAGGAGGCATCGAGGGAAAGAGCGGTGGTAAGGAGAAAGTGCAGCTGCAGCGCAAATTTCCTGCGCCAGCGGCCGATGAGGCAGGGAGGGAAGTAGGAAGATGGGCGGAGGTTAAAGATGAAAGCGAAGTATTCGACACCGGTGGGTGGATGCAGGGAAGATGGAAGCGGAGGACGGAGAGGAGGGGCTCGGATGGGAAGGAGAGAAGAAGCGAGTCCATGCTATCAGGGCGAAGCCTGAAGACGAGGAGTACGATGACGAGAAGGAGGAGAGGAAGACTAGGAGGAGGGAGGCGCGCTAGTGTCCTCGTCTTCATTTCTCCCCTTCCTCCCTTTCTCCCTCCTATGCCAAAAGTGTCTTTTGACAAGGTGGAATTAAAATTGACATCATATTTTGACAGCCCAACATAGTTGGCCAATCACGGCGGGAAAAGAAAGACAGAGAGTAACGGCTGGTCTGTTCAAAATTTTGAACACCTAGGGAGGTTGGTGGAGGGGTTAGAGGGTACAGGGGGCCCACACAATGTCGCACACACGTACCCAGATGAACACACATACATAAACTTAGCGCGTGTGGTAGCAGCAGCATCAGCAGCATCAGCAGCATCAGCAGCATCAGCAGCATCAGCAGCAGCAGCAGCAGCAGCAGCCGCAGCAGCATCAGCATCAGCAGCAGCAGCAGCAGCAGCAGCAGCAGCAGCAGCAGCTGGTGCCACCGTCCACCACAACCCACCACAAACACCTTTCTATCATCCCTACCAGCGCTCGGGCCTTCACCTGCCACGCCTCTTTCCGGTGCACGCACCACATGCACGGGCGGACTCCGCACGCATCACCAGTCCAACCTATGACAGGCTGCCCGTCGAAGCTAAGGTTTGAAGCACCACATAATCCATTTACAAGACACCCAATCGGTATATACGAGCCTTTTAAAACGAGTCCACTGTCAGAGGTCTTGTGTTTAGCCAATTCTTGGTATTGCATCGTCTAGATGACAACAAAGGGTGTCCATACTGCTGTAGGGAGGGAAAGAAAGAGAGAGAGCAAGGAAAGCAAAGCCGGCGGAAAGGAAACGCAGCTGGCTATAAGCCACTTCAAATGAAAGCAAAGGAGACAGCACGCTCCCACACTGTCAAGGCGATGACAAGGAAAAAATGAAGCTTGGAGGTGAGGACTCACACTCCACTCTCCTATGCAACCAACACATCCATCATACCCCCGCCCAACCGGCCCCTCAAGGCTCACCTCCTCCGAACGCATCCCATCCTTTTCCTACATTTCTCCTCTTTCCCCTCTCTATATTCCCTTTCAACAGGCCAAGGTATGACTGATGCTGGTGTTGCATCCAATGTCAACGGAAAGAGGAGAGGGGGGCGGCAAGAAATCGAAATAGCCCAACGGATGCTCTAGCTGACTAAGACAAGCAGGATGACGTCGAGAATCATGTTGGTCGTGGCTGCAGAAACGTGTAGATCGCGAAGCAGATGAGGACGGGATAGGGCGAGAACCAGACCGGATTGGTGGGAGCGAGCGACGACGGAACGAGCGACGACGGAACGACCGACGAGGGAGCGAGGGTGGGGGGAGGGAGGGAGAGAGGGGGGGAGGGAAAGAGGGATGAAGGAAGGGGGTGAGATCTTATGCCGAGAAATAGTACCATAATCTTTCGGGAGAAATTAGGCCGTCGGATGAGAGGAAGGAGGAAGAGGAAAAGGAGGAGAAAGATCGAGGATAGGAGAGGGGGAAGGGAGGTAGGGAGGGAGGACGGACGGGAGGGAGGACAGAGAAGAATGGAGGGAGGATACCTTGAAGGCGTCCTCGTCCCTGACATTGTCGCTCCGACGCAAGCTCTTCTTCCATAAATGCCCGTCGTGCTCTTGACTGGAGAAGTGGGTTGCTATCTCTCAATTTCCCAGCAGCCAGGCGTTCCGTCTCCCCGAAGTTAAGGGGGCTGTGGATGTGGTCTTGCCATGACCATCTCAAGAAAGAGCAGGGAAGCCAAGGGGAGGGGGGGGAGGAGCAGCATTGCGTTGTGGCGGATGCACTGATGGCTTTTGTGTTGTAAAGAGGTAGTGGGTGTGAGTGTGTATAGAATAAACATCTAAGTTGCCGTCCTACTTGTCTTCTTCCTCGTTCTACTTGTCCTCTTCGCCGTATCTCCTCCTCACCAACCTCTGCCCCACTCTGCATCCTTTGTTTCTCTTCCTTCTTACCGGTATATGCCTCAATTTCAAGCGCATCACCCGCTCAATCCTCCTTCTTTTGTTTTATGGGTCATGCAATTTTGCATCCGTTGCGCCCTTTGTCGGTTTTATGTCCTTCACCCAAGATATCGAGGGACGGACATGTCAAGCCAGGGGGTCGCAAACCTTCCCCCATCATCCCCATACCTCTATTTGTGTGAGCCTTGCCTTGCCATTTCTTCACATTCCGTCTGTTCTATGGCCACAGAGTCCGGTGAGGAAGCCAAATGCATTGTGTGGTGATGTCTGTGACTAGAGGAGGGAAGGACGGGGGATGATTTTAGTCTCCAGGGGAATAATGCATCATGATCGTAACCATGGTGTGCTTGCTCCTTTCCTGCCCGATCAGCATGACCAACAATGCATGATAAACTCATGGTGCATGATTGAAATATAGAAGGAAGGCCACGATGCAATATGGCGAAGACTGTCTCGTCATTATTAGCGCAAGGTTTGAGACAGGGTCACACCACGACAAAGGGCTACATTGTGTAACCATGAGCCAGCCCCTTCCCGTCCAAATGTCGAAAACAGCTTATGTGCCTCATTGAGGTCTATGGGTGCGCCTATATCACATTGAAGAGGGAAAATGCGGCTGGGGCGGTGCCTTCTCTGGTCGTTTTACACTCGACTGCGTAACGGCACCAGTGGCAGACTCCATCGTCATCGGACTCAATCCGGGGGTTCTTATACAGCAAGGTTGGAAAGATTGGAAAGGTTTACGTGATTGATCTCGAGAAGGAAGACCTAGAAAGGACTTGTTTATACCGCTTCTATGCCTGAAAGAGCCGTTTTAATTTGTTTTCATTTCCCTCCAACTCCCCAGGGACCTCAGGCGTTGCGCAACGGCTTCGAGCCGTTGCGCGATATTCCAGAAATCATGTAAAGTCTAACAATTGAAACAAGTGGAGACTTACTCTCTTCTCTCTCCTCGAGGTTAAACGCGACAAGTCTCAATCTCTAGGGACATCATATTTGACTATCCGCCAATGTATCAACGTAGCATAGCGATCAAGACGCGACAAGACACTGTACCAATGCATAAGCAAAGCAGTATACAGAAAGTTATTTACGTTTTTTGTTGTTTTTAATTTTTGGGGGGTTTGATCACCACAATGGGCTTTGCCACCGGCATGGTGATATCGACTTCTATCATATTTTGGTCACCAAAACAAGCCCGCCCCGGATGACGGGGTAGGTGCCGGCATCAGGCCACTGGCGTTTCCGCCGGCTTCGAGGGGTCGGAACCCTCAGGGAGAGGGCTTCCTATGACTTTGTCCCAAGTGCTCCGTTGACCATCACGTTTTCACCCATACAAGTGCTGGACGTACAAGCATCATAATTAACTTGGTTGTAGTCGAAATTATGCACGCAAAAAAAGTTGTCACGTTTTTAGTTTTTGATGGGTTTTCTAACCTCCTCACCCCCCTGAAGCTGAAAGCAAAAATTACCAAAATGACGCCAAAAAGTATTTATCATTGCGTCTTTCACCCTCAACAAATCTTTCTACATCTATGAACGGTGCCTATGCAGCCTTCTTCTTCTCCGTCAATCTATATCTTTCCTGGCCCTGATCATCCTTATCCCTCCTTTCAATCCTCAAAAGGACGTTCTCTACCCTGCCTGACTCATTGGCAAGCTTATCACGGCATGGAATATCATTGCAATCACTGCACTTCTTCCACATCTTAGGCATATCTTCTCCCTCCCGATAGCAGATAAGAGCTGACTTGAAGAGCCACTCTTCCTCTTGCTTGTGCTCTTGCGCATAATAAACAAGGAAATTCCCCTCGCTCCTCCTCGCGACATGTACAGTTCTTGGGCTTGTCCTCCGAATATGCTTTGCACAAGAGAATCTTGGCAGAAAGATCTGCGGGAGAATCAGAAAAATGCAGCGTTGCATCAAAGTCATACAGCATTTGATGATGTGGATTGTGTACAAACCAATGCTATCCTGAGACGCCCCATGAGTACGTGACCCCGCACCAGACAACTGACGCTTGTAGTTCCACGCTCAGTACCGAAAAATGCGAAGCCCTGTCAGCAGAAATTCAATCGAAGACAGACAAGTGACTCTTCTAAATAGCTTAGACTTAGTGTCACATAATGGCCGCTCAGAGGCCGAACCTCGACCATGTAATCCGACGATGATGATAAGTAGCAGCTTCCGGATGATCTCTTCTCACACACAATCAAGCCAAGAGTCAGATGTCCAGTCAGATTCTCGAAAATTGTACACCATAAATTTCGAGAATGGGTGCGATACCCGCGGAGAAACATATATATATATTAAGTCCTGTAACCTCTGAAGCACAGCCCGACTGGGCGCTCGACGGTAACCACCAGAGGGGGATCTACGAAAGAATCGACTGTGGGAGGCTGTAAAACAATGTTTTAGAATTCTGGATGGCCAATAACTGTGAGGTAACATGATAGAGAAAACCGGTAATATCGAGTATATCTTCAGGGGCCAGTCTTAAAGCGATGTAATTTTGGGAGAGATGTACTTTTGGTGCTGATTTTTCTGTAGTCAGAATGATGTGCATAAATTTATTCGTTTTTTGCTCTCCACGATAAATTCAACTCCCATGAAGACGGCTGTCGAGATTACCGTACCAAGAGGAAAACCTCTCTGGGTTGCATTGCAAGAACCATGGTATGTAGTAGGCCGCTCCGAGCCTTATTATCATTTCCTCTCCGCCAACAAATCGTTTGCGGTCAGGCCACACAGGGTTCAAATACGTGTCTAGTCTCGCTAACGTTTCCTCTTTGGTTTGGTTGTCTCTGAAAATGGTCGCCATATCTGTCATAAGTCTGGCTGCACTGTCCTTGCATTCCGTGCAGGCGATAAGTTTTGCCATGCGAAATGGCGCATACCCATTGTCTGTCATATGAATGCCTCCTAGCAAAAATTTTCCCGATGTACCCCTCATGCGGCTTGGATATTGTGCACCATCTTGTCCGAACATGGTTGCAGAGGCCACTGTCCAATAAGTTGGATCGCCCAGCGTCCAACGGTTGCCCGGTACTGGCCAATCGGGTCGAAACGCTTCGCTTAGCCTTGTGGGTGCAAACCATGAACCAATGTCAACCGACGGGCCGGCCAATTCGCAGTGGCGAAGCAGCTGCACATTTTCTCGGGACGGGATCTCGTCGACATCTCCAAACCCTACCAGGTCATTTGGTCCAAAGAATTGTGTATGGTTGTTCCAGCGCAAAAATGATTCCCAACGTGTCCTCTCCTGTGACTTCTCAATGGCAAATTCTTCATTGGAGTCTAAGAAGGCCTCCGTGTCATCTAACACCATATGTACCACCTTCTCCTTGACAAACTCAAATCTTGGTTGGTTCTTGACATGATCCCACAGAAGAATCTTTCGGATTCCCTTAAATTAGATGTAAAAAATGCAGAACAGGGGTGGTATCTATAAATATTTGTACTGATACGTAGGAGATAATGCAATGTGTGGGTCAAGAAGTATACACACCTTGTTATGTGTTCGCGTGGATTCGATGATGAAAAATTTGTCCACAACGTCGTTTAGCTCTCTCAGCAACAGCTCTAGCATGTCCGCATCGAAACCGAGCTGTGAGTGCATAAATAGAGCAGTTGTAGGGAAGTAAAACCCAGAAGTCTCTGACATTTACAGTGTAGTAAACATAACTTCGGTATACACGGACAAAAACTGGTGGTCTTTTACCTGTACGAGGTGGGCCACTTTGACAGGTGTCTGTGGAGGAGTTTATGCGAAGGGGGTATTAGTGAGCCACTTTCCGACAAACAGCCAGACAGGATATCTCAAATACACATACCTGTCGTGACATGGTCTTGGTGAAGGCGGTCGGGTATTTAGAGCAATCAATATTTTTTGCCTGCATCAGAAGGGGTATCTCACATGCCTCGACGGGGGGGTTTATTGGTTCCTGAATTAGACTCGTTATCAACGTGTCAAGTAACGACTGAATTGAGGAAAGCGTCGCATTCTTATTTGATAAGGTTGCCAGTGCATCTGTCCAAGGAAACATGGCTTCAGTACATGCGCGTTCGTGCAAAACTTGTGTGAGAATTTGTGTGAAGTCCAATTATCGGCTGGAGCTGCATCAGATCATTAGCTTCTTACAAGCTACAACTCTTACCCATACTTTCGAGAAATGAATTTTGATCAATAGCCGCCGGCTTATCGTTCGAGAGTTCCACTCCAATGGATTCATCTTTTTCCTGATCGATGTAGAACTGTAGGGGCAACTCTAGGAAAGCAATATATTAAATACATTAGACAATGTTCTTTCTCATTGGGCCCTTCACAAAGTAAATACCTTGTTTGCTTGCTGCAAAGCTTGTTGGTCGCAAATTTGCATCCTCAAGAATAATGAAGCGAGCTACCAACAAGGAAAGAAGGATCCCTCCAGAGAGAAGGGAAATGTTTCTTGATATCTCGACCATCTTCTGGGCCTGTGATATAATTTTACATAAGATATGAGTCACTTGAGACTCAGATTATTTTTATAGCAAAGCGGGTCTAAATGTTCATCTATAGATTATCTTGGTATGGCTCGAACATGAAGTTTTTTGAGAATTAAAAAATCAATGCTACTCGCTGTTTTCATCCAATGACACTGTGTCAAACATGTTATGTGGCATTTGAAATGGATTATTCCCAGCAATTCCTTCAGTAGCAGTGGTAAAATCTTAGGTTAAGTTCTTTTAAACCCTCATCTGTTGGCTTGGTAGTGAGAGAGGAATGCATCCATCTGTCACAGGAAGGAGCGGTGCGTGTATAGAGAGTGAGACTGAGCCTGCTCGTATCAAACACTGTTTAGAATCGCAAAATTCGAGCTCACTTCTGAACTAGCCTTTATTGGGTCTGAGTTCTAGATAAGTTTGATAAAAACTTTATAAAATTTGTGCTATCCTGAACTGGCCAGCAATCTACCACAACAAGAAAGGCATCCGAGATGTCAATAAAACGATTGAATGGCTAGGAGTAGTTACTCCCGGCAGAGTGCAAGGGTAGGGGCATTTATTAACACGCAAAATTCGAGCTCACTTCTGAACTAGCCTTTATTGGGTCTGAGTTCTAGATAAGTTTGATAAAAACTTTATAAAATTTGTGCTATCCTGAACTGGCCAGCAATCTACCACAACAAGAAAGGCATCCGAGATGTCAATAAAACGATTGAATGGCTAGGAGTAGTTACTCCCGGCAGAGTGCAAGGGTAGGGGCATTTATTAACATTTATTAATTAATTAATTTATTTATTTATTCATTTATTTATTCATTATGAAGGGTTGAAATCCTCGGGAACATGATTCTGTCAAGATAGATGTCTGACTGGTGGGTATGAGTGGGCCGAGATGTTACTTGAGTTAGCCTAGATGTTACTGACACAGATACCCCTTCCTCCTATCCCCTTTCCTTCGCAATTTATTCCTTAGACAGAAAGTGGAAATACCTTATATATCGTTACCGCAATGAAATGTCCTCGCCTGCTACTACAAGATGGAAAATAGGCTGATGAAATAAATTATAGTCTGAAATGCGAGCACCATCATCCAAGACACACTCCTCTTTCAAGAAAGAGAGCCACACAAAGATTTATTTAATCTTTTGGATCATTCTGCTGGCAATCGTAGGCTCGTCTGTGTACCATATATTGCTATTTGGACAGGTCTCATCGGTTACTGGCATTGGAAATGCTAGCCAACTTGTGGGCCTCGGCCAGGGCAAGTGGAAGAGGAGTAATCCGTGTCAAGGGAGAGCTTGTTTGTCCGACCCCTGTCTTCCTGACGACTACACTGTTTGGGAAGAATGGAAGGTTTGCAAGGAGAGACAGGTGTATACACTAAATTGGATGACAAAAGAAATTCACATCCAAAATCGTCAAATGGGCATATCAGCATGTGAAATCAGATCTCCAGACATCCTGAGAAGAGCAAACCATGCCAAAGTAATCTCGAGGGGCATTGACACTCATCAAAACGTCGTAAAAGTAACCACACCTTTCGAAGAATTCATTATTGAAAACCGCCATAACTTGCCTTGGTCGATGGATTCAAATTTCACAGCTGTCTTGGTAGAATTTCGTGCCTATAGGCGGCCATTGCTATTTTCTATCAAGAATGCTTTGAATAACCTTCCAGTCTCCTGCCGAGTTCAGATTGTTGGCGGGTGTCCCATCTTATCCTTGGCAAAAAAAATATTTCCTATCGAAATTGCAGCAGGAAAAATCATCTTGACACACGCAGGCCGGGAAAAGATGAACCAGGTATGAATGCTTGATGGTGCCAGTTCCTACTCCTTTCTTCTTTAAAAATGGAATGCTTTTTTTAGATCGCCATGCTCATCCAAATGGTTCCTACATCCGTTCACACATCTTTCTCCGATGCACTTAAAGGTTGCCATTAGCGAGCTCCTGACAGACCCAACTTTTTATGAGACATTACTGGGCCAGACCTGGTTATTTTTTCAGGTTAGTGGGTTATGGCTGATGTCAGAGTATCTGATATCTTCCAAACTTAAGATTTGGAAAGACTACAAAGTACGTTGATGCCTCGATCGTAATTTATTTCGTACTCATAACTGATCGTCCTTTCCATCTTCACTTATATAAAACGAAAAACGAAATGGCTACCAAAAGTATGATTCTGTGATTTGTTCCCAGCAACGATGGCGTTTAAGAGAATTCCTTGACAAGAATTATGAGCGCGGCTGGTGGGGTGCGCCTTGGCGGTAAGAATAAGAATGATATATAATCACATGATATTGATATATATGCGATTGACCCCCTCATTTATAAATATACATTGCACCATTGCTATGTCATTCACGCGGCCGCCTTTCAGCAACTCATCAATTGGAGGAAATGGAGGATTCTCCTTGCGTAAGAAGGAGTTTATCTCGACAATTCTGTCAAGGTATGCCGTAAATATCGAGGGTCTCCTCACGCCTTTATTATTCTTTGTTTTGACTTGTTTCTTTCATTATCCTGTCGTATATTCACCCGGCACTATCACCTTGATAAACAGATACCCATGGAGTGGCGACATTGAAGATTTGTACTTTTCTATGAAAGCTTCAGAGATCTATCATGAGCTTCCGGATAATTTGAAGCCCGCATCTCAGAGAGAAAATATGAAATTTTCTTCAGAAATGATGTTTTCGGATCGTCCTTTCGGTGTTCACAAGTTCTGGGGGTTTCATTCCCCTGATGAACCGAGAATGATACAAATAATGAAACAATGTCCAGAAATGATAGGTATCTTGCCGTTGCGCGTGGTGAGTGGGGACAGAGCGTGGGAAAAATTGATCTGCTCACTAAATATCACAAGAGATATTATCGAAAATGCCACATCAGGAGGCTCATTTGATTATGTGAAATTTTGTCATTTTGAGAAGAATGCCAATTTTGACAATTAATCAGAAATTGGATTGAAGAAAGAAGCTAGGGTTCAACTTTTGCGATATAATAAGACACTATAAGTTATAAATGCATAGTCATGAACCAAAAATGATCATGTTAGTGTAAAAGTATTAATTGATTTTTGTCTGTCCGTCGCACACTTAAAAACGATGGTTTTCCGCGTTCTTCTCTTCCCACAAACCACCAAAGCACATGCACGCTTGGCAACACACATGGTGCACACACACATACAATGTACAAAATTCTATGCAGTCTTTGTGACGTCGTCCCGTGGTTTGTGTGGTTTTAAGCTTCCCGTGCCTCAATTTGGAGTGTTCCGCGGCCCGCGGATCCACAAATCATCGTTTCTACTCCAATTGATGATGACGCATTCAAAATATGGGCATTGGCCATGGGCCTTGCACCCTTTTGCCAATTTGTGTAGCTTAGCATGCATGTGCGTTAGTGGTTTGTGGGAAAAGAAGAACGCGGAAAAACATCGTTTTTAAGTGTGCGACGGACAGACAAAAATCGATTAATACTTTAGATCAGTCGTACTGGTCATTTTTGCAAAACAGTCGTCAACATTTGGACCTCGCTGCTTTTGTGTTATTTTTTTGGGATTCAGGGCCTGGTTTCCGAATTCTAGGAATCATACATCAGGCAAGACGGGACAAAAAATGGAGCATGAAATTCGGTTTTACAGAGTTTATTATTCGTAGCATGCATGTAGTCTGTAAATCAACTTGCCATCTCAACTTGCCATCATCTCTATGATTATCTCTATGATAATCTTCTTGGGCAGGGACAGGTACAAGGATTTCAGGGTTATTCTAGTGTGCATTCGGAATTTTTCTACTTATAGACAAGATGGACTTCATTCACTCTACATCACGCAAATATTCGATGGACAGGCACTACATACACAAGGTAAGTATGAAAAGCTTACAACAATAAAGTGACTAACTTTCAGCTTGACATGAATCATTGAGCCACTACCTCATCCTTTCACAGCGTTTAGGTTTGAAGTACCGGAGTCTGAAGCGGTACATGGGATGGGGAGCGTCGATTATAGGATTCATATCAGTTGTGTGGGTCTACACGAATGTCGAAGTATGGAAGCGAGAGGCCCCCAAAAAAGACGGCCAAGATGTCCATCTCACTGGCCCCCTCTCTTCTATCCAGCACGCCTTTCAGCGTTTGCCAGGGCCCATTTCCTCCTACATTCATTTTCGTCGAGCAGATCCTGATACTATTCATACACTTGGGCAGCGGGCGCTTACGCACGGTCATTACCATGACGCCATTAAAGTATTTCAGTATTTGCTCGAGGCTAATACTACGGCAGTACCATCTAACATCATGGCGACAAGTAGTTATGGCCTGATTCGCAGCTTCATCGCCTTGCATCAGCTAAAGCCAGCCAGATTGTGGACGGATTGGTACTACTATAACATTGTGCCTTTACAGGGAGAGCCGGCATATCATCTATGTCGAGCACTACGAGAGGATGGCCAAAGTGCTGCAGCGTTCTACTATTACCTAATGGCTGAAAAGACACTGTCAAGTTCAGCCGCCATTTCGTATATTCCTGCGGAGCATGAAATATGCGATTATCTGCTGGATTATGAAAAATCCATCCTCTGGTCATATCTGGGCGACAGTCGAGACTCGTCTTATTTGCTTCATGGATTAACCTTTTCGATGCGCATGCTCGAGAATCCAAAATTACCTGAATACATCCGAGACTCTGTCTTCAGCAACCTCCAGTATTATGTCTCCAACCTAGATGGACAGGTCGAAGTTCTCCGCTCAAAAGACTCACTGGACGAAGGTTGGCATTATTCATCTCCAACATTCATCGGCGATGAAACGCTAATCCACGTCGTCAACTATTACATTTCTGAGGATGGTATTTACCACGTGTCCAAGGGTGACCACGGGAGATCACGGCTGCTTTCTGCTGCCACGGATAAAGACTTTGAAATCGTTCTTTCCGAGACATTCGAAGACCGTGTCGTCCGGGACGGACTACATCACGACGATGCCTACATATTAGGACTGGAGGATACACGTGCTGTTGTGGATGTTAAGTGTAACAATACTATTTTTACTTTATCGGCTTCGCAAGAATATTCACGAAGCCCTGGGGTCATTAGTCAAGTCCTTGGCACATTAAACTTGGAAGAGCGCAAAATACAAGTCGAGGCCGTGCTGGAGGGACCGTACGCTGGTCGTAACGAAAAAAATTGGGTTTTTGCTGGCAGCCTTGATAAAATCGTTTATAAATGGCACCCATCTATCGAATTGGGAGCCATCGACCTCTCCAATGATACAAGTTTCCATATTCACACATCTATCCCTTCGCCTGAATCTTTCAGGGGCATGCGCGGATCCACCAATGGAGTATTATACCGGGAGCAATGGTGGTTCGTAACGCATTCCCATATTTACCGGGAGGGCCAGATGCGCAAGTATCTTCATTATCTCGTAGTACTAAATCAAGAGTTGTCGGCCATCGTTCGATACTCGCTACCTTTTTCTTTCGAGGAGGGTTCCGACATCGAATTTTGCTTGGGTTTGAAAGTTGAGGAGTCCGGTATTGTCTTCGGATACAGCGCCAAGGAGAAATCGACAAAGATAATGAGGATTCACTGGCCGGAAATGGGTCGCATGTTCAATTAGATGCTTTACCAAATCCAATATACGGAATATTGTAGATATGTATCCTCCCAAAAAAAGAAGAATCGGGAAAAAAATGACTTTCTAAAAACAAATTGAGGGTGATATTTTCAAGCGCCTTAACTATTCTGCCCTCTACTGTTATCAACTCATCGCCGAGGAGATATGTTGGGCCTGCAAAGCTGAACTGGAAGGCCTTCTTAGATTCTCGAGATGCATGCTGTATGTCCATATCTCTCTTCCATATCTAACCCTAACAGATGTGCAACGCGTTAGATAGGGAAGGCTTGGAGGTGGTTCTGGCCGATAAGCGCGCACTGGCTGACGTTTTGGAGCAGCCGCGACCTTTTTGCCTGCGCGAGCAGTTGCATAACTATCTGGATCCTGGAAGTGTATGGAGAGTTTGCGCAGGAGATGAGCAGCAGCTTTAGTGTGGGGCATGCCGGAAGCTAGGCGGTCATGCCGACCCTGATACAGTACAGCATTACAAGACTAACCTTGTTCCAGCCGCTGGATTTTCCATCGCTCCCGCACAAGGCACGACGAAGAGTATGACACTGTGGTGGACGGGCCAGACCTAGACATGAGAGACCGTGGCTAGGACGACCCCTACACTACCGCGCCAAATTAAAATTGTTTCCAAGATAATTTGGACGACGAACTCATGAATATCAACGTTCCTTCTTCTTCCTTGTCTTCCTCGCCTCCTCAATCTTCGGCGTGAGTATTTTTTGAGGAGGTCCCTGCTTCTTTGTGGACACAACAAGCATTGAGTTCACCTTCCTATTTCCCTATTGCGTCCACTGGTGCTGTCACTTTGTCTTCTCGTTCCTCGTTGGCTCCTCTTCCTCAGGCTCGTGTGGCTCGTTCTTCCCTATCTCGGATGCGCCCAACTCCTCCGGTGACTACTGAAATGGAATCTCGCTCCATCTTCGCGACCCCCAACTTCGTCCTTTGCTGCCCCTCGTGTGACTTCATCAACAAGCTTAAGTTTCGCTTTTTCTCGTCCTACATCGTCTTCTCTTGATGACCATGCATCACGCAAAGCTGCAATTACCTCGGCTTTGACAGTGTTTGTGAGAGAAGCGCAGAAAGGTATGACGCCATCCCTCTCCAAACAAATTTAAAAAACAAGGGTTTCCAGCGTTCTTCTCCTTCCACAAATCACCAACGCATATGCATGCTACGCAATACACATGAGGCAAAATACAATTTACAAGACGCTATGCAGTCTTTTGTGATGTCGTCCCGAGGTTTGTGTGGTTTTGAGCGTCTCGTCCTTCAATTTGGAGTGTTCTGCGGCCCACGGACATGGAGAAGGGCAAAGAGGGGAGCAATGCTACTCAGTGTATGGTCAGCAAATGGGTGTGCTCTCTTAAGACGCTCGTTTCATTTGTGAGGGGTGGGGAAAGAGAAAATTGACTTGAGGGGATTTGGAGGAAGAGTGACGATTTGTTGACCCGTGGGCCGCGGAACACTCCAAATTGAAGGACGAGACGCTCAAAACCACACAAACCACGGGACGACATCACAAAAGACTGCATAGCGTCTTGTAAATTGTATTTTGCCTCATGTGTATTGCGTAGCATGCATATGCGTTGGTGATTTGTGGGAGGAGAAGAACGCTGGAAACCCTTGTTTTTTAAATTTGTTTAGAGAGGGATGGCGTCATCATCCCGTGAGAACGCCAGTGGCCTGATGCCGGCAGCTACCTCGTCATGCGGGGCGAGCTTATTTTGGTGCTCACAATTTGTCATTAAATTTATACTTATGTCGTTAACATTTTCTAGTCGTCAGCATGCCTGCTGACCGACTCGTTGATTCTGAGCGTCGGTCTTTTTTTGAGGCTTGTTCAGAGCGAGATGGCGTCATCGTCCCGCGAAAATGCCAGTGGCCTGATGCCGGCAGCTTCCCCGTCATGCGGGGCGGGCTTATTTTGGTGCTCAAAATATGATAGAAAGAGATGTCACAATGCCGGTGGCAAGGCTCATAATAAAACACCCAAAAAATAAAAAGAGCAAAAAACTTATATAACTTTCTGTATAGTCCGTATATATAGGGACTATACATATATAAAGTCGCCGTTTTGTAAATTGGTTGAGGAACCCCTTGACGTCCCCTTTCGCCTCATTTCGGGGGTCAAACTCAATTCTAGGCGGGAAGAATTCTATGCCCACAAATCGGGAGGCCGGACTTCGACGTTCTGAAGTAAATTATGCTGTTTCATCGACCATTTCTCACGGACATAATCCATGGCTCACTTTGCAAATACTTCTTGTTGCTCAAATTGGCTTATGGATGCTGGACCTAATTTCTTCTTTAACCATCTCATCAGTAATCATCGGGCTCGAACAATATTTCCTGCTCACAAAGGCCATAATATCGAGTGCCAGTCCCTCTAATACTGCAGTCATATAGACATCCGCTGCATCACTAACCCAAAGACGTCTGTCCTTTCTAAAGGCAGATCCAATATGGCCGACGGGAAAAATCGATCCGGCCGGTCGAAGGCTGCTGCCCAATAAGCCTCGTCATGGAACCTGTAGGTCTGTCCTTTCTCAAGATCCAATACGGCCGACGGGAAAAATCAATCCGGCTGGTCGGAGGCTGCTGCCCAATAAGCCTCGTCATTGAACCTGTAGGTGAGGATGGAGGGCCACATAGTATTTGTCCTTCTCCATCCGCGGGGCCGTGGCGTAGATATTGAGCTTATGGCAAATCCTGGCCATAGCTTGCGCATTGTCTCACCGAGCAATCGCGGCCACCCTAGAGACAATGCTGTCAGCGTTTGTTTTTGCTCTCAGCTAGCATCATGCCTTAAAGACTACGAAGAGTCTACAAAGCTTTCTTTCACTGTCTTCTCTTAGAAGAAGGAATTTTTGTTTCTATAAGGTTGTAGCAACTTCTTCCTGAATTTATCAAACAATTTTTGATTGCTCCATGTGGTACACTGGGTCACAAGGATCTGTAAGATTTCTGCACAATGTGTGTGACCAGTCGAAACGTTTTGATATTAGACAGGTATAGTCAATGGCATGCTGCCACTTGATCACGCGATGTATCGTCACCGCTGCCCCTGCGTCACGTTCTAAGGCAACTCCAGGGGAACCTCCTTCAATGCGTTCAGGTCGAAATTTGTCTGAGTGCACCTTGGTGACTTTGGATGCGGTCGCACAGAGACCAATCGTGACATCATTCAGACATCTCCTCATATCACATACTGGCTCGAAGAGATTGCTCGCTACTCTTTTAAAGCCCTCTTTGGTGAACAACATACCAGCACCACCCGACGGCCATGCAACATCTTTTAGGTAAATTTTCCCAGGGGGGGAGTCCCATATGTAGCCCACAAGTAATGGGAGTGAGGAAGGAATCTGGCGCACCAGCAATAATAGCATGGGAAGATTGACGAAGGTGTCATCGTCCACCATGAAGACCCAATCGAAGCCGTCTAAGGCCTCTTGTCTCACTTTGCCCAGCCATTGCACAGATAGCAAATGGCGTATATTGGCTGCGTCGTAATTGTTTGGATTAGGAAACTTAGTCTTCACATAGGAATCTCCTGGCAAGCTGGGAAGCAGCGTTACATTGTACCCTGGTATCTCGGTATCAGATAGAAGCACCACGTTGCGTGGTGAAACCCAAGCAAGCCATGTCTGGCTAAGCCAGCTTATACGCTCTTTCTTATCGGAGGAGCACATTATCACGAAGAGTATCCTGTCCAAAGTGGAAACGAAAGGAGGCGCAAACGACGCCTCTTGGAGCTTGTGAATGAGGACTTCTTCGAAAATGTATGCGTTCGTAGCGTAAGAGGCCACCCTCTCGAGCCAGACATATAGGCTACTATGCGCTGCCTGGACAAGCGATTGGCCATCTGAAACACCTAAGGGACGACGAAATCCAATAAGACACAAAATTGCCACGAGTAATAATCCAACCAGCCGACGTTGTTTAGAAATCATTTGTTAAAATTTCTTATGATAGTACCCTACAATTTTTCGTGATAAACGCAATCGGTCAGGTTTTTCATTGTACGCCAGACAAGTCTCTTCGTTGACCACAACATCTGCCACCGTCCACGGAAGATCTGTCCCTCTTGCTCCGTCCTGAAATCCTTCGAATCTTTGGTCAGCTGAATTTTATTTGAAAATCGAGTGGCCGATGAATTCAGGAAAGTGTATCAAAAAGCAATTTTTCTTTTTTTGGGGTCCTCTGTTGCTTATGGCCAAAGGGCTGTAATTTTCTTCTATATTTGGGAGGGGAGGAAGGTGAACGAAAGGGCAATGGGGGAGGAAGTCGAAAGGGACAGGTCGCACGCCACTGCAATTTGCCTTGGGCGGACGACATGCTCCAGTACCGCGAAAGTCATCTGGAGTCCGTTCGCCAAAGCTTCCCGTGTGAAAAAACGTGTAAGGCACGATGCGGTTAAAAAAAAAATCATACCCAAAGTATTAATCGATTTTTGGTGTCTGTAAAACGATGGTTTTCTGCGTTCTTCTCTTCCCACAAACCACCAACGCACTTGCATGCTTAGCAAAACACATGAAGAAAAATACAATGCACAAGACTATATAGCAGTCCTTGCGATGTGCTCACGTGGTTTGTGTGGTTTTAAGCTTCCCGTGCCTCAAATTGGAGTGTTCCGCGGCCCGCGGGTCCACAAGTCATTGTTCCCCCTCCAATTGATGATGACGCCATCAAAATATGGGCATTGGCCATGGGCCTCGCATCCTTTGCCAATTTAGGAACGCGACAGGTGCTTATGCACAGGCAATCAACGAGGCCCGAGAGAATGAATTACCAACGCCTGGTGATCTCCCGGATGTCGTCCTTCGTTTGATACCTCCTGGAAAAGACGCAGATGCCTGTCGGTACAACCTGCCCACCGGTCGATCTGAATTGGCGCCCTTCATCCCGGAATCTATTTTGGTAGGGGACAACGATGCCCCTAAGGTCGACAGAGAGATCAGGGTCCCTTTAAGGAATGGAGGACAACAATTGGGGTCGGAGCGCTCAGGAGACGTTTCAGTCTCAAGGGCCTTCTCTCGACTTCGCGCACAAAATGAACCAAAAAATGAGCTTGATGACGAAAAGTCCGCCAATATCTAGCAGTTTTGGGTGATTCTCAACCTTTTTCTATTTCTTGCCCGCCTTTATGGACCGCTAATTCTGATCTTTAAGTACTTTTTTCGTCTCGCCGGTTCGATTCAAGATCTGTGCCGAACATGAATTTGCGGTATTTTGATCATGCGCTATTTTCCGTGCAAGGAATTCAAATTGTTCTTGCCTTCTTTCCATCCTTTTAACCCTACAAAACAACACTAAAACACATTTTTTTTTGCCATCTATTGCCTCCATAGGTGTGTTATGACCCTAATTGATGATTTCTGCCCATCAGTGGCACCCGTGGGGGTCCTGCAGACCGCGCCAGACCGAAGGAATTGCTTGAGAAAGCCGCGAACGCATGATGCCTACCACCAAAAACAACATTGCCGCTTTTGCAAACGCAAGGAGCAGGGGAAGTGCAAGCGGCTGGAAGCAGAATGCGAAGCATGCAGAGATGACCTACGGGCGGCGGGGCCAAGCACAAAAGGGTCGAGTACAACGCTGCCGCCCTCCCCTCGGGCCATAAGGTCGCGAAAAAGAACAAGGGTAGAGAGGGATAAACGACAAGAGGACGGGACGGAAGTGCATGTGGACGACAACGGAGAGGAGGATGGGGAGTTAATACACTTTTCAGAGGAATTGTTCACATGATTCGCGTTGATCCGCCGTATGCCACTGCAACAAAGACACTGTTTCCGTAGGGAATCGCCCTCCAATCGTTTATTATGGTTATGTCGGAGAAATGGAGCGCACTCGAGTTTTTGCGATTGCTTTAGAAGCCTTGTTGATCGGAGAGTTTCCCGTGGCCCCAATAAGTGTACCGCGGCGATGGCAAGCGCGTCCATAAGTGTGAAGCGAATGGAAAACAGTTGTTTTGTGAGACAACACCATTTTAAGGATTCCACACGACTGGGGATTGCCTCGAGCGAGATTTTATACACTCAACACCAAGAAAAGCGGAAATGATCGATGACGAGTGAACGATGTCGACATGACGGCTATATCGATCTACCTTGCTTTCATTACGATAGCGAGGAACGAGGGGTGCTTTGATCCGGACATACTTAAAGGCAACAATAGAGGGGAGAAGCTTCTTATTATGCATCCTCAGACTGTGAATGCTTGGGATGGTCGCGTAATGACCTAGTTTTAGAAGGGTTCTTGAAAGAAGAATTACAATCAGAGTCCCAAATCAGCACGTAAGGTGGGCCAAAATGCCATCGCTTGCTGAGAGCTTGTAAGGGTGCGAAAACGTAGTCGCTTCGTGAGCACAGAATTCTTGGATATTCAAACGAAAGTCAGTCCTTCGCTGATCCCAATATGTCAGCAGCCCGACTTGTCGCGGCAAACGCATATTTTTCCCTAGAAAGGAGGCAAATATCGTTGGAACTGCTATTTCTAGGAAAAGCCCCGCGCGGACCATCTCACTTCCAATCCCTATAAATGATTTAAAGTCCTGAACTGCAACGTAAAATTCATCAGCCTGACCATGGAAGTATTCCACTGACTTTCCTAAGCGTTTGTCTAGGACGTCCATTGCTTGTGTCCCCGAGCGTTGATTTGTCCAATACCAGCCCTGTGAATCGGCCGGGATAAATCTGCGATTTTGTACACAGTACGACTGGTTGCCATCCAGCTTGTCATTGTTACGCCAGACAACATCATCGTGGAGGAAGACAAAGCCTTCAATAGTGGGATCCTTTGGTCCTTGCACGAAACTTTCAATGGCATGGACCATACTCGAGTATGCAGTTAACCCTTTGACATCGCCGGATATGCACCTAACCTCGATGCCACTCACCATGGGGCATTCAGGATATGCCAGCGGGCTGTAGACGTATACGCTCTGGAATTTGTGACTATGGAGTGCCATCCAAGTCGGGATTATTTCAATGTGACCGTGATTAACGTGCAAAACTGCCCCTGCTTTGTTCTTCTTTATTGGATAGGAAACGCCCTGGCTGCTCCACTCTTTCAGTGTTATGCCTGCTTCGTACCGCCCAAGTTGTTGCGCCCAAACAAGTGCAGTTTGTACATCAGCAGCCTGAACAAATCCTCTTTGATGCGCGTCATCAATTAAGAGCAAAAATTCCTCCATCGGGTCGGCTTTCGAAATGGGACGGGTGTCAAGATATTTGACCAGCTTCATCACTTGATCATACAATGGTGACTCCGCCTGCCTATCGGCCATAATGGAGTGAGAATTCCTATGATGATCGACCATCCCTCCTGAGAATGCAAGGAATCCTGTCTGGTCAAACCGTTTCATCAAGTATTGCATGAAATATGAACGCCAAATGTCAGCAACACGTCCGTGTACCGTGTGTGGTAATAATGCAATGCGCACCGCCCGGCGTGACAGCAAGGTGGCCTGAGCATTGAAAGGTGCCCATCGGGAGGCATCAATGGTGATAAGTGATTCATCGATCGCACTGTTGGATGTCCATGTAAATGGCAATTCCTGGGAATTGAGAAGACGCCAATTGGCATCGACGTCAGGATCATGGGTCTGCATGACCTGTACGACATCAATTATCCCCTCAGGTCCATTCAACAGTCTGGGGAAGTCTTTCGAGTCGATAAGCTCGAAGGGGTATCCCCTTGGCCACATGAAGGACCTTGACCCGTATAATAAGTAAGGGTTGACAACTTCATGCTCCGACGTAAGAAAGAGGCTACTTTTTAGTGATGTATCTTGTCGTAAGGAGGTGAGAAGATTGACGGTCTCAGGAGTGGGGCAATTTTCTTCATCAAAGTCCCAGACATAGCATGCACCTGTTTGTAATGCACGGATATACCCAATGTTTTTCCGGGAGAAGCTTCCAACTGGAAGTACGGCAACCAACTCCGGAAACAGCTCCCTTTGAACCTCAAGGGACAAATAATCGACGGTGTTAGAGCTTTCCAAGCCAGTACTATTGAAAGAGTACCTTGGGGATCCAAGATCTCCAACAACCACGACTGGCATTATCTTATTGACCTCTTCAATGCATTTGCTTGAGGATTTTATAGTGGTGGTGACGCCAATGACAGGAACATTACATTCCTTCACCAGATTTTCCGGGATGTGAGGAACTTCCGTGCTATCGAAGAATGGAGTAGTTTTCCTGTTGTCCTTGAACAAAGTCCCCGACACTGCATTACCCACATTGCCTCCTAGCTTATGGCTGATTCCAGACAGCAATTTAGTCGAGCAAGCGTACCAAAAATATAGAATGGCTACGATAAGTGATACGGATAGGCCCTTCCTCTGCGTAATCCATAAATTTGTAGTGTAAATCATGAGCACCTGTGCATAATCTTCTAAAGTATTAATCGATTTTTGTCTGTCTGTCGCGCACTTAAAAAGATTGTTTTCCGCGTTCTTATCTCTCCACAAACTACTGAACCACATACCCGCTTACCAACACACATGAAGGAAAATACAATGTACAAAACTCTATGCAGTCTTGGTGACGTCGTCCTGGGGTTTGTGTGGTTTTGAGCTTCCCGTCCCTCAATTTGGAGTGTTCCGCGGCCCACGGGTCCACAAATAATTGTTTCCCCTCCAATTGATGACGACGCCTTAGGGTTAGGGTTAGGGTTAGGGTTAGGGTTAGGGTTAGGGTTAGGGTTAGGGTTAGGGTTAGGGTTAGGGTTAGGGTTAGGGTTAGGGTTAGGGTTAGGGTTAGGGTTAGGGTTAGGGTTAGGGTTAGGGTTAGGGTTAGGGTTAGGGTTAGGGTTAGGGTTAGGGTTAGGGTTAGGGTTAGGGTTAGGGTTAGGGTTAGGGTTAGGGTTAGGGTTAGGGTTAGGGTTAGGGTTAGGGTTAGGGTTAGGGTTAGGGTTAGGGTTAGGGTTAGGGTTAGGGTTAGGGTTAGGGTTAGGGTTAGGGTTAGGGTTAGGGTTAGGGTTAGGGTTAGGGTTAGGGTTAGGGTTAA
>CP038110.1:791450-833272 GCA_004519485.1 Nannochloropsis oceanica | reverse complement strand
AAGGGTGAGGGAGAGGGGAAGACGCACCGCAGGGGGCTGCCGTAGGTGCGGGCGAGGCCGAGATCGCCGATGGCAAGGTGGCCCTGGTGACACGTGACGAGGATGTTGGACGTCTGGGGAAAGGGAGGGAGGGAGGAGCGGGGGGAAGTGAGTAGGAGAAGAAGGGAGGGCGTGGACGAGGAAGGAGGGAGGAGGGAGGAGGGGGATGACGAACCTTGAGGTCCCGGTGCAGGTACCACCGCGCGTGCATGTACTCGATCCCGAGCAGCAGCTGGCGCATGAGCCACTTCTTGTCGCCCTCCGAGAGGAGGTGAGGGACCGTGTCCAGGACATGCTGGGGAGGGAGGGAGGGAGGGAGGGAGGGAGGGAGGGGTGGTCACGACAGGCCGGAAAACGAGGACTCGCCCTTCTGACATTGGGGGGAATCAATCGTAGAGGGAGGGAGGGAGGGAGGGAGGGAGGGAGGGAGGGAAGGCTTACCTTCAGGTCGTTGTCGAAGTGATCCATGACCATGTAAACCTTGTCAAGGCTGTTGCCCACCACCATCTCCCGTACACCGACGATGTTGGGGTGGCGAAGAGCGAGGAGGATGTTGATCTCTCGCAGGGCGTTCACCGAGAAGCCCTCCTTGCGGGCGGTGCCGGTGTGGAGTTTCACCTGAAGGAGGAAGGGCGGGCGGGGGTGACGGCGGGGTGTGAGAGAACGAGAATTGCAGAGGGTGGGGATCAGCGTACCCACCTGCTTGAGCGCTACAATCTCCTTCGTCCGGCCGTTCCGAGCCTTGAAAACCACGCCGTACGTCCCCTGTGACAGACAGGCACCGTGGGTGGGGGGGTGAGTGGGCAAGATACGTCAGCTCCGCAACCGCAGTCCCTTCTGCCCCCTTCCTCCCTCCCTCCCGCCTACCTGGGCGATCATGCCTACCCTCTCGTAATGCTCCACGCTCCGACAGCCCGACAAGAGGGGGTTGTATGTGTCCGAAGGCACCCGTCGCTGATGCGAGGACGCGCCCTTCCCTCCCTCCCCTCCTCCTCTCTCCGCCACGTCCAGGTCCTCCCTTCCTCCCTCCCCTCGGATCGGTGTTGGTGTAGGCGTCATCCGCCCCCCCCCTCGTTCCGACTTTCCCTCTCCTTCTCTCCCTCGCTCCCCCCCATCCACCTCCATCCTTTCCGCCCCCTTTTTGCTGGCAAACAACCTCTTCATTTCCTCAAACCTTTCCTCCGTCTCCTCCTCCTCCTTTTCCTTTGCCCCCCCTCTGCCTTCCTCCTCCACCACATCCTCCTCGTCACTTTCCTCCTCACTCGAAGAGTCATCCCACCGCCCCCTCTTCTTGGCAGTGCCCGTCCCAGCCCCAGCCTTCTCTTCCTTCCCTTCTTCCCTCCCTTCCTCCTCCTTCGTCTTCTTCTTGGGCGACGCTATCGAGGACGCCCGCGACCTGGAGGAAGGCGGGGGGGAAGAATGGGGAGAGGGAGGGGGCGATCCCCGTGGCACGCGACGTGCTCCCCTCTCTTCATCCTCCTCCTCCTCCATTTTTCTCCTGCCCTGTCGTCCTCCTCCTCCTCCTATGCCTTCAACCTCCTCCTCTTCTTCTTCCTCCTCCTCCTCCTCTCCTTCGCTCCAACGACTACTTTCCCCCCTGATTTTTCTGTTGCTGTGGTTGTTGTTGTCACTGCTGCTTCTGCTGCCGCGGTCTTGTCCCCCGCCGTTCTTCCCGTCCGGGTTCCTGCTCTCCTGCCTTTCCTCTCCCACCTTCTCTTGCTCCCTCTCCTCTTCCTGCTCCTGTCCCTCCTTTTCTTGGCGCTGATACTGGTGGCCATTCCGCCGACTTGTGCCCTCCTCCATTGCTGTCGTCCTCCCTCCCCCCTGGTGCTGCTGCTGCTGCTGCTGCTGCTGCTGCTGCTGTTGTTGCTGCTGCTGCTCACTCTGTGCCTCCTCTTGTTTCTTGCGTTGCAGAAGCAACGCCCGCAAGGCCTCTTCCTTGGCCAAAAGCCCTTCCTTACATTCATCCTCCTTGTCGTTGGTGCTCCTCTTTTCGAGGGCGGCCCCGCCTCCTCCTCCTTCTCCTTCTCCTTCTCCCTCCATCATCACCCCTCCCTCGGCTCGTCGTCCAGCCACCGAAGCTGGCCTGTGCGTGTTGTATTTGAGTGTTGTATGCGGGTAAGAAATAAGTACTCAAAGCATTTAACAAGCACGACGGCAGCCGCGATGACAGCCCCAAACCAGTATTTTGGATCACTGTACCCTTTCACTCCGAACCGAGCGGAAAGCGGCTTCGCTTCCTCTTTTCCAACACCCCGAAAAGCACAGGTTTCTCTGGTTTATTGGGATTGGAATGGACGGAATAGGAAGATGCAGAGTTGAGTACCTGGTCGGGTGGGGCGGGATCCAGCACGCAATTTTGTCCTGGTTATTTGATGCCCCGGCCGATATTCATTCAGGTCTTACGTCAACTCTTGCTGGCCATTATCGGACTCTCCCCCAGATACACATATATTTTATTACCTCTGCGCGGTGGCCAGTCCTTCGCGGGAACGGGTGGTTTTACAGGGCACACGTCGCATTGATAGATGTTTACCACTCGATACATCTTTGATAATGTGCCATGGAATCAGATGGGTTGGCAGCCTATCCCCCCTTTTTCGTTAAGACGTTCGTCGAGATGTCCGAGGGCCTGTTGTTGGTCATCAACTCACACGCGACCTCCCGCACCAGAATCGTTCCGAGCGGCCACGACGCCTACACTCCTACCTCTTGTTCCAATGTGGTGGCTGGTTCGGCTCTAGTGTACGTCGCTCTGTTATAACGGCAGCGTATCATGCCATTCCTCAGGCCAAGGACAAGCACTTCCGCCTGATCATTATTCTCTGCCGCCTCATCCTTGCCCTCGGCTCTTTGCCCTTATGCACTATGCTATTTGTCTCAGTCCAAGTAGTATGAGTGTCTCATACTTCAGGGAGGCAACATTTTCCTCATGTCCTTCTTCGCTATTGCATTACTTTTTAACCGCAACGCTACTTTACCCCGCCACCAAGCAGCGCAGCCACCTACCTCATGCCCTGCCATCCCCATCCTGCCCCGACTCTCCCTCCCACTTACACAGGGGTGGTGGTCTGGAAGAGCGATGAGAGGCAGCCGACCACCGACGGACAGCCAACAAGGAGACGACCGGGCGGCAGACACAGCCCCCCCACCTCAGCCACAGCTTCTTTCCGTCCCCCACCACCCCACAGAAGGGCCCTATTTTGCTTATACATCTCCTCCAGGTGTTCCCGACCTGCAAAGTCCGAGCTCCGGTCCTGCCTTAAACTGCAGCTCTTCTGCATCCTTCACCACTGCCCTGCGCCTCCCCTCCCCTTCCTTCAATGAGGCCCGTCCTCCCCCTGCGTTCTACTCCACCGCGGCCTCCACCATGGGAGGTGGCGGGTCATCCACGCGGTTCCGTATTTCCCTTCTCCCACCTGAGCCTGCTCCCCTCCAGCCCACAGCAAAATTGCCTCCCCCTTCGCACCCCCCAGCAACAGCAGTAGCGGCAGGTGCGGGAAAAGAGGAGGAGGAGGGCAGTGAGACGAGGAAACGACAACGACACAGGTCCTGGCAAGAACAAGAACAGCAGCAGCAGCAGCAGCAGCAACAACAACAACAACAACAACAACTACTACTACTACAACAAGTTCACCAGCAGGACCGACACAAAGCCCTCAGCTGCAACAGTAGCAGCAGCAACAACAGCCATAGCGGTGGAGCGTCCGTTTACACCAGAGATGGCAGCATTTTTCCTTGGTCTTCGTACCTCGCCCTCACGGACACTGACTCGGCCGTCCACAGCTACAGAGGTGGGTAGAAACCCTCCTCCTTGCCCGTCTTCGCTTATTTCTTCTCGCCTTCTCACCCTCCCTCCCTCCCGCTTTCCCTCACCGTCCCAGGCTTCTGCAAGGGCATGGCTCAAATTCACGCGCAGGGGCGGCTGGACTTCAAGAAAGCCCTGGAGTTCTCAGCGCGCGTGGACGTGCTGTCCTACGCTAAGGGGGTCGACGCGACCTACGGAATTAACCAAGCCCTCCGCAACCTCGTCATCTCCTCCCCTGCCGCCGCCTCCTCCGTCCCTCCTTCCCTCGCTTCCTCTATCGCGGCCACCGTGGCTACGACCTCGTCTTCTGCCTCCTCCCACCTGTCGGCCATGTGCACGCGGGTCCAGCACGGGCCGCCCACTGCGTCCGACTTGACCTTCGGCAGCAGCAGCGCCTTTCCTCTCTCCTCCTCCTCCTCCGCCTTTGCCGACGGCGGCAGCCATTCGGACCTTGCCCACCTCCCCCTCTTCGCCCGCCTTGCCAGGGACCGCACGGCCTGCGTGATGGTCTTCCGCGGCAACGACTACGTGTGTGACGTCACCTGCAACGCCCGGGTACGCGCCTTCCCTCCCTCCCTCCCCCCTTTACGCTTGCCCTCCCTCCCTTTCTCCCTCCCTTCCTCCCTCCCCTCCTTCACGTCAGCATGGCGTTTGCAAGCGTTTGCTGCTACTCCATCTACTCACTTGTCCCTCCCTCCCGCCTTTCTAGATGTCCTCCCTCTTCATGTCCACGCAGGAGGTGCAGGGCCTGAGCTCTCAGACGGGGTTCGCCTGCAGCGCATTCTGGAGCCGCTTCATCGACGCCGAGGACACGGAGACCCTCCTCGCAGGCGCGGCCGACTTGATCCTGGGAAGGCATGGCAGGAGGCATGGCAGGAGCTACTTCGATCAGGTGGTGGGCGTGGTGACGAGGGAGGGGAGGAGGGGCCGCGCCCTGTCGACGCTGGGGTGGCACAGCAGTAAAGCGCTGGTGCATACCTTGATCTTGCGGCTGATTCCCCTGGGCTTTCAGGACTTGGATGTGGGAGAGACGGGGAGGGAGGGAGGGAGGGAGGGAGGGAGGGAGGGAGAGAGAGAGGGAGGGAGGGAGAGAGAGGTTGGAGGCAGAGCTTTGATGGTGGAAGCGATTCACGAGAAGAAGGGGGAGGCCTGGAGGACGGAAAAGGAGGAGAGTAGGGGCCGGGGGCCTGGGCAGCAAGAGGAAGCGTTCGGGGAGGAAGAGCAGGGAGCGAGGTGGGAAGGAGGGAGGAAGGGGGAGAGGAAGGTGCAGCCGGCCTCCTCTCACGACGTACCCTCCCCTACTTCTCTCTCGTCGCACACCAGCTCCTCGCCCACGTGCTCGATCTCCTCCCGCTCCCTCAGCGACGCCTCTGCTGCGGCTGGCCATTCCCCTTCCTGTCTCTCTTCTCCTTCCTCTTCCTTGTTGTCCGTGCCTCAAGCCATCCCAATCAAGAAACGACAGCAGCATGTGCAGAATACAGCTTCGTCACTGCCCACCACAAGCAGGAGCAGCACTATCGGCAGCAGCCGCAGCAGCGTGGCCGGTGTTGGAGACGGAGCAGGAGCAGGAGCAGGAGCAATGGCAGGGGCAGAAGGATTATCGGGAGGGAGAGAGGGATGGGGAGGAGGAGTAGGGCAAGGAGGAGGAGGAGGGGATGGAGGAAGCGAGAGAGGAGGCAGGACGGGGCCGAAGGAGGGGGAGGCAGCGGCGGGCGAAGAGAGGGGGCTCCTCTCGTCTTCTGCACCATGGCGTGCCTCCTCGGGTTTCTCTTCCTCCTCCCCCTCGTCTTCTCCCTCCTCGTCCTCTCCCTCTTCGTCCTCTGCCCTTCCTTTCTCCTTTCCCCTCCGGCCACCCTTTTTTGCCCACGAAACAGGGAGCAGCGGCTTATCCTCCTCTTCCTATCCCTCCCTCCCACCTACCCTCCCTCCCTCCTTCGTTCGTAATGAGGTTTCGGGTGCTTCCTCCGCTTCCTCATTCTCTTCGACTTCCTCCACAGTTAAAGTCATGGAGAGCAAACTGAAACTCACCTCTAGCTCCCAGCAACAGCAGCAACAGCAGCAACATCAGCAACATCAGCAACATCAGCAACAGCAGCAACATCGCTCGTTTATTTCCTCCTATTCCTCGGCCTCCTCCTCCCGTGCCTCCTCTCCTTCCTCTTCCCCTCCCCTCTCTCCTCTGCGCCACTATAGCGGTAATAACAAGCGGCAAGCCAGAACCGACGCTCTGCTCTCCTCCTCTTCCTCATTCGTGTCTATCTCTGCTGCTCCTACTACTACTCCTGCTCCTGCTCCTGCTCTTGCCTCTTCCTCCCTGCATGCCTGCATGCCTGCCTCGGCCCTCCGAGACGAAGCAGCGCAGTTGTTGTTATCTCTTGCTGGTCAAGCCAGTCGCGAGAGTCAGTTTTGGGGCGGAGGAGGAGGAGGAGGAGGAGGAGGAGGAGGAGGAGGAGGAGGAGGAGGAGGAGGAGGAGAAGGAGGAGGAGGAGGAGAAGGAGGAGGAGGAGGAGAAGGAGGAGGTGACAGTGGTACGGATTAATAAGTGAGGGAGGGAGGGACGCAGGGAACCAGAAAGTGCAAAGTGAGAGAAAAAGGTGTGGTTGGAAGGATGATGTGTTTATATGAAATAGATGACAATCTGAACGATGTAGAAAGTGGATGACAAATGGAGGAGAAATGTCGTATTTGCGCTTGAGGGAAAGGATGAAAAGGGAGGCTGGGTAGAGGGAAAGAGGAGGAGAGGAAAGCAGTTAAGATAATCGTCAAACCTGAAAAATAAACTACTGACAATTCATTGAAATCTTGCAGGGGAGTAGGAGACAGGGGGGGGGGGCAGGAGGTGAGAGGGAGGATGACACACACAACTGAGATAGCCCGTGTAAGGTTGATGGAAATCAGCACAAGCTGGTGAATCCTTTCTGAATGACCCTCTCCTCCATGTATAAGTGATAGAGGAAAAAGAAGCCGTACACACTCGATATATACAATTTTAAATTTGTTATTCCTGGAATCATATGTATTTTTTTTTTCCATTTTAATGATGCGTGGGATGTGTTCTCCTCTCTTTCCATCTCCCTTTCCTTTCCTACTGACCATGCATCCGAGTACCTGTCATCGACTCCAATTCATGTTGCTTTTGATGACAAAATTTATATGTGTGTGTGGTTTGTCCCTTTCTCCCTTTCTACTTCCTCCGGCGTCATCCGTCCGCCTCGTCTTCTCTCGCTTCTTCCTCCTACTGATGGATCGTCCCCCGTACACACTCGGATCATCGCCCCCTCGGACGGGTGGAAATGCACCTCTGAATTAATTAACGCATTGTTACAAGAATCCATCCCTATTTGAAATACAGGGATGGATTCTTGTAATCTTTTATTTGAAAATTCACGTCGTGATTTGCCTTGATCCCATTATCTCTTTTTTGACCCTCACGTCGGGTCGGTGAGACGGTAGAATAAGCATCTTGCTTGCTTTCACACACAGGCACGTGCACGCACGCATGTCCGTCTCTTACTCCCAAAATTCTCTGTCTCGTTCTGTAATCCTCCATCCTTTTCCCCTCCAATATTCACCCTGTATCCTTTCCGCGCCCATGTTATGAGGTTTCAGCCACGCATTCACCAGCAACTCAAATGCGCGCACACACACACCCTCGTCCTTCCCCCTTGACCCATGTCGCTCCTTGCCCACAAGCATTATTCCCCCTCTTCCTTACTCCAGCTCATTCCTCCTGGCTTTCAATTCCCGCAAGCCCCACGACTCGACTCTCCACCTCCTGTAGCACGCAATCTATTGCGTATTCCGCCGCCTGGCGAGCCTTTCGTCGACGTTTGTAGAAAGCCCGCTTGCTCACACCCTCCATCCATCCTTCCTTCCTACTGCTGCTGGTCCTGACATACGTATTTATCGTTGCTATAGTGGTCGTCATGGAGGAGTAGCCCAGGTCGGGAGGAGAAGAGGGAGAGAAAGGAGAAGCAAGCTCTCCAGCAGCACAGGGCGCAGAGGGGAGATGGAAAGAGGAAGACACGTCATTACCGCTCGCGATGGGGGCGCGAGAATTGTTGTGACCCTTATTAGGTCGGAACGGTGCATACCATTCGCGGGTAGCAGCTTCTACTTGTCGTACCGCTTCTGCTGATCGCGCCGAGCGTCCCCGTCCTACTCTTCTTCTTCTCTTGTTAGTATCGCCGCCCTGAAGCATTGAGCCGGCGGCGGAGGAATCTTGGTCAGCGTTACATTCCTCCTCTTCTCCATCGCAAAATACAAGACGGGTAACAAGCATAGCAGTTTCGCAGAGGCGATGTTGGTAGAGCCAGTCCTCGTCGCGCTCCGGCTGTGGGACGTTCGAGGCTACAGAGAGACCAGAGGCCATTGCGGAGGATGAATACAGGCTCTGCTTGCAAGATATCGAAGAGGATGAAATGACAGGTTGGGAAGGAGGATTCATGTCCAGAGAATGAGACGTGATGGGGGTGGAAGCGGCCGCCGGCAGAGAGAAAGATGTTGGAAGGAAAGGCAAGCGGAAAGTCGCCATGATGCGTGTGGCGCGATTGCAATTCCTGTTTGTCGAAGGGCAAGAGTGGTGTTTGTGTCACTGTGAGTACTTGTCGGTTAAGGGAATGGCGTAAGTGCCACTGTGAGATCCATATACCAGGAAGAACAAATTGTATCGGAGTGCAACCGATGCGTTGGATGTCTGTTGGGGAGACCGTGTAAGTTTGCGTTTAAGGTGTGCCAGCTGAAAATCCCAGGTGAATACAAGAAAATAGATGTCGGTAACAGGGAGCTTGAGAAGATAATGGGGATCAGCCAATAGCTTGGAAGGAAGGCACAGTCGTTTGTTGTACAGAAGGAAGGGGACAGGGAAACGGTGTCGATCGAAACGATGCTGCTTTTAATGGGCCGGTGTGCTCTTTTTTGAGCTTATGGTTATCCTTAATTGGAGTGCCCCAAATTCTTTATTCACGCGAGACGGAAGTCCATGAAATGCGGTTTGCATAGAAATATCTCACAGTTCATGTGTTCAGCATAGTGCTTGGTCGAGGATGGGGTGCAATGTTCTGTATTAGGGCTTGCCCCCAAATTCAAGCGTTACACGCTTTCAAACCCAAAGCAACGGAAGACGGAATTGGAAACGTCGCGCTGCTTGGAATCAAGCTTGATTCATGTTCATGATTTTGGTGTGTATTTGATGATGTTCTTTTTCATCGCCATTACCCGCTTGGAGGATATGAGTACTGTACTAGCGGAGTGTGAGCGGTCTTACAAAGAGACATCTTGTGTAAATATAGCAGCACCTCTGCAGCTATCGCCGTTCTAGGATCATTCTCATTGCACATGGTTTCCCAATTTGAAGCATTTCGTTGAGCCTTAACGGAGGCAAAGCTAGCATCCATGTTTGTCTGGCTTTTACTTGTGCAGCGTCCTTTGCGCACACACGGTAAAGTAATCATGGTGATCCATTTAGCATCAATGGGAGGATGGATCCTGCCAGCGATATGGTCTTAGGAATCGGAGTGGAAGGTGGAGGAATAATGGAAGTAGGTGCCCCAAAAAGTTAAGATGTACTCCTAGTCATTGGTATAGACAGCCGGTCGGAGTCACTATGGGTCGCAAGACTGAAGAGCGAAGCGGGCTGTGTGATGGAGGACGAAGAGATAAGAACCGAAAGCCTCAATGCAAAGCAAGTTCTAGGCCAAAGAGAACTGGAATGTATGGAGGAATCAAAACAGAGTAGATCAATATTGTGGCCTCCAAAGAGCTCAGCGTGGTCAATACTTACTGATTCATTACATGGTTTGATCCATCACACATCGACGTGACCACATTTGGTTCGGATGAAGTACCGATAGATCTTGGGAGTGTAACAGAAGCCCGGCCTTGCCGCCGCTTGCTGACCATTATCGACAGCTCTTAGTGGAGGAAGGAGACAAAATGTACAACAGATATTCAGGGCATCAATTTGGGAAGATAAGAGGGGTGAAGGTAAGGCTTTTTCAGAAATGTGGATCATGGTTTTCCATTTGGATTTGCTATCGCCTTATAGGAATGGCAAATGCTGCACTTTTTTGTCGACATCCACTCAAATATTATGTGATCATGCTTCGTAGGATGGGAAGAGCACGTCCGATGCTACCCGTTCTTGAGCTTGCTTTGCGCGCATAGAGCTACAGCAGAACGGGGCGGCAGTGCCTTTCTCTCTTGGTTTTCAAAGGGGCTTGAAAGGGGTGGGGGCAACTATAGACTTTCGGTCTAGCATGGTTCTTTTTACTCTTATTCAATCTGCTTCCGCGGAGCTTCCTTCTCCATGGCTATGTGCTTGGGTTGGTCAAACACGGAAGGCGCGCCCACACGTCGTCCATAGTCACGGAGGCCGTGAGTGCTTTGGGGATGCACTTAGTTAGGGGGAAAGAAGGCGCTAGTATAGGTGCGGGGGGAACAACAAAAATGAAAGTTACTGTTATTTGCATATGGAAAAGTATCGTGCACACGATGGCAGGGATGGTGCTTGAGGTGCCGCGCGGCGCGAATGATTAGCAACCCATTATTACATCTAACCTCGACTCCCATTCCACAATGTACCTCATAGCGGTAGCAATTCTCTGGTAGTAGATTGTATGCTTAAATTCTCCCAAGGCTTGCATGTCGCAGTGTCTAGCAGATCCATTCGCTACATTCTTAGGTGCTTGTCGGGCCATGTTCAAAGAGATTTCGACCGTTTGGGCATGGCAAAGTGCATGCGTCACCCACTTGAGGCTTCTCGGCCTCCCTGCTCTCCCTCCCGAAGACGCCTTGCCCAGCATGTCTGAGGGGTTTGCCAATCCCAAGCAGCGACTTCCTTTTTGTGGTACTTGACGGTCGATCACCTTCTTTCTCTCATCATTGCGGAAGGAAAGCAGGAATTGGACGTACCAAGTCTTGTACAGGTAACCAGCAAAAAACATGGCATTCGCGAGGGACGCCATACATGCATCCTCTCACTTCACCTCCCTTACGCAACCCAGGATCCTCTTTACGCATTCATTTCTTCCGCATCTATAGCATCTAATTGATTACCTCGACAACCAAGGGTGTATTGTGCTAACTGGCTGAGGAAGTTGAGACCGAGACTTCCTCACACAGACACTCATGGTTCATCCCCGTCCTTCTCACTCAGACACGGACTGCCCCCCTCCATCCCCTTCCACAGAGAGCATCGACGCTTTTACCTTTAGCTACATCCTCTGAGAGAGATTCTTCTTTCCTCATCAGGCATTGCTCTATTTAATTGCCTATTGGCCCCACCCAGTGCCTGCCACCACAACGCCGAAGCAAGGAAAGTATGGAAGGTTACTTACAAAAGCAAGGGTAAGTCATCGTAACTCCCTTGTATTAATGTCGCTGCCATGTCGTCGTTTGTATTTTCTCGAGGTCTAGACGGGCCCATCGACCCCACACTCTCGTCACTCAAGTTTGTTCTTGCCCCTGGCCTACTCTGTGCCTTGCGTGCAGTAGGCTAAGCACCACTCTCTCTCCTTTTCCCGAAATTCATTGGAGGTATATGCATTTCCATCCTTGCATGTACCAAAAATCTCTTTACATCTGCTCTTATATATCGCCCCTACGAGCGAACCTCCGCATGAGTAGCAGACAGTGTAATCTCCCGCCTGTGCCTGCATCTCGGTTTGACATCCGCCTTGACGCTGTACCAATCACCCCTTCCCTCATCTCTATCCTGCCTTCCATTTCCCCCTCTTCAGATATGTCTTCTCTTCTCGCCGGTACTTCATCCTGACCGGCACGGCACTATTGTGCTACGCGTCGAGGGGCGACCAGAGTGAGGTGCGAGAGACGTTCGCTCTCACCTCCGACACGCAAGTGGTGGAGATGAAGACGAAAGGTAGGGACGGGAGGGAAAGAAGGAAGAGGAGGGAGGGAAAAGAATTCCATCAGCAGGCACAGAGAGCAGCGAGGCTGATATGCTTCACCCTTAGCATTACATACACGGACCCACATCCTGCTCTCCCTCTCTCCCTCCCTCCCTCCCTCCCTCCCTCCCTCCCATCCTCCTTGCAGAGAAGCTCAAGTTCCGTCTCAAGAATGAAGGATTCTCCTGGACCCTGGCGGCCGACGATGATAATGAGGAGGAAGGTCGAAAGTGGGTGGAAGCCATAGCAAGAGCTGTAGCTCACTTGGCCTCCTTCTCGGCCGACGGCTACAGGGGAGGAGAGGGGGAATCCACGGCCGGACATACACATACACCGGCACGGAAGGTGGTTGTGATTGAGGTGGGTCATCGTCTGAGACAGGAAGTATGGAAAAGAACCGTGACGGCACGCTTCCGCCCATTCCCCTCTCTTGTTGCTGCCCCTCTGCCGGAAGCGCCGAGTCATTCATCTCCCTTCCTCCCTCCATACCCTTCCCTCCCTCCCTCCCTCCCTCCCTCCCTCACCTCGAGCAGGGCACTGAGTTCGTGATCGACCCTCGGTATGAGGTGACCCGCCGACTAGGAAATGGGGCGTATGGCGTGGTGGTGGCTGCCAAGGACACGATCACGAACACACCAGTAAGTTCAGAGGGGGGGCGGGGGAAGGAGGGAGGGAAGGACAATTAGGCAGGCGATAATGTACCAGTCAGGTGGCGGGGCGTAGGGCATGACCAAGATTGCCAATCGTAAGATCATGAGTAAACCGGGAGGGTGGGACGGAGGGTCGGCATCGCCACTCGCGTTTAGATCGTCACGTGCCTTGTCATAACCCGCCCTCCCTCCTTACCTTCCTTCCTTTCTTCCATTCACCTTCCCCAAAGGTGGCCATCAAGAAGTGTTTCAATATATTCCAGTCCCTCTCGGATGCCAAGAAGATTGCTCGGGAGGTCCGACTGCTGCGGCAGATGGACCATCCTAACATTACCCGGATCATCACGGTAGGGAGGGAGGGAGGGAGGGAGGGAGGGCCGGTGGATACAGATATGGTAAAAGTTGGGCCAATTTTCCCTTTCTCACCATTCACACACATTGCCCCTCCCTCGCTCCTCGCTTGCACCGTAGGTCATCCCGCCCCTGACGCCGGCCTTTGACGAGGTCTACATCGTGTCGGAGCTGATGGACATTGACATGCACAATCTCATGTACCTCTCCCGGGAGAAGATCACGCCCGACCACGTCCAATTTTTCGTCTACCAGGTAAAGGCCATCTCTCCTCCTTCTCATTCTCCCTCCCTCCCTCCCTCCCATCCTCCTTTTCTACTGCTTTTTCCGACGCCTTGGATTCGCTCCGAACCTCTCTTCTCTCCTCTCTTCCCTCCCTCGTCTATCCTGCAGGTCCTTTGCGGCATCAAGTACATGCACGCCCTCAACATCATTCATCGTGATCTCAAGGTATTAGCCACTCCTCTTTCCTTCCATTTCTATCCTTCCCTCCCTTCTTCGCTCCCTCCCCTCCTCCCGCTCCCGATTTGACCGAGCTCCCTCCTCCCCTCCCTTCCTCCCTCCCTCCCTCCTAGCCGTCCAACCTCCTGATCAACGCCAACTGCGACCTGAAGATATGTGACTTTGGCCTAGCCCGCGGCATTCACTTGGATAGCCCCGCCCAGGTTCGGCATGGAGGGAGGAATGCAGGGAATGAGGAAAGAGTTGAGGGAAAAGTATGGGGGAAGCCACCACAAGACTATATATATATAGTATTGAATTGAATTGAAACTGATGACCGAAACTTTGCACTTACAACAACATCGGGTTCATGCATGGCAGGTAGCCTCTAAACGGTCGCCTCTTTTTCAACCACTTCAACTTCCTTTCCTCCTCCCTACTTACTAGGACAAGGAATGCGATCTTACGGCCGCAGATGCTGCTGCTCCGGAAAAGCCCAAGGACTTACTGAGCGAGTACGTTGTCACCCGCTGGTACCGGGCACCTGAGATTCTCCTGAACCCGCGCAATTACTCCAAGCCGGTGGATATTTGGGTACGATGCATGAGGGAGGGATAGGAGGAAAAAGAAAGAGGGAGTGGGCTATATAAATTGCGCACCATTGGATGGTCGCGACCAGTCTAACTCAAAAGGCAACTTGCGGGCCTGTTCTCCTCTTCTCCTCATTTCAACCCTCCATTAATCCTCTCTTTCTAAAACAGGCGGTGGGCACCATCTTTGGCGAGCTCCTGGCGCGCAAGCCCATGTTTCCCGCGCACAACTACGACCACCTGATCCGCCTCCAGACCCGGACACTCGGGAGTCCGTCGGAGGAGAACTTGAAATGGGTCACACGTGAGAAGGCGCGCACTTTCATGCGCTCCTTGCCGCAGTACCCGCGTCGAGACTTCAAGAGGTACGAGTTGTCAATTTAGTTATGGTAGTGCTTCCTCTCCTCTCTGTCCTCACTCTTTCTCGCACTTGAATCTTGTATTCAGACGCTCATGAATTTATTCCTCACACTAAAATAGTCTCTATTCAGAAGCCTCTGCACCTGCTTTGGATTTGTTGGAGAAACTCTTGCAATGGGACCCTGCCAAGCGCCCTAGTGCTGCTGAGGCTCTGTCGCATCCTTACTTCGATGACATCCGGGACGCGGACTTTGAGCAGGTATGGGCTGAGAAGAGGGGCTCAGACGGAGGCCCAACACAAATTTAAAGGGAATGGAGGCTTTGAGCTTTAAACTCACGACTAATCAAAAACAAAACAGGAACCCAGCATCGTCATTGACTGGGGAGACTTAGAAACGATGCGCACTACCAAGCCGAATCTTCAACGATACCTAATCGAAGACATGGTGACGATGAACCCTGATTCAGCGGCTTTGTTGAAGACAGTTTCATTGGAGAGTGGCTTCGGGGGCGCAGCTGGGGCTACCTAAGCGAAGAAAGGGGAAGTTAAAGTGAAACATGGGAAGAGGAGATGGTGCAAAGGCGAAGGGGGGTGCCCTTTGATTTTCTGTTATGATACAGTCTGAAAATTTGTTGGCTGATGCTCAGGATGGGGCTCAACGACTTGATAGCAAGCCTACGAGCAAAACCAAATAAGTTGAATGCACCTATCTGTCTGACACTGTGCAGTAGATAGCCATGCTATGTGCGAAAAGGAGAGGTTTAGATTTCGGTGGGGTCAGTCTGCACATGTGCGTAGTTGCACGTGTCATTTCATGTAAAAATATTAGGTTGTCTGTTTGTCTGAGGGTCTGTTGATTCGATCTACACATGCGCTTGCTTTCTATATGTGTGTCCTGCTATCGCGGTGTCTTACTCTGGTGCTCTGGCGATCTTTGACAAAGTATGCAGTGTGCGCTGCGCACGAGTAAGGGAAAGATCGAGGCAAACATACAGGAAGAAATAAGAGGGAGAGGGACAAAATAATTGTGAAATAGGAATTATTAAATATATACCTGCCTGTTGCATAAAAGCGAGAAAGTGTAGAACCCAAGGATTTCGAGAGGCAGTGTTAGAAGAGAAAGCAAAACATGCGTATTTGTGTGTCTGTGTCGCGACGGACTGTCGCCTCATAGAATAGAAAGAGATGAAAAGACGAAGAGAGATGAGAAACGGACGAAAACTTAGGGATCATTGCGGCGGCGGTGGTAGCAGCGAGAAGATAGAGAGACAAGAGAAGAGAAGGGATAGAATAAATAACGATGAATATGGTAGGAGTAGATGTTCCATCACAATCTTTAACACCAATTCTTTTGTTCCTTGTGGATTGCTTTGATTCGTATTACTTTCAATCCTTACTTGATTATATACATCCTATGCAAAACAATGGCCTGCGTCACGCACCACAGGAAAACGTCGCGCCAGGAATGCCATTAGCGCGATACAGACAGCCCTGAGAGGTGAAGGGGAGAGAGAATGCGGGTGTGTCGTGAAGATAAGGTTGAGTATGCATGAATTTGTAGATTAAACATGAGCAGAGGCACATATCAGAAAAGAAGTGACAAAACGGTTATCGATTCCTTACCTGCAACACGAGCCCGAATACGTCGCTTAACATAATTCCAACGGTGTCCGCAATTGACGAGGATACTAAAGCCAGTTCCCTTGAGAAAGAGAGTGTGCGTGTGCATGTATGAGTAAAGGAAAAGGTGCAGGGAAAACAGTCTAAGTGGCCCCTCGAAGCACGCTCCTACCTGTGTTCCTCCCGGGAATTTCGCGAAATCAAACTAAAGCCGGCCACATATACGGCGCCACCCAGCAGCCCCGCGATGAAGCAAGGTATGAGCAGCGTCCAGTCATACCTATGGACAAGTGTGTTGAAAAAGTGCATTGTAAATAGAGGCGACTTTTTTGTTTCGGGGGAGGAAGAGTGGAGTTAAGTGGATTTGTATCGTGAGGTCGTCGATACGGACCGTGGTTTGACCTCCAGTATATCGAAACACCATGTCGTGTGGTTGAGTGACTATCGGTGCGAGTAAAGCCTCCCCACCTTCACGCCTTCCGCTTTCTATCTCTTGCCTATATCCTCTCCCCCCTTCCTCCTTCCCTCCCACACACGCACCAGAACTGCCAGACAGCGTTCAGGCTGAAAAAGATGAGGAGGAGGCATTGAAGGGCGGGGAGGATCCAGAGTAATGTCAAGGAGGGAGAAATAAACATGCCGGATGAGCGGGAGATGAAGACGCCGACCTGGGAGGCAAAGGAGTGATGAGAACAGTCAGAGAAATGAGGAGAGAAGGAAGGGAATCACGAAAGGAGGGGGGAACGAAAGGAGGGAAGGGGTTCGGGGCATCCACACGCGCCTGGTAGCACATATTGGCATAGAAGTAGAAGGACTTGCGGGCCTTTTCCGAGTAGACGGGAAAGCCGATGGCCGACCAAGTGCCGGATTGCATCGCGTATTCCGCCCAGTACACAGTGATCTAAGGGAGGGAGGGAGTGAGAGAGGACATGCTTGAATGAATGGGAGCATGCTACAACTGCAGTGCTCGGCCTGCCCGTCTCCAGCTACCCTCCCTCCCTCCGACCCCCCCCTCCAGCCTCCTCACCAATGGCACCGTGTAAGGCCAGAGGCTCAAGAAGAGTTGCCACCGTTCACGTATCGTAAATGCATGCGTCTGAGGATGACCCTTCCGCCTCCTCTCCCATCCCGTTCTCCCCGCCCCTCTACCCCCTCCCTCGGTCCTTCTCCTGCATGGCAGCTCTTCCTCCCACTCTTCCTCCTCCTCCTCCACCTCCTCCGTTGAGGGCGGGTGCAGGGCATAGACGACTGAAGCCGCGCCGGGACGGATGAGGGCAGACGAGGCGGTCCCGTTCAACTTGTTTTGCGTGGGTGTGAGGGAGGGAGGGAGGGAGAGAGGGAGGAAGGGAGAAAGTAGGAGGAAGGGAGGGAGGGAAATGAGTGAAAGAGGAGGAGAGCCAAGACTTTGTACCTTCATTTATCCTCCACCCTTTCCCCCCCTTCCCTCCCCTCCTCCCTTCCTCCAACGTCATTCTCTTACCGGCCCCAGCATCGACGACACGGGCACCCCCCCCTCCCTCCCTCCCTCCCCATCCCTCTCTTCTTCCTCCTCGTTCACATCATCGGCCGCCGAGCTAAGCTCGTTGTTGATGTCTTCCATGACCCCCTAGGGCGGGAGGGAGGGAAGGAGGGAGGGAAGGAGGGAGGGAAGGAGGGAGGGAAGGAGGGAGGATGCATGTGAGGGAGGAAAAAAATAGATTGGTGGGTATGTATGCATGCGGGAAGGAAGGGAGGGAGGGAGGGAGGGAGGGAGGGAGGGAGGGGGGCTTACCCTGTATGTTTCGGAGGAGGGGTCACCGAGTCCGAAGAAGAAGGTGGCGATCCACCCGAGGGGGAGCACGAGGGCGACTAGGAGGGTGGAGGAGAAGGAGACGCCGCACAGAAGGTGGAAGAAAACAACCCAGCCGTAGCCTGAAGGCGAGGAGGAAAGAGGGAAGGAGGGAGGGAGGGATGGAGAATTGCATGGGAAGTTGAGAAAGGGTGACACATTCGAAGCAACAGTATTCTTCTATCCCTCCCTCCCTCCCTCCCTCCCTCCCTACCCAGGATGCCCGCGAAGCCCGTGCCTGACGACCAGGCCGTAATGGTAGAAGGGCCGTGATACTGCGCCGTCAGACCCAGCATTGAGGCTTCTCCGATGCCAGCTTGGAGGGAGCAGAACCCCACGCCTGTGGAGAGGGAGGGAGGAAGGGGGGGAGGGAGGAAGGGAGGGAGGGAGGAAGGGAGGGAGGGATGGATGGTGAGAGACAGTGAAACAGAGCCTCTTGAGCCTTTCGAGAGATCTTCTCCTCCGTGTTTTCTTTTTGTCGTCACCAATAAGAGGTCCTCTTCTCTTTGACCCCTCCCTACCCCTCCCTGCCCTTCCGTCCTCACTTCCTCCCTCCCTCCCTCCCTTACCAATAAGCTGGACAGCCAGGGTTTCCCCCGTCGCGACCGTGATAAGGGAGGCCGCCATCAGCACCCCGCATATCGAGGCTCGGATAGAGTAGGCAAAATAGTGAAACCTTAGGAGGAAGGGAGGCAGGGAGGGAAGGAGAAAGAAGACGTGAATATGAAATATTTTCTTTTTTTTCCGTAGTCGTGTCCCCTTAACACGTACCAGTAGGGCGCCGTGAGCTTGACGAGGAAGGTGGGAGCAATGTCAGCCAGAAAGACTAGACCCACACCGCCTGCGCTGATCTCTGAGTGCGTAATCGTTCGGAAGCGGGGGCATGAGCAAAAGGACCACACCCGTACATCAACACCAACGACTTGAAACTCTCCCCCCCATATCCCGAGTCCCGCTCCCTCGCACTTGCTCTCTTCTGCCGAGTTCCTCTCTCCCACTTCTCTTTCCTTCCACCCTCACCTTTAGCGCCGGCGAGCATGATCACATACACAATATTGTTCAACAATCCCAAAGCCCAGAAAGCTGCCAGGTTATGGCGTTTCTCAATCTGCCGTGCTACTGTCTCTCCCTCCTTCCTCCTTCCACCCCACCACATACTGGCTCCTGCTCCGCCCCCTTCGCCTCCTCCTCCGGCGTTCGGCCGAGGGGGGGACAAGAGCACCGCTGTAGGTGCAGGAGGAGGGGGCAGGGCGTCGCTTCCCACCTCAAACGGGAAAACGTGAGAAGGAGATGCCGCCACGGTGGTTGCAGAGCCAATCTCGTGCTGGGGCTGCTGGTGCTCGGGGTGGTGCCTGTGCAATGTGTGTGGTTGAGGGGAGACGCACATATAGGTAACGCGATAATTGTTGAGGCGTTGCTTGGAAGCCTCGCGGAAAAACTAGGAAACGGCATTCGCTCTCTACTCACCCACACTCAGACTACCCGTCTCAATCTCTCAATGCCCGCCGACAGGGCACAGGACATACGCCTGTACTAGCGCGAGAGCCTTGATCGGGTTGCAGGGCGAAGCAACGCCGGAGTAGAAGACACTTAACACATCATCAAAAGCAAGAAGACGTCTTGTTGCCATACTCAAATCGTATTCCAAGCACGGCATAGGTACGAGAAGGGGAAGTCGATACACACATTCATACAAGTGAACATCCATGTGCTTGATGTTCATGTACAGTAAGCCTTTCTTGATATGGCCGCAGGCCTGCATGAAAGAGTCGGTTGCCTCCCCATCGCACCCCGCTAACTTCCTTCACCTATCTGACCACCATGACCTACATGCTAATCCCTTTCCTTCCTACATTCCTCCTCCTTTCCTTACCATCCTAGATGGAGGCCATCAGCAGTAGAAGCAGTAGCAGCATTAAGAAGGCCGCCTCGTCCGTCACGGAAGGCATGTACACCCAGCATCTTTCCGAGGAGGTGACGCAGGCCGTGCAGGAGGCCATCCCGACCAGTGACCCCCTTGATCGACCGGTGCGTGGGCGTGGAGGAGCAGTGGAAACGAGGGAGGGAGTGAGGGAGAACAGCAGACCGGTGGGCATGGATTGGAGGTTGACGTGTCAAGCCGGGCGCCTCGTCATATTGGACTTCCTCCGAGATCCTGACACCTTCTTTCCCCCCTCCCTCCCTCCCTCCCTCTACCCCCAGGATTTTGACGCGATCGATTTTATCAACGCCAAGTTCCCCTCCGAGCAAGCAGCCCTTGAAGCCTTGGACCCTTTCATCAGCCAGATCACGGAGGAAATCGGTAGGTATATGCCTGCATCCCCGCCCTCCCTCCCTCCCTCCTCCCCTCTCTCCCTCCCTCTCGCTCATGTCTCCCTCTCTCGTTTCTCTGCCCGCCAGGCGTATTGGACGTGGATATCTCCCAGGCCATCGAGGCTCAAGCCAAGGCCGGGGAGCAAGCTACCAAGGACATCGCCGAGGCACAGGTCGGTCCTCCCTCACTCCTTTCCTTCCTCCCTCCCTCCCTCCCTCCTGCTCATCCGCTCATACCACTCATCATCATCATCACACGCCACTGACTGGCTCTCTTCTTCTCTTTCTCCCTCCCTCCCTCCCTCTCCTAGTCGGCCATCTCAGAGCTGTTTGCTAAAATCGAGGGCATCACGGCCAAGGCCGAGCAAAGCGAGATGATGGTGCAGGAAATCTGTCGGTACGTCCCTCCCTCCCTCCCTCCCTCCCTTCCTTCCTGTTTCCCTCTGAATTTAATCCCCTTCTCCCTTTAACTGTCACGTGCCCATGTGCAGTCATCTCAATTTCTCTTAATCTTTCTAAATCTCTCTAAATCTATCGTATCTGATCCCATGCCGTTCTGTATTATCTCTCTTTCCCTACCGTGACATGCCTGAGATGAGATGAGTTTAGCCTGTATGGATTCATTCTCCGTATACCCATCCCCCCCTCCCTCCCTCCCTCCCTCCCTCCCTCCCCCCTCAGCGACATTAAGCAGCTCGATCTGGCCAAACGCCACCTGCAAACCACCATCACTGCCCTCAAGCGCCTGCACATGCTGGTCACGGCCGTCGAGCAGCTGACCTTTATGGCGGAACACCATCACTACAAGGAGGCAGCACAGCTCGTCGACGCTGTCCGGCAGGTAAACGCAAGCCCACTCCCTCCCTCCCTCCCTCCCTCCCTTCCACCCACCCTCCCTCCCTCCCTTTCTCTCCCTCCCTCCCTTCTGGCGCTTGAGCAAGACAATCCGATGATGACACAGTGACATTAATGTAAATCACCTCGATGCATGATAAATGTAAATCAATCCAATATATAGTGAATGTAAATCAATCCGATTCACGATGATCATCCATGTCAATAATCTCAACATATCTAAATCAATCCGATTCACGATGATCATCAATGTAAATTTATCTCAATGTATCTGAAGCAATCCGATGACCAGTCAAATAATGACAACCCAGGAAGAGACACGCATCGCATGCCATCCTCTCACCCCTCCCTCCCTTCCTCCCTCCCTCCCTCCTTCCCTCCCTCCCTCCCTCCCTCCCTCCCTCCTTCCCTCCCTTCCTCCCCTCCTCGCAGCTGGCCACACACTTCGACGCCTACATGTCCATCCCCAAAATCGCGGAGATCATGCAGAACATCGACCGCATCAACAGCCAGCTCAACGAGCAGATCACCAAGGTGTGCACTCTCCCCCCTCCCTCCCTCCCTCCCTTCCTCCCTTCCTCCCTCTCCATTTTTTGTCTTTCCCTCCTTCTTCTTCTCTTGCCTTGTCTTTCTCTGACTCCCCATTTCAAACCTCCCCTCCCCTCTCTCCCTCCCTCCCTCCCTCCCCCCCCCCCCTCCCTCCGTCAGGCCTTCAACGAAGTGGCCGATCTCTCCTACACCGTTGCCGCTCCTGCGCAGCTGCGTAGACCCGATGCACCGCCCGGCGTCTTCCCCTCGCTGGCAGAGGCGTGCTTGGTGGTGGACGCCCTCGGCCCGGCAGCGCGGAAGGTGAGAGGAAGGGAGGGAGGGAGGGAGGGAGGAGGAGGTGGGAAGCGAGAGGGGGGGGGGAGGAAGGAGGAGGTGGAGGAGGAGGAAGGGGGAAGGGAGGAATGGGCCGAATCATGGTGTTAGGGTTAGGGTCAGGGTTTCATCCCACTGCCCTTTCGCTCCTCCCCCCCCTCCCTCCAGGTACACATCGATGATTTCTGCAATCGACAGCTGACACCTTACACCGAAGCGTTCCTCCAGGGAGGGGAATCGTCGTCGCTGGAGCAGATTGAGAGGCGGTTTGCTTGGTTCCGACGGACGCTAAAGAGTGTGGACGAGCGGTAAAGGAGGGGGAGGGAGGGTGGGAGGGAGGGCGGGAGGGAGGGCGGGAATCGGGAAGCACAAAGCCAACGAAGCAGCAGCCCCTCACCTATGGACCCCGCCCTCCCTCCCTCCCTCCCTCCCTCCCACCCTCTCTCCCTCCCTCCCCTCCTCAGGTTTGACGCCGTTTTTCCTGCGCACTGGAAGGTGCAGCACTGCCTCCTCATGGCTTTCCTCCAACACACCCGCCGGTCTATCCTAGAGACCCTTGAGGGTAGGTGCCTCCCTCCCTCCCTCTTTCCCTCCCTCCCTCCCACTTTCCCTCCCTCTTTCCCTCCCTCTTTCTCTCCCTCTCTCTTCAATCACACCCCATCCTCCCTTCCTACCTCTTCACGCCCTCCATCCCTCCCTCCCTTCCTTCCCTCCCTCCCCCTCCCACCTCAGGCGGTGGCCCCGAGAGCCAGGATGTGGCAGTGCTCCTCAAGGCCTTACAACGGACTCTTCTCTTCGAAAAGGAAATGCAGCCACGCTTTCAACCCTCCGCGGTATTACCACTACATCATTCTTCCCCCCCCCCCCCCCTTCCTCCCCCCCTCCCTCCCTCCTCGTTCCCACACCTCATCTCTGCACCGCTACCCTCCCTCCCCCTCAGGGTGGCAGCTCCTCCTCTCACCTTCCCTCTCCTCGCCACCCTCTGGCCTCTTCCCACGAGGAGGACGGAAGCTCCCCCTTCGGTCCTCTGGCTAAGGACGGCAAGCCAGTAGAACAGCAGAAGGTCCCTCCCCCCCTCCCTCGCTCCCTCCCTCCCTCCCTCTCTCCCTCCCTTCATCGGATCTTTTCCCTTATGCACAACTCCTCCCTCCCTCCCTCCCTCCCTCTCTCCCTCCCTCCCTCCCTCCCTCCCTCCTCTCCAAACGACAGGCTGTCTTGGACGCAGCCGCCGTGCTTCCCATCGTCGGTGTCGTCTCAGGTATGTCTCTCCCCTTCCTCCTCCCCTCCCTCTCCTTCATGGGCCCATCCATCGAAGTGGGAGAAGAGGTCACTGACCCTCCCTCCCTCCCTCCCTCCCTCCCTCCCTCCCTCAGGCGTGTTCGACCCCTTCATGGGCCCGTATATCGAGCTGGAGAAGAGGAACATGGAAGAGATGCTCGAGAAGGCCCTGGCAGATGATCAGGTGGACAGGTACGGACGGAGGGAGGGAGGGAGGGAGTGTCTAAAGCTTACGTGAATGACGCCGACTGAATGCTATCCCTCCCTTTCTCGTTCGGCCCCACACCAGCGGCATACATGCAAGCAAATCAAGGAGTTAATTAGCTACTCATAGCCCAAGCTCCATCGCACTTCCTCCTCCTCACCCTCCCTCCCTCCCTCCCTCCCTCCCTCCCTCCCTCCTTCCCTTCCTCCCTCCTCACCCAGGACCCTCAACGCCGGCACTAAGCTGCCGGTCTTCACCAGCGCCATCACGCTCTTCGTCTACATAAAGACAGCCATCAAGCGGTGCACGGCTCTGACGACCGCTGCTGCCTTCTTCACCCTGGCCAAGGAGTTCAAGGTAGGTGGGGAGGGAGGGAGGGAGGGAGGGAGGGAGGGAGGGAGGGAGGATTATTTTTTTAAGAGTCACGGTTTGTCCCTCTGTTCACTTCCCTTCTTCCCTCTTTCCCTCCCCCCTGCCCTCCCTCCCTCCCTCCCTCCCTCCTTCCAGGCCTGCCTCCAATCTTATGCCAAAGCCCTGCGCGCGAAGCTCCCTTTCCCTTCCTCCTCCTCCTCCTCCTCCTCCTCCTCCTCCTCCTCCTCCTCCTCCTCCTCCTCCTCCTCCTCCTCCTCCTCCTCCTCCTCCTCCTCCTCCTCCAAGCTGGGCGAAGGTGGGGAAGTGGATGTGTGCTACCTCCTCAACACAGTCGAATACTGCACTGACACGATGCCACAGGTGAGGAAAGAGGGGAGGGAGGGAGGGAGGGAGGGAGGGAGGGAGGGAGGGAGAGACCGTGTTTAGCGTGAGAAGGTGACCCACACGTTCCCTCCCTCCCTCTCTCCCTCCCTCCTTCCCTCCCTCCATTCCCGCGCAATAGCTGGAGGAAATGGTGCGGGCCAAAATCGACCCGTCTTACGCCGAGTCCGTCTCTTTCGCGGCTGGTAGGGAGGGAGGGAGGGAGGGAGGGAGGGAGGGAGGGAGGGGAGTCTGGCAGGGGAATTTATACAGATAGAGGAAGTGCGCACCCTCTCTACGTTGGTCTCCCTCCCTCCCTCCCTCCCTCCCTCTCTCCCTTTCTCCTCTTTCTCCCCGTAGAGGTGGATGCGTTCGAGGAGACCATCACGCTGGCCGTGCGTGTGCTGGTGGGCGGCTTGGAGAGCAAGTACGAGGGTGCCATGCGGTCCATGCGGTCGCTGAATTGGGGCCTCTGCAAGGGGGTTGGGGAAGAGAGCGCCTACGTGCGGGTGAGGAGGACGGAAGGGAAGGGAGGGAGGGAGGGAGGGTACGTCGTTCACGCCCTCATTGAGAGGGACACGGATGGCCACCTTCCCTCATCCTCTCCCTCCCTTCCTCCACAAGGCAATCAACGACGCGGTTCGCGCCTACGTGCCCTCCGTGCGGGCCCTCCTCTCCCACATCTACTTCAAAAGTTTCTGCGACAAATTCGCTCAGGCACGTCTCCCCCATCTTCCCTCCTCCCCTCCCTCCTTCCCTCCTTCCCCCCTTCCCTCCTTCCTCCTTCCCTCCCTCTCTCCTCTCCCTTGGAATTATGAATAAGCCCATCTTCATCCTCTATCGCTATCTTTATCCTCTATCTCTATCTTTCCTTCTTCCTTCTTTCCACCACCCTCTGTTGTCATGCTCAGCCTTTCCCTCCCTCCCTCCCTGCAGTCCCTCCTCCCCGCCTACCTGTCCACGCTCTTCCGGCTCAAGAAAATCAACGAGATGGGCACCCAGCAGCTCCTTCTCGACGTCTACAACCTCAAAACCCTCCTCCTGCAGGTATCCCCAACCCCTCCTCCCCTCCCTCCCTCCCTCCCTCCCTCCCTCCTTCCTTCCTTCCTCCGCGTCAATAGCATCTGTGCCTCATTTGTTTCAGCCTGCCTCCCTTCTTCCCGAGCCCCCCCCCCCTCCCTCTTTCCCTCCTTTCCTCCCTCCCTTCCTCCCCCCCTTCCTCCCCCCCTTCCTCCCTCGCTCCCTCGCACCCTCCATGACTGACACGCCTCAAGAGATCAGCACCAGCATCAACCCCTTCCTCCCTCCCTCCCTCCCTCCCTGCCCCCTCCCCAGCTCCCCATCATCGGCCTTCCCCCCTCTATGGATGAAGGTCCCGGCGGGACCGGCCTCGTTGTGCCCCCCACCTACATCCACTATGTGTCGAAGCAATTCGCGAAGATCGAGGCAAGTCGCCCGGGAGGGAGGGAGGAAGGAAGGGAGAGAGGGAGGGAGAACGCTGTCGGATCTATTACGTCGATCTTGCCAAACGATAAAAGTCTAATCGGATTTATTGTTACTTTTTGCCTCTGCCCCTCCCTCGCTCACTCCCTCGCTCGCTCCCTCCCACCCTAGACGGTGTTGAAGCTGATCGGCACGCCTGTGGAGGTGCTGGGCGAGCGCTATCAGATCATGAACCCCGAGGGTGGGGCGCCAGGTAGGGAGGGAGGAAGGAAGGAAGGGAGGGAGGGAGGGAGGGAGGGAGGACAGGGAAAATCGCTGATGCGTATCACTTTCGTGACCTTCAGTTGTGCCGACCACGATCCATCAACCTCGCCTTCCTTCCCTCCCTCCCTCTCTCCTTCCCTCCTTCCACTCTCCTCTTCTCACAGAGCTCCTGTCCATCATGTCCCTCAAGGGCATGTCCAAAAGGGAGCAAGACCAAGTCCTCGTCGCCTGTGGCTTCGACTACACCCTCGCTTCTTCCGCTGCCGCCTCAGAAACCAGCCCTTCCTCCCCCGCTCCCTCTCTTCATTCCTCCCTCGGTCCTGCCCACCATGCCTACTCCCATGTCGGGGTGGTGCAGAATTTGTCGCTGGACGCGGCCAAACAAGTCGCGGGGAAGGGGCTCAAAGTAGTGAGTGAGGAGATGAGGCGGGCGTTCAAAGGATAGAGGAGAAGGGGGGGGGAAGAAGGGAGCAGAAACAAAGGAAGGGATGGAAGGAGGAGTCTTTCTTCGTGTAAGTGACAGAAATAAGAATGGAGAGAAATAAGACAGAAAGTCTGTATGTAAGAATGGATCGAAACTCGATTTAAAATGTTAAATAAATGGAACATGGACCGTAAAATCGAAGGGGTGGTGCCCGAGCGACGCGGTTGGAAAAAAAGAGACTACACGTAGCGGAACATGTCCCTGAGTTTCCTCCTAATATGATTGTTTTGGTTTGATGCCGCGCGTTGTAATGGCTTTGCGTAACCAATGCCGTACTTGAACTTTTTCTGCTCCAAGTGGGAAAAACTACCGCCTGCCAAAACCACCTTTCTCGGGTCACCTCGGGTGGCAATCAATGAGTGAACACTTACTACTAGTCAACATGCCTACACAATCTCTCACCCCCACAATCCCTTTCACACCACACACAACGACCATAAAGTCGGTACCGTGTCCTTATCTGCGTATATCGCCCGAAACACTTCGGAGATACTTTCCCTTCTTGCCTCCCTCCTTCTTTCTATGCCTCCCTCCTCCTCCTCCTCCTCCTCCTCCTTTGCCCAAGTACCAGTCATTTCTTTGATTGACCATTATGAAGGCCCTCTTAGACAGCAGAATGGCCGCTTTCGCCCATCTTTAAAATACTGGCATCGGAGGAGGACAGGAGCAGGGCACTTTTGGACAAGCCGCGGCGGGTTCATTCTCTTTCCTCTCAGCTTCACCGGACCCCCTCCTCGCAAGCTTCCATGCAAAGCTCCACACGCGCATGCAAGTCCATGCATTACACTTGAGAGCCTTGCAAGATAATGTTCGACGGCCCTGGCAAGGGCTGTGCCAACAGGAGCATCCCCGTCGGCATGTGAGACTCAAAAAAGAATGGAACCAGATCGTTACTACGTACCATCGGCGGCGACAGGAGCTCGATGCTGACAAGCGCTTGCTCAGCCAGGCCGTCCAAGAAGAAGCCTCAGCACTTGCACGTGCGTTTGGCACTGCCTCGACGAGGACTTTTGAAGGACGTGAGCGGGACGTTGACAAGAATGAAGGCACGTAACGGGTGCAATTGACTACTGTACGAGAAGAAGCTAGATGAAAGACAAGGCTGACCAAAGAACGTCTAGTCAAAGCCATATTAGCGAGGTAAATTTGTAGCCCAGGCTGGGATGGTGTTTATGGATCTTGCAAAGCGTGAACGCAGCGCCACTTCCGCGGCCTTGTTGCTGCAGAAAAGGCGCACTACCAGGCACGGATCTTGGCTGCAGAGAAAGTAGAAGTAGCAGCAAGAAGAGCAGGACAAGAAGAGGGAGTGGTGAAAGGAGTCGACGCGTGTGTGGTAAGACACAAGCAACCGGAGCTGACGCATAGATACTATGCGGCGCTGATGGTGTTGGATCAAGAGTGGGATATAGACAGCAACACGAACAAGGAGAAGAACTTTGGGAGGATGGAAGGGACAGAGAGGAGGTAAACGAAGAGATGAGGGAAATGGATGCATTTCTGGCGGATCCTTGCCGCCATACATCACGACAAGAATGTGGAGGAGCATGCTAGAGCTTTGGACAGCAGAAGAGACCGTGGGACAGCGATACCACTTCTCTTTCCTCTCTTCTTCCTACTTCCACGCCATTCCTATCTCTCATCGATACCCCCTGTGGCTTGCCTACTTTTTGCGGCAGCATAAAGCTCGTCGTGGCGGCAGTACGGCTAGCACATGCTTAGAGCTGGAATTGTATGACAAGGTAGGTGCCTGTTTGACCGTGATCTTGGATAGATATCAGGCCTGGAACGACGTCCGCGCGGCGCAGCAGGCCTTGTTCATGGCAAACACCTTCTTCCGTCTTTATCCGTCGGAGATCTTGGACTGGGGGGGGGCACATTATCACCGGCGCCACTGTAAGGGGTAGCACGGCCGCAGGTACAAGTATGTCTGGTGCCTCAGTGCCTATACCCTTGACCCGAAAACCTGCAACTCGACCAACACAGTCTCAAGACCCAGAGCAACAACAACCAAAACGAAAGTACTTGATTGCATGCATCCGCAGCCACCCGTGGTGGCAATCCCGGGAAGTGTGAAAAGAGGCCCTAAGGCTGAATGTTGACCACGAACGTCAGTGCCCGCAGCAAAGGCCGTGGGAGCTGTCTTCCGAGGCGTTGCGAGAGTAAGTTTTGAGGGTTCACAACTTGACTTTCGGGCAGCTCGGCTCGCTAGCCTTCCACATGCTTGAGTGCGGAGTCGCACGGGACGACATGCGGGCGTTTCTTAGCGAAATGTGTGAGAAGATGCAATTGGGGGACGAACATGTGCAGGTGTTGATGGAGGTGGTGGTAAAAGTGAGGGGCATACAAAAGACGAGAATGTGATTAGCTAGCAATCATCATGAGATAGAGGGAAATTGTACGGAAGGAGAAAAAATTGTGAATCCACCCTTATGTTATGAAAAGCGAGTATTGGTTTGCATGCAAGTGCGTGAGCGCCCACTTTAGCTTGGTTGATCAAAAAGATGAAATCCAACAGAATCTATCTGCTCTTTAACTAAAGGAGATACGCGTATAGCACAGTCGTAATAATCAAACTCGGCTCTCGGGCGGGAAAATTCAGGCAAGAAACAACGAGCAGCATCACATTTACTATTATCATTCGCCATTCCTCTCTTGGAGTTGCTTCATATTCTTGATGTTGTCCGAGACACTCAAGCTCTAATCCTTTTGCCCGTCCATCACTCCTTAGAACTTTTCCTCTTCCTCCCCTTCACCCTCCGCCAAGTCCAGTCGATCTATCGCTGCCTTCACCAGATTCCTGTCTTTGGGGTCCAGGTCGAGGGCCAGGAGGAAGTGCTTCATCGCTGTCTCCTGCCGACCCAGCCGTTTGCAGACCTGGACAGAAGGAGGAGGGAACGACAGAGTGTGTAGATAGCTCGACAGGGGATACATAGCACTCTTCCTCACCTGTGGTATGCACATCAAGAGGAGGGAGGGTGAGAGGGACAGATGAGGGAGGAAACGTACCTTGCCGAGGAGGAAGTGAACGCTCGCTTCACGTGGGGCGTGGTCGCGGACTTTCTCTAACTCCTGCCGGGCTTCGTTGTATCTGGAGGGAGGAAGGGAGGAATGGGGGGGAGGGAATGGCAAAAGCGTCGGAACGCGAAAGCAGTTGGAAGGGAGGGGAGGGACCGAGCGAGGGAAGGAAAGGCGTACCGTTCAAGTTTCATGAGGATGTTGGCCCGTTGGAAGCGAGCTTGGGGATTGCGGGGTTCCATGGCCGAGGCACGACCCAGCATGTCCAGTGCCTGAAGGGAAGGGGAGGGAGGGAGGGAGGGAGGAATGGCTAAGAGGATAAAGGAGGAAGAGACGAACCGACAGAAAGCGAGGCCGTAAAAGAAAGGGATTGGAGGAAGGGAGGGAGCGAGGGATGGAGGAGCCGCACCTGGGCGCTCTTGCCATTGGCATGGAGGACCATGCCTAGGAAGGTGTGGAGGACACTCGAAGTCTTATTGATGGAAAGCGCGCGAGCAAAATGGTATTCGGCCAGCTCGTACTTCTCCTGCCGGAAGTAGATGGTGCCTAGTCCGTACCTGGAAACGAGGGGGAGGAGGGGGGGGAGACGAAGAGCGGTGCGCGCACTCAGTCAGGAGCACGTAGAGGGTGAGGAAGGGAGGAAGGGAGGGAGGGAGGGAAGGAGGGAGGGAAGGAGGGAGGGAAGGAGGGAGGGAGGGAGGGAGGTACCAGGCGTTGTAGTGGCGCTCGTCAAGTCGTAGCGCAAAACGGTAGCAGGCAACGGCCTTGTCCAAGTCCTCGTTACTCACGTACTCGTGGCCGCAGAGAGTGTAGGCGTAGACGAATGCTGGGTCCACAGCGATGGCCCGTTGGAAGAACTGAGGAATGGGAGGGAGAAAGGAGGGGGACAAGAGAGGGAGAGAAGGAGTGAAGGAGGAAGAGCAGCTGGTGAGAATTGACAATTCCAGGTGCCAAGGAGGGAAAGAGGGAGGAAGGGAGGAAGGGATGAAGGGATGAAGGAGGAGGAGACGAACCTTGAGGGCAGTCTCGTGCTCCTTCTGAAGGGACATGCAGTTGCCCATCACACACCACGTCTCGGGGGCCTGCCGATCTTGTTCCACCACCTAGGAAGGGAGGGAGGGAGGGAGGGAGGGAGGGAGGGAGGGAGGGAGGGAGGGGATAAAGAAGGGGCAAAGGGTGGGAGTGAGGGAGGGAAAGAGGGAGGGAAGGAGGGAAGTACGAGTAAATGGTTGGAGGAAGAGTGGGAGTCATGGGGGAGAGGGATGACGGGAAGGACGGACGGAGGGAGGGAGGGAGGGAGGGAGGGAGGGAGGGAGAGGACTAGGCACCTTTTGGGCCAGGAAGCAGAGGTCGACTTCAGCCTTGAGGTGCCAGAGGGCCGTAGAGAGGAGATCCAAGCCGGCCAGACGGTAGGGCTGTACCTGAGGGAGGGAGGGATGGTTCAAATTGATGCGGGTAGAAGCGTCAAGGGATGATAGAAATCGATAAGTCAATCACGAGGCTCCTTCCTCCATTCCCTGTCTCTTCCTCTTCCCAGGTCGGGCTTATTCGTCCCCCACATCTTGCCGCCCCCTCTCTCTCCCTTCCTGCCTCTCTACCTATTTACCCCGCCCCCTCCTCCCTCCCTCATTCCCTCCCTCCCTCCCTCCCTCCCTCCCTCCTCGTCTACCTGCTGCATGTCCTCGAAGGCTTTCTTGGCCCTGGGATAGTCCGCCATCTCGAAGAAAGCTTTCCCCAGCATGTGCTGGACCTGAGGAAGAGAGGGAAGGAGGGAGGAATTCGGTGTTGGAATCTTTTGCGATTTAATTCAAGGGCTGAGTCGGTCAGCAATTGACGACAAGTTCGCCCTCCCTCCCTCCCTCCGTACCCATCCCGTGTAGTACTGCTGAGGGGGAAGCCGGTGGAGGACGTCGAGGGCCTCCTTGCACCGGCAGGCGGACAGGAGGGAGAGGGCGTGTCCCAAGGCGGAGAGGATGGGTAGGACCTGAACGAGGGAGGGGGGGAGGGAGGGTTAGCAGACGGGATGCGGTAGGCGAAAGAATAAGTGAGGGAAACAGGAAAGAGAGGGAGAGAGAGAGGGAGGGAGGGAGGGATGGGCGGAGGGAGGGAGGGAGGGGGACCAAAATCCTTGAGGGATCGTCACCGAGGCGGAGCCTACCTCAGCAATCGTCATCTCTCCTCTATGCTCCTCCATCCTCTTGTCTCCTCCTTCTGCCTCGTCCTCCGCTTCTCTTTTCTTCCCTCCCGTCCGTGGCGGTATGGACGCCCGTGTTCGCCGCCTCTCCTCCTTCTCGTCCTCCCTCCCTCCCTCCCTTACACCTGCTTCTTCGCCCTCCTCCTTTTTCCTCCTCCTCCTTCCCACTGTTGCTGTTGCTGCTGTTGATGATGCTGAAAGAGGTGTTTGTCGTACTGCTGTTGATGTTGCTGCTGCTGTGGACCCAATGGCCGCCACTCTCCCCCTTCCCGTCTTGCTGCTGCTCGATGGCGTGCGCTTCATGTCAGAAGGGGAGACCCCACCACCTGGGTGGGGGAGGGAGGGAGGGAGGGAGGGAGGGGTTGATTACTTGCACGTCAAAAGAGAGAAGGAAACATGCATCATCAAGCAGAGAGGGAGGGAGGGAGGGAAGGAGGGGTTGACAAACCTGTGGTGGCGGCAGCACTTCGTCGGGTCGTCCGTAGAGCGGAGGAAGAGAGGGAAGGCATGTCGTGGTGGTGAGGGGGGGAGGCCGAGGAGGAGGGGATTGTAGCAGCAGTAGTAGTAGCAGCAGCAGTAGCAGCAGCAGCAGCGCCACGAGCTCGGGTCGTGCGGGTGCTGCTGACCATTCCTGCTGTTGCTGTTGCTGTTGTTTCTGTTGCAGCTGTTGCTGCTGTTGCTGCTGCAGTGCCAGCCCCTGGTCTGATTCTCCCTGCACGTGAGGGCCAACATGCCGGGCAAAGAGGGGAAAAGGCAGAGATAGATTCATAAGGCGTGTCAAGAAGCCCTTGACGGGACAAGGACGGGATAGGGAAGGAGGAAAGAAGGAAGATGGAAGAGAGAAGCAAACATACACGTACCTCCTCCTCCTGCCCGTGTATCCGCGAATGACACCCTCCTCTCCCCCCTCTGCAGTCCTCCCCTCCCGTCTCCTCCCCCTCTATCCCCTCCTTCCCGTGGAATTTGTGGACCCGCTCCAGTCGTCGACGGCGACAGCAGACCCGGCGTTTGGAGCTGTAACAGCCTCGCCGTTGGCTGTAACGACCGTCCTCCCTCCCTCTCTTCCTCCCCCTCTTCCTCGTCCTCCGGCTGGGAATGAATTGGGGTCAGATTGGGCGTGAAAAAGAGGGAGGGGTCGCCCCCTCCTCCTCCCCTTCCTGCTCCATATCCTCCGCCCCCCCCTCCATTTCGAGGAATAGAGCGGGGAGGCTCATCATCGTGATCCATAGACGCAATGCCTGGAGGCAGGGAGGGAGGGAGGGAGGGAGGAAGGGTGAAAAGGCGGGTGATCAGTAGCGATGGATCGAAGGGGAGATAAGAAAAGGAAGGAGGGAGGGCAGGAGAGAAGGGGGAAAGGAGGAAGGAAGGGAAGGAGGGATGGATCGTAGCGTACCGCTCAACGAGGGATCGAAGGGAGTATGCATGGTGGAGGAATGTAGGTTCGTTACCACGCCGCTGCTGCTGATGTATATGCGTATGTACATATGTAATATTAATATATGTATATATATGTGTGTGTGTATGTGTGTGTGTTTGTGTGTGTATTTTTTTTCTCTCCCTCCCTCCCTCCCTCCCTACCGTGGCGTGTTGAAAAGAGAAGATGCCCGTCCCAAAAACGGCACACTCCTGTCCACCGACTGCTGTTGCTGCAGTTCCTGTTGCACCTCCTCCTCCTCTTCCCCTCTCTCGCTCGATAGCGGCGGGCCAAACCACCTTCCTCCTCCTCCTCCTTCCCTGCCTGCCTGCTGCCAGCCCCCCCCCTCCTCCCCTTGAGCCCCTTCCTCCCTCTCTTCCACCTGCCCGCCTTCCAGTTGGCACAAGGCTTCAAACGACGACCAGAGCGTGCGGTCCAGCTATTTTTACATTTAAACACCAAGAGAAAAAGTGTGTCGTGTGTTATGTAAGCGAAGGCCTGGAAAATGTGTCATGTGATAAAACGACTCGCCAAAAAAGTGCGCAAAAAAGAAAGTTTACCACGCATTTTGAGGGGGCGTTGGCCTTCCCTCCCTCCCTTCCTCCTTCTCTCCCTCTCCCCCTACCTGTAGACTACAACGGTAAAATTCACGGGCATGTTGAGGTCTGTTGGCCCGCTGGCAGATCCGTCCCAAGAGGTGAAGACCGGCCGCCCCCTCGGGCACCTTGGACGGCTGTTATAGCATGGAGGAGTAGATGGATGGATGATAGAAGGAGCATAAACCACCTACACTTGTAGAGGGAGATATCGTATCGACCCTCCGTCATCCGCCCGTCCGTCCCTTCCTTCGTTCCTCCTTTACTACCTGCGCCAGCAGCAAGTGCGGCGTTGCCGCTGGTCCTCTCTCGAGCACTTTTTTCAGCCCCTCCTCGTAGGGAAGAAGGGCAGCCTCGGCGTCCGAGAGGCGGTCCAGTTGGAAACAGGCACATGCATAGAGGTAGCTTCGCGGAGGAGGGAGGGAGGGAGACAGGGAAGGAAGAAAGAGAGCATTAGAGTGAGCAAGAAACGAGTACGAGAAACACCAGCCTACCCCGAGCCACCACATTGTATGAATCATCTGGGTATACTATTCCACCGTCGGTGTGGGGAGACCATTTGACACTTACCGGTTGGCAGGTAGGCTGCTGCCCTGTAGAATGGCGGAGGCGCCTTTCCAGTCTCCCTTCCGCACATGACACGTCGCCAGGAGGTGACGATGGGATTCTGAAAAGGGGAGGGAGGGGAAAGAAAAAAGGAAAAATAGGGGGTAATAGGCATGCGTGGGAGAGAATGAGGAAGGGAAGGAGGAAAGAAGGACGTACCGGTAGGTTGTTGCGCATAGAGGCGTTCGGCGAGGAAGGTGGCCGTGGGGAAAATGCACAGGTCAAGGTACCTGCGCATAGTCAGGAACAGAATCAAGGAGACAGAAGGGGATGAGGGAAGGGAGACTCAATAACCAAAAGCCTCAGGGAATAAACGAGACAAGGGAGGGATACAAAGGGGGAAAGGGTAGTATTAACAGTCCTCACAAAGTACATCACCAGCAGACATCGAGACCAAAACGTACCGCTGCACTGTCTCCTTTACAGGCGACTCCGGCGGTAGAGGAAACCCTTCTTGCCCATCCCATTCCTGCTGGTGCTGTTGCTGCTGTTGCTGCTGTCGCTGCTGTTGCTGCTGTTGCTGCTGTTGCCGGTGGTAAGACCTTCCGCCACTGGGCGGGTGTGCCGTAGGGCCTGCCATCGTGCTGCTGCTTCGCTTCGCCTGCCTGTAGCTAGGTAGTGTGAAGGGGAAAGAGATTTGGGAAATAAATTAAGGGCACTCTCTCTAGGAATCAAGACAGGCATAATTTTCCTTGTTTTGTCGCCGGAGTGCAAGAGGGGTTACAGGAGCCCAAGGCGTGGCTGAAGGAAGCACATGCGGCGAGTCTCCAGCGATGAGGCGAAGTCAGCAGGCAATTATTGAGATGACTATGTAATGTCTATTGTTTGTCTGTAACGCAAGGTACGCGAGCCAAGGGGCAAGGTGTCTGTATCAATTAGATGAGAATGAGTGATGCGTCCAAGTGCTCTCTTTGGGCCCCGGGGCCTTGACTTCCACGAGCGTCTTCTTATTCTCCTCTCACTGGCCTCATCGTCATTCCACACACACACACCCTAAATAAATTCACACGACACAATCACAGGGACAAGGAGGCAGTTCAGCCTTTTCAAATGTCCTTTGCTGTTTCGAGTTGTCGTGCTCGAGGCGCTTTCCTCCTTGTGGTCATGAACAGCATGCTTGCCCTAGCCGCCTCTGTCTCCGCCTCCTCCCTCAGACACCACAATCGTGTCCCTACGCGCGCCTTCGTCTCAGCCGCGGCTGCGTTGCTCAACAAACCTCACCATTCAGGATGGATGGCTTCGAAGAGAGGTGGCTCGGCGGGAGGAGGAGGGATATTTGGGCGGAAGGGCAGTGTGAAGATGATGGGAACCTCCTGCCTCATGACCTCAACGCCCAACAGGTAAGTGGGGGGATGGGGAGGGATGGAGGACGGAACGACGGACGACTCATTTCTTCTTATTAGGATAAAGCAAGACTAGCTCCAAGAGTCTCTTTGACACTTGCCTCTTCTCTCTGTACATCTCTGCACCCATCACGTACATTCGCACGTCTTAGGCGGTAACCCCTCCACCCCCCCCCCAACACACGTACAAACGCCACGCCACTTGATTCGTAGCAATTTTAAATATCCTCCCGCCGCGGCCTCGGTATTGGAAAAGACGACCAGCTACCTGGCCACCTTAGCCGACGAGGACGAGGAAGGAAGCGCGGTAGGTAGGAGGGAGGAGATGGGGGGGAGGAAGGAGGAAGGGAGGAGGGTCTCCTCCCTCTCAGCCAGCGTTTATTCTTTTCTTTCTCTCCTTTCATCGGCCCCTCGGCTCAAACCCACGCCTATCCTCACCAATCGCTCATCTCCCCGTGTCACCTCCCTCCTTCCCTAGGTCCCTCTCGAGCTGGTTGCACGGGATAAATTTGACGCATGGCTGGCCACCCAGCCCGAGCAGACCAAGGCGATGCTAGCCTTCAAGGTAGAGGGGGAGGGAGGGAAGGAGGGAGGGAAGAAGGTAAAGGAGAGAGAATGGAGGGAATAGGATCCCAAGAAATGCATGCACTGGCAGTTTGACCCGTGCTCACATCCTCCCTTCCCTTGCTCCCTCCCTCCCTCCCCCCTTTCTCCCTCCCCATTCAGGCAGAGGACGGTTTGACGGTGAAGCATCGGGAGGGAAGCCTAGAAGTGATCCCCGCCTGGGGCCCAGGAGGGAAGGAGGGAGGGAGGGGAGTGGAGAAAGTGGTGCTGTTCGTCCGGAAAGGCGGGCTGACGGTGGCGGAGCCTTTCGGTGAGGAGGGAGGGAGGGAGGGAGGGAGGGAGCGAGGGGGGAAGGGAAAGAGGGAGGGAGTGCGAGAAAATAAATATGCTAGGGCCTATCAAGTCAGATGTTCATGCACTTCGAACTTTCCTTCCTATGCTTATAGTCTGCCCTGTTTTCCTCCCTGCCTCCCTGCCTCCCTCTCTCCCTTCCTCCCTCCAGTGCTCTCCTCCCTGCCCAACCTCCTACCCCCCTCCAACACCTACGTGTTGGTCGACTTCGAGGGAGGGGCAAACACTGCCGCCAACCCCACCCTCGCCGCCTTCTCCTGGGCCATGGGCACCTACAAGTGAGGGATGGAGGGAGGGAGGAAAAGAGGGAGGGACGGCGCCACGGCGACGTCCTGATTCCTGCTATCGCCTCCTTTCTCAGCCGGCTTATTCTCCTGCTTTCTCCCTCCCTCCCTCCCTCCCTCCCTCCCTCCCTCCCTCCCTCCTTCGTAGGATGGATCGGTACAAGCAGAAGCCGGCCAAGAAGGAGGGCGGGGGGGAGGGCGGGGCGGACGACGCGCTCAAGAGGAAGGCGCGGTTGGTCTGGCCCAAGGGGGCGGATAAAGAGGAGGTAGGGAGGGAGGGATGGAGGGAGGGAGGGAGGGAGGGAAACGGGGAGGGATGGATGGATGGATTTCTCTTGACTTATTCGTTTCTAGACGCTCCATCCTCTCTCCCCTTCCTCCTCCCCTCCTCCCTCCCTCCCTCCCTCCCTCCCTCCTTCCGCAGGTCCAAGCCAAGGTGGGCTCGACCTTCCTCGTGCGGGATATGGTGAACATGCCCGCCGAGTGCATGGGCCCTCCCCAGCTCCAGCAGACGGCCGAGATGGTGGCGGCACTGTTCGGGGCGAAGGTCCGCCCGTGCTTCGTTTCCCTCCCTCCCTCCTTCCCTCCCTCCCTCCCTCCCTCCCTTTTTCTCCTTCCCTCCTTCCTTCACTCTATCCACCCCTACCCTCGTGTATTTGACTTGCCCTTCCCCCCTTTCCCCCCCGCCTTCCCTCCCTCCTTCCCTCACCCAGGCCAAGGTCATCATCGGCGATGATCTCCTCAAGGAGAACTATCCAATGATCCACTCGGTGGGCCGCGCCGCGGACATAGGGCGAGAGCCTCGGCTCATCGACTTGACTTGGGGGGAGGTGGATAGGTGAGGGGGGGAGGGAGGGAGGGGGGGGAGGGAGGGAGGGAGGGGGAGGGGGATCGACATGACTCGGGGGAGGTGGATAGGTGAAGGGGGGGGGGGAGGGAGGGAGGGAGAAAGGGAGGGAGGGAGGGAGGGAGGGAGGGAGGGGAAGTTGCCTGTCATTGACACTCGCTCACATCTTGTGCCGTTTTTTCCCTCTCCCCCTCACTCCCTCCCTCCCTCCCTTCCTCCCCCCCTCCATTCCTCCTTTCCTAGACCTACCATTACCCTCTTCTCTGCCTTCCTGTCGCTCTTCTCACATTCCCCTTTCCCCTCCCTCCCCCCCTCCCTCCCCCCCTCCCTCCCCAGGCCCAAGATCACGCTGGTGGGTAAAGGCGTGTGCTACGACACCGGAGGCCTTGACATTAAGCCCGGAAACAGTATGGCAGGCATGAAGAAGGACATGGCAGGCGCGGCGCAGGTACCTCCCTCCCGCCCTCCCCTCGCCCTCCCTGTCACTCGCGCCATTTCGGACATGTCTCCGTTTGTTTGCATTCATTCATCCCTCCCTCCCTCCCTCCCTCCCTCCCTCCCTTCCGACCGACCGACTGAGGGATCATGGCCTCCAAGCTGCCCATCCGTCTGCGTGTCCTCACCCCCTCCCTCCCTCCCTCCCTCCCTCCCTCCCTCAGATCCTCGGCCTCGCCTACATGATCATGGCCTCCAAGCTGCCCATCCGTCTGCGTGTCCTCACCCCCTCCCTCCCTCCCTCCCTCCCTCCCTCCCTCAGATCCTCGGCCTCGCCTACATGATCATGGCCTCCAAGCTGCCCATCCGTCTGCGTGTCCTCACCCCCTCCCTCCCTCCCTCCCTCCCTCCCTCCCTCAGATCCTCGGCCTCGCCTACATGATCATGGCCTCCAAGCTGCCCATCCGTCTGCGTGTCCTCACCCCCTCCCTCCCTCCCTCCCTCCCTCCCTCCCTCAGATCCTCGGCCTCGCCTACATGATCATGGCCTCCAAGCTGCCCATCCGTCTGCGTGTCCTCACCCCCTCCCTCCCTCCCTCCCTCCCTCCCTCCCTCAGATCCTCGGCCTCGCCTACATGATCATGGCCTCCAAGCTGCCCATCCGTCTGCGTGTCCTCACCCCCTCCCTCCCTCCCTCCCTCCCTCCCTCCCTCAGATCCTCGGCCTCGCCTACATGATCATGGCCTCCAAGCTGCCCATCCGTCTGCGTGTCCTCATCCCGGCCGTCGAGAATAGCGTCGATGCCCGCGCTTACCGTAACGGGGACATCATTCAGGCATGTGCCCTCCCTCCCTCCCTCCCTCCCTCCCTCCCTCCCTCCCTCCCTCCTTCTCCTTGCGTCCTAGCGCCTTAAACTGCCTTCCATCCTCCCTTTTACTGCCCACCTCATTGTCACACCTCCCTCTCCCTCCCTCCCTCCCTCCCTCCTATCCCAGGCCCGCAACGGCAAGACCAGCGAGATTATGACGACCGACGCCGAAGGCCGCCTTGTGCTGGCAGATGCTCTGGTGGAGGCCGATAGTGAAGACCCGGATCTCATCATCGATGCCGCCACGCTCACGGGTAAGTCTATCCCTCCCTCCCTCCCTCCCTCCTCCATTCCTACTTTAGCTTGTCATCTCATCCACGCGAGTGTTCGCTCCCTTCCTCCCTCCCTCCCTCCCTCCCTAGGCGCGGCCCGCGTGGCTGTTGGTACCGAAATGTCAGCCATTTGGAGCAACAAGGAGGCGCTCGGTCGACGCCTCCAGGTACGCCCTCCCTCCCTCCCTCCCTCCCTCCCTATCTATGCCTTCTTCTTTATTTTTGGTCCTCCTACAGCGGCTGGGCGGTTGCCTGCCCTCCCTCCCTCCCTCCCTCCCTCCCTCCCTCCTTTCCTCCCTCCCTCCCGCCCCTCCCTTCTCGTCTCGCTCACCGTCACATTTCCTGCCGTCCCTCTTCTCGTTTCCCCCCTCCTCCCCTCCCTCCCTCCCTCTCTAGGACATCTCGTGGGAGATTAATGACCCGTGCTGGATGATGCCGCTCTACGCAGGGTAGGGAGGGATAGAGGGAAGGAGGGAGGGAGGGAAGAAGGGAGGCCAAAGACGAAGAAGAAGAGCGATGCATCCGTCGCAAGCGTTGGACTAAATCCTTACTTCCCCCCCCCCTTCCTCCTTCCCTTCCTCCGTCCCGCCCTCGTCCTTTTCCTCGCGGCAGGTACCGCAAGCACCTCAAGAGCAACCTGGCCGACTTACGGAACACGGGGAACGGGGGCAGGTAGGGAGGGAGGGAGGGAGGGAGGGAGGGAAGGAGGAAAGGAAAACAAGTGCACCTTGTTATCTTTTACTATCTCCTCATATCATGTATTCGTATCCATTATCCCTCTCTTCCTTCCTTCCTCCCTCCCTCCCTCCCTTATTCTTCAGCGGGAGCATCACTGCTGCCCTCTACCTGCAGGAGTTCCTGCAGAAACGCTCCTCCCCTGGCACCTCCCTTCAAAAGCATAAGGCAACTCCATGGATCCACATGGACTTCATGGGCTCCAACAATGGAGGACGACCAGGTAGAGGAAGGAGGGAGAGAGAAAGGGAAGGAGGGAGGGAAGAAGGGGAGGAAGGTGGGCTTGGGAAGAGACGAGGAGCGGAGTTTCTGACCTTTTCTTTTTTCCCTATCGTTCTTTTTTCACCGTGACATAGGGCGACCGGAAGGAGGGGATGCACAAGGCATGCGTGCACTGTTTGAGGTCGTGAAGGAGGTGGGGGCGAAAGGGGGGTGGCCGAAGGATGGGAAGGAGGAGGAGGAGGGGGAGGAGGGCAAGGACGAGTAAGGGAGAGGAGACGGAGCGGAGGGAAGGAGGAGGACACAAAGAAGGAATTAACGATCTAAGCTTTGTGTCTTGTGATGGTTGCTTATGGGTTGGATAAACTTTGCTTTGTTGGTTTTGGTGCTTTTGCTAAAGCCGCTAGAGGGAGGAGACGGCGAACAATCGAGACGTCACTCCTTCCTCTCCTTTTGCCTCCGTCTTGCCCGCCCCTGCTCTTCATACACACTCATCCCACCGCACATGAACACCCGAGCAGGCAGCAAGAAGACAGAACGGTATTACGCAGGGCGAGGGGACAGAATGTCGGGCTTGCTTTCGGGCCTTAAATTTGTGGGCAAGGTAAGCGTAGGATGATGATGGTGGAATGGGGAAAGCCAGCCACAGACGCGATGTTTGGATGCACTCGCAGCTCTCCCTCTCAGTGCCCGTGGGCCACTCTACAACAAGAAGCCAGGAGTCTGATTGTGGCCCGGCGAGGGGAGAGGACCGTGGCTGCAGGGATTCAAGGCCACCCTATTTCTCCTTTCACTCCTCATCTCCTCCCCTCTCCCTCCTCACTCCCCGTCCACTTGGCACACTCTTTTCACACGGGTACCAAAGAAAAAGGAGGAGAAGCAGGAGAAAGATGAAGCAATTGCTCGCCCTGTGTATAACCCGGCCATGTCATGGATGAGCGGCCCCATCGACTTGCTGGGGAGCCGGAAGGTGAGGAAGGAGAAGGAGGGAGGGAGGGAGGGAGGGAGGGGCTTCGTCTATGTCAAGGAGGAGCAGGCTTCATGACATTGCTATGCCAGTAGCACAATATTTTATGCGGCAAGACATGTATCATATACGATAGAGGAAGATGAGGTGTAGCAGGGATTGGATGCAGGGCATTCGGCAGCGGAATATGATGTGCACAGGTAATGGGTGTGGGACTGCTCCAATTGATCCTCCCTCTCCCCCTCCCTCTCTCTTTCTCTTCGTCCTACCCCCCCCTTAACCCCACAGCCTACAGAAGAGCAGCAAGTGGAAAGTTCTGCCGCACGAGCCGTCCGGGAGGAGGAGGCGGCGAAGAAGGCCAAAGTGGATGAGGAGATAAAGGCAGGGATAAGGGATGCTCAGGGAATGAGGTTCGGGCTGACGGTCATGAAAAAAGGTAGGTGAGGGGGGAGGGCGAAAGTACGGGAGGGTGAAAGGAAGGGAGGGAGGTGCCGAGGGAGGGAGGGAGGGAAGGAGGGACAACCGGACAATCATGAAGAAGCATGCACAAGGGCGGGCTGGAGGGGAAGCGAAGGAAGGAAGCGAAGGAGGGAAGCGAAGGGGCTTGTCTGTTATCTTTGGTCTTATCGATGACTACCCTGCATCGTACACTAAGCTTCACCCTATGCCTTCTCTCCCCCCTTCAACAGATGCCACCCGGAGCAGCAGCAGCAGTGGCAGCAGTGAGTCCTTGGCATTGCATGCTTCTCCCCATCTGGTGGGGGACGCAGGCGCCACGTGGAGAGTCCGCGCCCTTAGGCGGGCGAGGGAGGAGGCAGCAAGGACAGGAAAGAAGCTGGAAGAGGTATGGGTCTATCCCCCCTCCCTCCCTCCCTCCCTCCCTCCCTCCCTCCCTCCCTCCCTCCCTCTAATGGTCTACCCTCCCAATCACCTCCTTCCCTCCCTCCCTTCGTCCCTCCCTCCCTTCGTCCCTCCCTCCCTTTCTCTCTATTCAGGTGGCAAAAGAGAGGTGGGGCTCACTTGAAGAGCTCACTAAGGATGTCCCCCCTCCCGGCCCCTCCACATCCTCCTCTTCCTCCTCCT
>CP038110.1:600000-791350 GCA_004519485.1 Nannochloropsis oceanica | reverse complement strand
TCCTCCTCTGCTGCCATCCTCGTTCTCTTTCACGGGTGTAGGCTCACATTATTTTGACTGTCCATTATGGAAGCACGCAAAGGCCAGGTGACTTACCCCTTCCTCCAACCCTCCCTCCCTCCCTCCTCAGGCGAGACCACCCTCCTGATGTACCGCCACGGGCACCTCTCCCTCCTCCCCGGCCACGCCTGCATCTCTCCTATAAAGCACGCGGAGGCCAGCACCGGCCTGGACGAGGACGTGGCTCTGGAGGTGGAGAAGACGAAGGCGGCGTTGCGGAAAATGTGGGCGAGCAAAGGTAAAAGCCAAATAGGCACCAGGGAGGGAGGGAGGGAGGGAGGGAGGGAGGGAGGGAGGGAGGGAGGGAGGGAGGGATATTGCATCAAGGATATTATCAGTGCGTCTCTGGCTTATGGAAGATTCAGGACTCACACCAATGAGGAGTACAGTGCACCACACCCTCAACTTGTCTCCCTCCCTCCCTCCCTCCCTCCCTCCCCCACTCCCTCCCTCCCCCCCTCCTCAGGCAAGAGCGTGGTGTTTCTCGAGACCGTCCTCTCTTCCGGCAGCCGACGCCAGCACTGCACGATCGAGGCCATCCCTCTCCCTCGCTCCGTCGCTCTGGACGCTCCCTTGTATTTTAAGCAGGTGAGAGAGATGAGGAGAAGGGAGGGAGGGAGGCAGGGAGGGGAGGGAGGGAGGGAGGGAAGGAGAGATGTTGCATTGCTCGCTTTCTTTGGGACTCACCCTCCCTGCCCCCCTCCCTGCCCCCTTCCCTCCCTCCCTCCCTCCCTCCCTCCCTCCCTCCCCTTCCTCCAACAGGGCTTGATGGAAGTAGATGAGCAATGGGCCACGCACAAGAAGCTCATCTCGACCAAGGCACGCCCCTCTCTCCCTCCCTCCCGCCCTCCCTCCCGCCCTCCCCCCCACCCTCCCTGCTTCTCTTCTCACCACTCCACCATTGCACACATCTTCCCACCCTCCCTTCCTCCAGGGCCGCCCGCTCCGAGCGTGTGTACCGAAGAATTTTCCTTACTTTTTTGTAGAGTGGGGTGACGAGGGCGAAGGCTACGCTCACATCATCGAGGACAAGGAGCAGTTCCCGAAGGAGTGAGTAAGAGGAGGGAGAGACCTGCGGGGCATGTATGACCATCTCACAGGGAGTGGGAAAGAGGGAGGGAGGGAGAGGAAAAGCAGAAGGGAGGGGCACGCGTCTGCTGGATTTGGCACAACATTAATCCACTTACCCACACACACAGTTTTGGCGTCTCTGTGATTGCTGGCATGCTGGGCGTGGACCCCCCGCGCTTCGACCGCAAGTACGTACCACTCCCTCCCTCCCTCCCTCCCTCCCTCCCACCCTCCCACCCTCCCTCCCTCCCTCCCTCCCTCCCTCCCTCCCTCCCTCCCACCCTCCCACCCTCCCTCCCTCCCTCCCTCCCTCCCTCCTCCTTCCCTCTGACCCTCCATCCCTCCATCCTCCCTCCCTCCCTACCTTGTAGGGGCCAGCTGAGGGGTGATCCGGGCCAAGAGCGGCAAGCCGTGGCGGGTTTTGTGCGGGAGTGGCAGCCGTTTGACTGGACGCGAGAGCTCGACGGAGGGGAGTACTGGGGATAGAGGGAGGGAGCGAAGGAGGAAGGGAAAGAGGAAGGGAAGGAGGAAGGTTGGGAGGGTGTGTGTATTTATGTAGAGGAGAGGAGATGGTAAGACGCAAAAATGAAGAAGGAAGAATTATTTTGACAGGCCTTGCTTGACTGCTGCTGATGCCCTGGGTATGGGGGTGGTACTTATGACGCATGTCCACGCATGTATATACAGAGGGATACTGGTGTATCTGTCTGGAGTCCACGTTGCTCGCTCGCTTTTCATTCTTTTACTTGTCGCCTCGTCCCACGCGATGCACCGTTGGCGGCGGTGGTGACGCTGACGCGTACTGCCTGTTTATAGCTACCCTCCTTTCTTTCCCCAAGGGAGCGAAAGGCCAAGGGAGGGAGGGAAGGCAGTGGTGCCCGATGGCAGTGGTAAAATAGCGACAGTTGTTTCGTGCTGTTGCGAAAATTGCTGAGGGAGAAAAACACTTGGAACTCATTTTTTTTCCTTTCTTGTTTCCTTCCATCTTTCTCTCCCCCTGTCTTCCCCTTTCTATCTCGTGGGGTGTCAGTCTTGCTCGCTCTTCTCACGGGAAGAGGTTGTGAGGAAATAGAAAAAGAGGACTCCATCCCCTTCCTTCTTTCTTCCATTTCTCAGGTGCACCACGCCCAGCTCTTGCTGGCGACTGTTACTCTCCCTGGTGCACGTCGGGCCTAAAAAACATCGTCTTTCTTTTCAATTTCTGCTTATTCTCCACCTCCTCATCTTCTGCCGTAGTCGGGATGATTATACTCTTTAATGTCTACTTTCTTTCTGTCTGCTTCCTCCCTCCCCTCCTCCATTCATTTTGATTCCCCACTCGCCGCGACAAAGCCCGCTTGACTCTGCGAGAGAAACAAGCACTTGGAAAACAATCAGACGACAATTGGAACGGCCCCCGCTAAAAACACGGCCGTGATTCTTCCCCTCTTTTGACTTCTCATTACACCTGCATTGCTTCCCTCCCCCTCATCTCCCGCCCCCCTCTTCCGCGAATCCTCTTCACAAGACACCACAACGTTGCTGGTGCTGCTCTTCTTTTTCTACCATATCAACCCTTTCCTAGTTCTACCGACAGACAATAAAAAATAAATTTCAAGTGAAATTAAAAATAAAATCAAAAACTCATTCTACAATTAGCTTTTGATACCTCCTCCCCCCTTCCCTCCCTCGACCGTCACTAACCAGACAGACATCTGAAGGGCGCGAAGGAGCTCAAAGGAAGCGAGAAAATCATCTCAGAGGGAGAATTCACCGTCTCTCCCTCCCTCCCTCCTTCAGTTCCTCCTGCGGGGAATCAAGTCGTTGGGTCCTTGGATGTGGCCCCCGTCGTCGGCCAGTCCGATGCCCGAGGAGGAGGAAGGGGAGGAGGGAGGGGGGGTGGGTAGCATCGTTCCGTCTGGTGCTACGGGGACACGGACCTGATTGGTTGAGAGGGGAGGGAGGGAGGGAGGGAGGGGAGGAGGGAGTCGTGTCAGATGCACCGAAAGAGCTCAATAGACACATAGACTGAGTGAGCCCCCCCTCCGTCCCTCCCCTCTCTCCCACGCACCAGGTCGGCCTTCGTGATGCAGCCTACGTCCACGAGGCGCTCCACCGTCTCCACCACCTCTATTACACCCCGGAAGATCGCGTCGGTCTAGAGGGAGGGAGGGAGGGAGGGAGGGGGGAGGGGGGGGGGTGAGTGGACCGGAGTCTGTTGAGTGATTGAGGAGAGGGGGGAGCGATAGAATTTACAATCATCAAGGTAAAATACACCGGGATCAGGAGGAGACGACACTACACATTATTATCAGTACACAACACACCGACCAACCCCCCCCCCCTCCCTCTCTCTCTCTCCGACTCACGTCCAATCCACGTAGTTGCGGCAGTGTCATCCAACGAATGTCCTTGGCATCGTCGGCGGCGATGGGAGCAGCCTCGGGGGAGGCCCAGCACACCATCTGAGGTAGGAGAGGGAGGGAGGGAGAGGTTCATGTGAGAACCATATGGAACAACCGAGACGGGGCGCCGAAAGGAGGGCGGGAGGGAGGGCGGGAGGGAGGGCGGAGGGAGGGCGGAGGTCCGTACCTGAGAGATGACGAAGTGGTATTTAACGGCTCCCATGTCGTCATTGTAAATAGCGTCTGTGGTCATGAAGCAACGCGGATAAAACTCGAGAACAGAGTGGTCAAGAGTCGTCTCCTCCACGAGCTCCCGGGCGGCGGCTTGCAGCATCTCCTCGCCGATCTCCACGCTGGGGTGAAGGAGATCGGGGGGGAGGGGGGGAGGGAGGGAGGGAGGGAGGGAGGGAGTGGAGGTGAGCGATGGCGTCTGTATCCGGGAAAAACCTTGAACTTCCTCTTTCATTCCCGCAACCTTCGCTCCCTCCCTCCCTCCCTCCCTCCCCCTCTACCTACCTCCCTCCTGGTAATGCCCATTGGTCCGTCCCGGGCTCCTTGCTTCGCTGCACAAACAGGTACTCACGGCCCATGTTAAGGGGGCGCGCGCGAACGACGACTAGAGATCGAAGGGGGTGGGGAGGGAGGAAGGGAGGGAGGGAGGGAGGGAGGGAAAGAGGAAGGGCGAGGGAAGTGAGGGTGCTTGAATTGCACTCGTCATGTTGGAGTTAAAAAGCCAAGGCACTAGCTATTGCATTAGAGATATAACGCTACTCATATTGGTGAGTAATGATATAACAGACTTAAAGCAATCCCTCCCTAGACGCCGGTAAGAAGGAGGGAGGTCAGGGATGAACCATACAGACAGACACGTACCGATGTTCACAGCGGCGCGGGGGAAAACGGGGTATTGGTTAATAACTGGCTGCTCAGGTGGAGCCACGGTGGTAGGGGAGGGCACATGCGGGGAATGAGTGTGGGTGGTGTGTGCGGCGGGGACTGAGGCGGTGTGGCTGTTGTGTGCCACGGCCTGTGGAGAGTGACGGAATGGGAGGACAAAGGGGAAGAGTATGAGTAACAACCACGCCATGTACACGAAAGCCTCTTTCCTTCCCATCCCCTCGCTTTCCCTCACTACGTACCGACATGGTCACTGGTTGATGCCAACCCAGGCCGGGGCCTGCCCGTTTTCTGTTGTTGGCCGCCGCGCAAGGGGCCGCCGCTGCTAGCTTCTGATGGTATGCAGGGACAAAGGCATGCGCTCCTCCAACCAACAGCGTCAGAAGAAAAGCCGCGGCGCCCACGCCGTTGATACGACGGCCACGGCGACGGCCTAGCGAGGGGGAGGCGGCAGAGGCGGAGGTAGCAGGGGAGGAGGGGAGGGGGCAAGTGCTGCAACAGCTGCTGCTGCTGCTACTGCTGCTGCTGCTGGTGATGGTACTGCTCTCAACGCGCATGGTACTGAGGAAAGGGCGGGCGAGTTGTACCGTTTGCTTAATTGATGGCGTTGCTTCTTGTTCGGGTCTCGTTCTCGTCGCGAAGCGGCAAGAATACGGAAGAACACCGGTAGGCGGGAGAAAAAGTGGCGGCAGACGACGCTTGACTCAGCTGGTGTGTTACGAGTGTGTGGAAAGGGTAGAGATGAGTGTGGGAAGCTTTTCATGACCTTCATGGTAAAAAAAAGAGTGCATCGAAAGGGCACAGAAAACGAAGACCGCCTGGGATAGATTTGGAACGTCCGCTTAGCCCGCCGCTGCCCTCGTGCAAGGTGGCTGCTGAGAATGGGGTTATGTGATGGTGAAAGATGAAGATGTTATCGCTAGGCCCTTGCCGCCGCGTGCGACAGCCTCTGTACCCATGAAACAATAGGCTGCCATCGTCTTTCCGAACAAAGGGCATTCCATTTCCTTCGTCGCGTCGCCCCCTCCGGGTGCCTCGCGATCATCACATGCAGGGCTTCCACGTGTCGTGGTCGAAATGGCTAAGCCATGGGAGTGCGGTGCACGACAAGGCCGCCAATCGTGGAGTATAGTGCTTGACCTGGTCTCCTAGGTCCTGGTGGTCTTCATGACAAAAAACACGTCGGTACTGACGTCTTGTTGGGCAAGAACAATTCTCCGCGCCGAACAACCAAGCCCCAAACACGCAAAGGGGCATCTGCCAGGTGTTGAGAGCATCTAGCACACGCTGTTCAGCGACATCAAAAGAAATAAGGCCGTCATCTCTACGGCATGCCTACGAAGAATGCCAGCGTGTCCATCGAGCGCAGATTTGTATGAAGGAAGGAGGAAAGGGGAGGGCTGGGACGGAGAGGCTCGCTCGAGGGCGATAGGCCTCCTCGCCCGCCACCTCCTGGTTTTTAGCATGCTCCTCTTGTCCCATCAAAGAGCGCCCAGAGGATTTTAAGAAGACAAGCACGTCTTGTCAGATGTGTGAGCTACGTCGTGGTAATGGTTGAATACCAAGAGCGGTTTTTCGGGAGGCAAAAGCGAGGCAGAAAATATTGGAGGGAAAAGTGAACCCCAAAAAGTCATGTGACGAGGCTGCCCGACGCGCCCGCCCCTCGCCTGCTGGCTCGGGGGCCAGGGAGAGGAAGAGCGGAAAGGACAAGAACAATGGCTCGAAGACACCTGGGACATGAAATGGTGCCTTTGTGCAGGCGCCTTTCGAGAAACTTTGACAAGCCAGAATGCTGCGGTTAAGAAAGCAAAAGCAATGCCATGGCAGTGGTGCAGGTGACGCGTCGAACATGACAGTGGTACGTGGTTTGAAATGACCTGCCCCCACGCACGAAGAACAATGGCTCGAGCGACACATCGAAAGAGCTGGAAGAGGGCTACACTAGTGAGACTAACGAATGAGGAGGGTTGACAAAAAGTGACATTTCTGGAATTAAGATGCGTCGTGGTCATGGTCATGGGACTTGAGTGTTTTGTTGCTCGGTCGTCCACTCCTCTTGATAGATGCTCCTCGGGCGGCGATTATAAACTTCGCCGATAAAACCTTGGAACACAAGGCAAGGGGACGCAACAAAACTACTTTTTGTGCAATCAAAGCCTTTTTGTTTTGCATCTCTAAATTATTTAATACTTGTCCCCATTTCCTGGTTTCCGCTTGGATGCTTTCCCATGCCGTCGCAGGGGCTGCTGGGCCACAGGAGTTGTGGAGCACTCGCAAAGAGAGGATGGAGACGGAAACATAGAAACCAGGTATGTTGAGTGGATGTCCACCGACGTACCTATCGCCGTCTTTGAGCCATCCTTCGTACAGCCCCCAGCTCCACGCAGTCATGTAAAAGAAGGATGAAGGCACAATAATAAAAATAAATTCGTTCACTTTATTTGATTCACATCAATATTCGTCTTGATTAAAGCCCTATCATTTTCTCATCACAATTGGCCTGTCCAATTCCGATCGCACCTCGTCTTCATCGGTTAGGGCTGCTCTCCTCCTCCCCGAGCCTGTAGCTCACCTTCCCACACTCGGGATGGTCAAAAAGGGGTAATCATTGTAAGGAGCTTGACCAAGGCCTCCAGATCAAACTCAGAAATGGCATAGTGAGCCAGGCCCAGGATTTGGGGGAGGACTGCGCGGACGCTATTTTTTGGTTCCCGTGACTCCAACATCATTTACCTTCCCAGCACGCCTCCTATTTCTCGTCCCGTTTCTTGTTCTCTATCTATTTCCACCCTTTTAAAGCCTCCTCTTCCTCCTCCATCTCATCGTCCTCCTCCTTCTCCTAGCCTCCCTTTTCTTCTTTCTTCTCGGACCCCCCGTCCTTCTCTTCTGTCCCTCCCAAACTATCTTCAGTGTTGTGAGTTGTTTCTCGAGCTACTTGAAGCCACAGTGAACCCACTCCCCCACCCTGAATATTGCTCCATCCATAATCCAGGGCCAAAGCCACGCCGTGATAAGCGGTAAAACCAACAACCCGAGTCAAAGGGCCATCATTACTCGCGAGAGAGTTAAGTCCAATGGATAAGCATGTCATCGAAGCATCTCTTTAGTTTGTGCATCGAGTCGTTGCTCCTGCAGTGCCTCCTCTTCCTCCCCTTCACTCCCCATTTGGAGATCTACTATAATCCTTAAATTAGGTTATTGCTGCTAGTAAGGAGCTATTCTCAACACTGTGTCCAATCTGTCACGAAAGCCACCCTGAACATGAATGAATGACCCGCAGTCGTGTCAGACGATTATCGCCACGGCTGCTGGTTCTGTAGCCGGTTCTACCGCTGCTGATGCTGGTACGGCTGCTTCGACGGATGTCATCTTTGATGAAGCCCTCGAAAGTTCCCTTTGTCCAAAGAAAGAGGTAGGTCATGTGCCCTTGGAAAGAGGAAGGACAAGCGAAAGACACAGTAGGCGTGGAGAAAAGGACCGAGTAGACCGGTGGCTTCAGAGATCACCCGACTAGCAGCGCCCTTGGCGGCAGCCACGATGCAGCTAACAAGAGGTCCGGCGGGTGCTGCGGCGTTGGCGTCGTCCATGGCTAGGCTGCTGGCGCGTGCGTGCTGTGGGGAAAGGGGAGGGAGGGAGGAATGAGGAAGAGGCACGACAAACTTTACCGGCCGCACCAAAACCCAATTCATGCATTCTGGAAGGCAAATTATGTAGAGCGACGGCCCTTAGCCGATATTTTAGTGGCAGCAGTTTTTTCTTTACCCTGTGCTTGCGGCTTCAGCAAAAGCGAGAAGCGTGTGAGCGGAAAGACGAGGAGCGACGTACGCGCTCGCCGTGGAGTCAGATGGTCTTGTTAGCAAGGCCAAAAAAGAATGTGCAGCAATGGTGTACAAAGTGTTTTCCAGACAAATTTGTGACAAAATGGACAAGCATTGCGTAAATGTAATGACAAACCCAAAACACGATTCAAAGCGGGTGTCGGCATCTGTTGGTGACTTTCTAAAAGTCGAGATTACCTTGCTCGGCGCTTGGAAGTGTCGCTAGTCCAGTGGGGACAGCAGTCGCCCTCGCGGCGCTGCGGCGGTTCGAGCCCGCGGCGAGAGGGCTTTCATCGTCTAGTAGGTCGGTTCCGGTCGGGTCGAAGGCGGTATTACGGCCCATTCACCCGGTCGACATGAAGGACACTTCGTTGTGGCTTGTCAAAGAAGCAAATCCCGAAGAAACGGCGGTTCGATTCTGCCTGAGAGCATAAGCTTCCAAGTCTCTTTGTTTTTTCTTCCTTTATGCACGCAGGTGAAGGATGTGACTTTTTAAACTCCACTGACTCCTCCAGACATATTCTTCCCTGCCTCCCATTGAATGGACGCGTGCGGGCTGGAATGGGAATAAGATGGGAAAAACAACCTGACATGGGCCGCACTGTCATAAATTAATAGGCCGTTCACAACATCGTGTGTTATTTAGAAATAGAGGTTAAAGTAACAGGGACAAACAACAAAGGACAGAGAAAGTGCCTACTCATCGGGAAAAAAAATATGATCATGGAGCTAGAGGGGTTTGAACCCTCGATCTTCCGCTTGCAAAGCGGACGCCATACCACTAGGCCATAACCCCTCGCAAACACCGCTTGTTGAAGACCTTGGCATCTATATACTGCAAGCAATCGGAATCAGTCGCGACAAATCGACACAGTCAGCTTCCATTTTAGAATTTGTGACAGGGGGTGGGCAAGACATAAAAGCGAATCATAAATAAGTTTTTTTGGGGGGCGGAGATGTTCCAACTTATTTCTAGCCATCATCTACTTCTTAGACGTGATCATACCTTTCCGGCTAATACTGATAGGGGTTTGTCGTTTCGTGGGGCGGCTTTTGCAGGGGACCAAGTGCCGTCTGTGATGATGGGTGAGTAGTTTTTTTTTAACACCTATGCTTAGGATTCTTTATCTTTTTTTTCTTTTTTTTCCATTTCATTTAATGTAATCGTAGGACATACCTTGAATACGCGGACGGCGGTGGTTAATGTCTCGAGCTTGTGATGTGTAATGGCTTTTTCCCATGAGAGAGAGGATTGATGAGGGTCGCTGCCGCTCGCCCCACCACCGCTGCCACTGGAAAGCCCTTCACGTTTGATAGCTATTTTGTCGCCATGTGAGGTAGACATGGTAGTGGTGCCGGCGTGGTCCCGCGCCTCGATCATGGCAAGCCAGCCCCGTACCTACAAGATGGCAGATTTGCTTATTTGCTTATTGCTTAGTGCTTTTTCCTTCCCCACCCACCATGATTCCACCTCACCTTGTGCAGCTCACGCTCAAGTCCTGGAATGACGTCTTGCAAAACCGAGTGCGTCAACTGATCGAGGCGCTCGTCGACCGCGGCGACGCAGCGATGGTCTGTGTTTTCTTCCTCTTCGGTAGGGGGGCAGCCCCGGAAGCCATGGGCAGTACGTTCCTCCGGCACAGAAACACGCGTGTGACGGTCGGAAGAGGCTGAGTGCGAGAGGGATGTCATTATTATGTTGCCTGCGTTCCTTTTCGCTTGATTGATGTGTTGTGTTGTTCAGATTCAGTCTCGCTGGGGCATGCCTCTGCCGGATAATATTTACGAATAGGGTTGCCCTGCCGACTCCAGAACCAAGCAAACAATGTGCAAATATACAACCTCACGCCTGTGAACCCAAAATGAGGAGCCTGTCCCTTGTCTTGTGCTGTGGGTCAGATAATCACGTGCCCTTTCACATATGTCCTTCAGTCACGGAACGAGCGACGAGCGTGAGCGACTCGAAAGGCGACGTGTATACGAAATGCAGCCGCTGCGCTCAGAACCCACGACCAAAACGCCCACGGACTCACCATCCTATTATCTGGTTCCCATAACCACAGGATCAAAGGGAATCTCTTCCTGCCATTGGGCACTGGTGCCGGTGTATGTGCATTGCCTTTGCTTAGCACTGTCCTGGAAAGACCCCCCGAAAATCACAACCATAAAACCCAGGCCGCTGCAAGCAGCAAAAGAGCGGAGGTTCTCCTTACAAAAACAGCCTCAAGCATCAGCAGTAGCAATGCCACGAGGCAGCACCGTACCATCCCTCTCCTCCTCCTCCTCCTCCTCCTTTTCCGGCGTGTCGGTCCTGGGCCTGTTCGTTCTAAGTGTCACCCTTACGAGCATCGTTACACAAGCCTTTATCCTGCCCCTTCCTTCTTCCGCCCTCCCTCGACGGGCGCCGGCAGGCACTTTTTCCGGTCTGACGCGCTCCGCCCGCGGAAGCGGAAGCGGGGGCGGCAGTCCGGGACCACGTCCGTCCTTTCGAGACATCGAAGAGGAGGAATACGAGGGCGAGGAGGAGGAGGAGGAAAAGGAGTATGACGACGACGATGAGGTCGCCCGGATGTACGTTTTGCGGGTGTTTCTCGTGACCAGGGAAGGAGGGGCAAGAGGTCGGGGATGTGATGCTTATTTTCTCCAGACCATTCTCTCACTCTCTTGGGCTTGTCTCTCGTTCCACCCACAGCCATCATCATCACAAACACATATGAGAGAGGGCTCTAATAGGATACACTTACCCCAGGATGACCGTCGACTCAACTCCCCCTCCCTCTCTCTCTCCCTTCTTTCCTTCCTCCCTACCCCTCCACTCTTTCAGCGTGGGCGTCGGTCGCGAAGGCCGCCCCGTGCGCCGCGGGAAGAACGTGGTGTTGGAGTGGCTGCGTGACGTGTACCATCGGATCTTCTGGTTCGGCCTGGACGAGCTGGATGACGAGGACGAGGACTACTACCTCGATGAGATCGACTGGCTCGGTACGTGCCTTTCCTTTCTCCCCCCTTCCTCCCTCCCTCCCTTGCTTCCTCACTTGCCCTCTCTCCCTCCCTCCCTCCCTCCCTCCTACCCACAGGCGAGTGGAACAAGCCGCAAGATGTGTTCAAGGGCTGGAAGGAGAGGGAGGAGGAGGGGGGGAGGGCGGGCGGGCAGAAGGGCCCATTTCGAGGAGCCTTTCCCTTTGATCGACAGACATACCCTCAGCAGTTCGAGAAGAAGAAGGGAGGGGGGAAGGGCGGGGAGGCGGTGTTGCGCAGGGCGGGCGAGAGGGAGGAGCCCGCGCTGTGGTCGAATGTGAAGGGGGAGAAGAAGATGGGGAGGGAGGGAGGGAGGAAGGGAGGGAGGGGGGGAGGGAGGAGATTAAGGAAGGAAGAGGAGGAGGAGGAGGAGGAGGAGGAGGAAGAGGAGAGTGTGGAGCTGTTGCTGGTGCGGCTGGAGGAGGAGGAGGAGGCACTGCGGGTGTCGAGGGAGGTGTGGAAGCGGAGGATCGCGGATGTGCTGCGGGCGGGAGAAGGTAGGGAAGGAGGGAGGGAGGGAGGGAGGGAGGGAGGGAGGGAGGGAGGCAGAGTGGACGGGTTTTTAATGCTTTAGTCGTGGGTGTTGCATTTCTTTCTTTTGTTCGATCACTCCTTTATTGATTTACGTATACATACATACATATATACATACATGTATATACATACATGCATGTTAATTCATTTACGTATTCATAGATTTCTTTTAATACTTTTCTATCTTATCGATGCTGCAAGACTCCGTCCAGCACACTATCACGTCTAGCACTCTTATAGCCCTCCCTCCCTCTCTCCCTCCCTCCTCCCCTCCCTCTCTCCCTCTAGGCATTGATGCAGGTAAACTGAGCAAGGCCCGTGTCCGTCTGCAGGAGGTTAATCGGGCATTGGATCGGATCGGGACGGAGAGAAGAGAGCTGAAGATTTTGTTGGGGAGGGAGGGAGGGAGGAAGGTGGAGGAGGAGGACGACGAGGACGACGACGAGGAGGAGGATGCGCTTCGGATATAGGGGGAAGAGAGGGAGGGAGGGAGGGAGGGAGGGAGGGAGGGAGAGAGAGAGGGAGGGAGGGAGGGCATGGTGTGTGGTAGGGGCTTGTAGATAGGAGAATATGAACTGCGTGACGAACTGTAGTTAATGTTGGTGGGAGGGGGCGACGGTGTAGTGTTTGGGGTGTAGTGACTGTCTGATAGACGAGGAGGACATGGCGAGAATAGGAGAGAAAGAGAGAGAGATCGAGAGAGTCACTCACTCACACTCACACAGACAGGATTATGCACCTGTATTAACCTGCCAGCCACGAGAAGAGCCGTGTCAGCCATAATAAAGACCCCAATAATCGATTGAGATGATCATCATCACCACCTTCTTCTTTTTCCGATTCGTCCTCTTCTCTTTCTTCCTCCTCGTCTCTCCCGTCGTCTCCATTTTCTTCTTCCTCTTCTTGTCCTCGTGCTTGCTCTTGTTCTTCTTCCTTGTTCTTCTTCTTCTCCTGTATTTCCCCCTCCTCCTCATTTTCCATCACCACCATCTCTACCTCCTCTCCCTCCTCCTCGCGATGGCCCTCCATTTCGCATCTCTCTGGCCTCTGCTACTCCTCCTCTTCTCCTCCTCCACAACCCATCCCTCCCTCCCTCCCTCCCTCCCCCCCTACCTCGACCAAGACCTCTGCCGGGAGCGTGAGCGGGAGGGAGACGGCGAGCGAGGCCGAGGAGGAGAGAGAGCAGGTGAGCGACTATCCCCCCTTCTCCTCCTCACGGGAGACTGTGACCTGCTCCCCCTCCTCCCCCGCTCTCTCCCTCCCTCCCTCCCTCCCTCCCTCCCTCCCCCTCCACCTCGTCCAGGTGGCGGCTGAGAGGAAGGAGGCGGAGAGCCTGACCGAGACCCAGGGCGGGAGCGAGGGCGGGAGCGAGGGCGGGAGCGAGGAGGACTGCGGCTACGACTGCGGCTACGCCTGCCTTCCCCCCCTCCTCCTCTTCCTCCTCCTCCTCCTCCTCCACGGGCGAAACGCGAGTCCCTGGGAAGCCGCACACGTACCTCGCTCGACTCGAAGCGGTTCGAAAACTCACTGAGAAAGGCACAAGAAAGGGAGGAAGGAAGGGAGGGATGGAGGAGGGAACGCATTAATATCAGTGAACCGAAGAATACCCCACGTGCTCCTTCCCTCCCTCCTTCTTCCTTAGCTCCCTCCCTCGTGAACCTCCTCCCTCTTCGTCTACACCACACGTCCCTCCTCCCCTCCCTCCCTCCCTCCCTCCCTCCCCCCTTTCCTGCCTTGTCCCTCACCTCTTGTCCAACCGTTCCAGACTCCGCAGCATGTCCTCCTCACTCGTAAACTCCACCAGCCCCCCTCCTTTCCTATCCACATCACTGAAGCACACGTCCCCCCCAGCGCCCCTCATGTGATCCTTCAAGTCTTGCCACGACGCCGACGGCGGCAATCCCGTCACAATCAACCCGTATTCCGTTCTCTTCCCTCCCCCCCTTCCTCCCTCCCTCCCTCCCCCCCTTCCTCCTCCGAAAAACGGCGGACGCATCCCTCCCCCTCCTCCCCCTCCAAATCCACCACCCCTTCCTCCATCATAACCTCCGCCCCTCCCTCCCTCATATCCTCCCCCTTCTCGTCCAAACCCCCCGTTCCTCCCCCCATCCCTCCCTCCATCCCTCCCTCCGTCAAATCCATTACCAAAGCCTCCCCCCCTCCCCCCCCTCCCACCCTCCTCCTTCTCGTCCAAATCTCCCTCCTCCTCCTCCTCCTCCTCCTCCCCTTAGTCCCCCGATGTCCCCCCCTGCCCCTTTCGCCATCTCAACCCTCAGCCTCCCTCCTTCTTGCATCTGATAATTGTCTTTTGCCCGCACCGCGTCCTCGGCATCCCGCCAGTCGTCAAATGTCACAAAAGCATAGGCAGGGGGGCTATAAAAGAGGGGGGATTTAGGGAGGGGAGGGTAAGGAGAGGAGGAGACGATAAGTGAAAGCTCAAAGAGTGGGACGAGGAACGAGACGAGACAGAACTCACTTTTCCTGACGCGCATGCCTCCAAACCCGTTTCCCTTCTCACTCGCTTTTCCACCTGCTCTCCCAATATATTATCACGTTCCTCCCTGCCCTCCCTTCCTCCCTCCTTCCCTTCCTCGCTCCTTACCGTGCTGGCGTCTTGAGGTCAACGCCTGTCACACGGCCATACCGGGCGAACATCTCCTCCACGTCCCGTTCCCGGATGTCCATGGGCAGATTGCCAACATAAATCCGCGCTGCCATGGCTGTGGCCTGATGCTGCTCTCGTTCTCCTTCCCCTGTGAATTGTATACAGTTGGTGGATGCAAGAGGCAGGGAGAGTGGGGTGAGAAAGGTTGACAGCAAGCTCAAGGCGAACGCGAGCTTGCCTGGGTGGTGTCCGCAGACGCGTCGCGCGGCGGTACGGCTAATGGAGCCGCCGAGAATCACACACTGCGCTGGGGTTGTGCAGTCACGCGTAAGTCGTGTGTGTGCTCGTGGGCGAATGCCTGCATGCAGACTGGCTTGGCGTAAGCTCAAGGCAGCTGATGAAGAATGCGAGCGCGAGGCGAGCAGTGTAGGAACGCTGAAGATGCAAACAAAAAGAAACGCAACAAACCTAACAGAGGAGGCACTGCAACATGCATCCAAACATTCGGGGCATCAAATTGGTTGTGCTCCTGCCTGTTTATCATGGTCGTTGCGTGTTGTCTGTGTTGCGGGCGCTATTTTGATCATCAGAAATTTGCGGCTGGAGGCAAGATGAATGATGCAAAATACGCCGCTTCCTGCTTCCCGAGCGGGGAGATTTGTCCCGTTTGCTTAATTTGCAGTGAATACAATATGTCATTCCTCACTCATATCGTCCCCTTCCATTCGAACATAGACGTAGATAGTACGGGCAGCATCGCTACCTTTACCGCAGGCGGCAGCAACGGCAGCAGCGGCTTCTCAACCTCCCCTCGAACAGCTCCTCACTGCCGCCCGACCTTAGAAGAGCGCTCTACAAAACAGTGGAGAATACGGTCTCGCGGTTGCTGACCGCATTTTCCGAGTGTTGAATTGGGGATAATGAGGGGAATAAGGTACGGGCTGCACTAGGCTTCGCCTTGGTGGCGGTGAACATCGTCAATCGTCGCACTCGGTGTGGGAGACGTCTTCTGAATGGCGCATATTCTGGTACTTGCCGACGTTCAATACTCCCAAGGCGACAGAGGCCACGAGGGATTCCGTCAAAAGCGTGAATACTACATCTGTCAGCTTGGGGCAAAAAGGTCCTGAAGAACTCCCTCGTCTTGCGACGGCTTATGGGCGTATGTTGCCATCTAAAGTACCATCTGGGGGTTAAGGGGCCTGGAGAGAGCATGGAGCCGTGATGACTCATGGTCGCGCGGGATTGGCGAGTAAAGGTTATGAACAGAGTTTCTTCCAGGGCGATATGTAGCGCTATTGCATTGTCATTGGGGTTTACCAGCCAAAGTGCGTTTAGTCACTCCAGCAGCAGTCTCAAGATAGACAGCTGCTACTGCTATACTGCAGCTACGTGCGATGAGTCCAAAAGCTCGAGCTACTTGTGCTGTTCAGATTATCCACCCACGGGTATTGCGCTGTAGCAGTGAACCATCGGTCCCTTGTTGCCTCGGATACAGGGGAAAGACTTTCTGACGAGCGCCTGGCGACCTGGCGACCAGCCACAAAAACTTCGAGAAGCCAGTCGGTCCCCAAAGTGCGCGAAGTATTCCATCCATTACTCATATGGCATCATGCATAACATAGCCACACACACACATACACAAAGACAGGCGCACAGGCCCGCTTCCTGAGCCTCTTGGCAGATATAATCAATCGGCGCAGCAATTCGTGATAGCGATAAGCCCAAGTCTTGGACTTCAGACGCGCTCAACATGTCATCATCCATAGTAGCTGCCACTGCTGCTGGTGCGCGAGATAGATGTGTCCTCCTTCGGTCCCTCTATCGGGCCTTGAGCCGGCACGGCAAATGGTTTGACGCGACGCCGGTGGCAAAAGCGGTGAGTGCGTTGAGGCCGGATGGGGGCGGTTGTAGAAGCTTTCGCACATCTGTCACTCTCATTCCCTCATTCACAAACATCATGCGGATATAACCACATAACCACGTCTAGATCATTCCTTTTCCTTTGCCTTTTTCGTACCAAGTGCTGTTGGGAGGCCACAACCGTGATTTCTACGGACAACGGTGCGGGCTAGAACAGCGCGTTTTCACGATACCCTTTTCTCCCTCCTTTCTTCGGTACCATCTGGACCGCCTCAGTCTCAACTTATGTTCGCAAGTCTCGGGCATGCAGTCTTTGTCATTTCACCTGAAAATCATATCCTTCACCCCTTTCCCTCCCATTCGTCCAGCCTATCAGTCCAAAATGCCATTCGCAGCGGCTTTGACTCGGCGGCCTCCGGCCAGGTTCAGACCGAAATGAGCGAAGAATTACGTCTCGACTTGACGCTGCAATTAGCCAGACAGATAGGGGGCTGGAGGCACCTCCTATCATCATCTGCCTCTGGCATTCCCACCTCCTCCTCCCCTTCCTTCTCGTCCTCGTCCTCGTCCTCCTCCACCTTCATTACTTACCAAGGTGTCTACGCGGAAGCCCGCAAGCACAACCTACGACTGCATCGAGCCCTCGAGAAACTCGAAGAAGCAGAGCGGTTGCTGGATGAAGGAGGCAAGGACGGAGGGGTTGTAGACCGGTATGTCGTGAGAAAGGGAGGAGGAAGGGCGGGTCGGTGGATGATCGTGCGCCCTTTCTGGTCCATCCATCTAACTCCATTCAACGACCGTGCCATCTACACCTATACAGTGAAATGGCCAAATGCCTTTACCGGGAGTCCCTTGGTACGTGCTTTAATGCCTGCCGCGTCCTCCCTCCCTCCTTCCCCTTCTCACTCCTTTCCTTTCTTCCCCACCAGCCCTTCACCCAACCGCCGACGCTCACACGTACCTGGCCTATCTACTCTCTTACGAGGGCGCGTTTGAGGAAGCAAAGAAGGGGGTGAAGGAGGCCATGAAATTGGACAAGGAGTTTGGGAATTCCTGGAACGACTTGGGCTTGGTAAAGAGGGAGGGAGGGAGGGAGGGAGGGAATGAGGGGAGGGCGGCGGGAGGGAGGGAGAGAAAGACGGACTGCGATGTCAAGAAGTACATGTCTTGGAGACAATCTTTGCCCTCCGCGGGCTTGTTCATTTATCATACGATCTCGCCCTCCCTCCCTTCCTTACCCCCTCCCTCCAACGCTATCCCCCTCATCCTCTTTACCTCCCCCCAGTACCTATGGCAGGAGGGAGAGCACGAAAGAGCACTGAGTGTCTTGGCTGAGGCAAAAGGAAAACGGCGATATGAGAGCAGATATAAGCCTTACCTCAACTGGTTAGATAAAGTGGAGGGAGGGAGGGAGGGAGGGAGGGAGGGGAAATGAAGAGAGCGAATGATAGGCTCCTACTGACTTCTCTTGTCTTTCCTACAGCGGCCATATCCTGCTGGAGCTCGGCCGCCCTGAAGAGGCTCTCGTCGAGTACCTCCATGTACGTGCCTTTCCTTCCTCCTTCCCTCCATCCCTCCCTCCCCTCCCCTCCTTGCCCTCCGGTCACATCCACCCACCTCATCTCTTCCTCACTTGTGAGTACTAGGCCCTTCACCTCGCCGGCCCCGAGCGAGGGGCACAGATTCGGGCTGTGATTTGTGACATGGCGCAAGTCCTGACCCAAAAGAGAGAAGAGGAGGGGGGGTAGGGAGGGCGGGAGGAAGGGAGGATGGGTGTGTGATGTATGTAAATAAACAAGGACATACAGACGGGCCAGAAAGAAGAAAGAGAAATGTAAAAAGAAATATCGATAGCGTCACTCTACTCCCGTACTCACAACAGCAGACATGCATTAAAATAAACAAGAACATGATTATTCTTTCTTTTTATTATGTCATACAAATATGCAGTTGTTTTATTGGGTCAACAGTACAAGTCGTTTAATTGTCTCGTCTGCATGCGTCGCTCATTTCAGAGAGACATCAAGAGGGTCGACAGGGCTTTCCCAACAGCAACGTTTGATTTTGATCCTCCTTATTGGCTTGCCGAAGTTTGCCTGCCCTCTCTCATTCCAAAGAGACATCAAGAGGGTCGACAGGACTCTTCCAATAATCAGGTTTGATTAACCTGCTCTCTCCCGCTTCTCCCTTTCCTCTGGCTGTCACACGAGTGTGTCCTCTCCGCGTCTCCGCTTTTTCGGCTATCTCCCCTATCGCAACCAAAAGCCCAAAAGCCGTCTGCACCTTGACGCCCTCCTCTCTCTTCCTGGGCTGTGGGAGAGGACAGGACGAAGTGGGCCCGCGGGCTGGGTGAGGTGTGCTCGGTCGTTTGCACATTATTTTCTATTCATTTTCTATTGGTCTGTTTAAAGATCCACTCCCTCCATGAACGCGACGTTTTCCAATGAATGCCCCCAAAGTACAGCAGCACGCACGCAGCGCGGTCCACGCGCGCTATGCGGCGCATCTTTCTGCTTCCATTCCTGTGGTTCACGCCCTCCTTCACACATACCCACACATTACCTCATTGTGTATATATACAAAACATACTTGCATATCCTGAGCCGCTTTCATGGCACCCTCCTCCGCCTCCTCCTCCTCCTCCTCCTCCTCCTCCTCCGCCTCCTCCCCCTTCTCCTCCTACTCCTCCTCCTCTCATCTTGACCATTGCGTGACCGTAAGTCTTTCTCTACTCCCAACCCCAGTCTTCCTTCTCGTCCTCCTCTCCACTGTCATCACTCGCCTCCGTCTCCTCCTCCATATCCACTCTTTCGTCGTCGTCGTCGTCCTCCTCCTCCTCCTCCTCCTCCTCCTCCTCCTCATCCCCGGTCGTCAACGCCTCCTCCCCCTCAACAACCTCATCCTCACACATCCACCCTCCCTCCTCTTCCGCCTCCCTCCTCCTCCTCTTCCTTCTCCTACTCTCCTCCCTCGCACTCCGCAGACCCGCCACCTCCCCTCTATGTCTCTCAACCCACGCCCTCGTTGCCTTTGCCCCTGTTTCTATCCCTTCCACCCCCACCTCCCTCCCTCTCCTCATGGGATCCCATGGCACCAACATCATCTCCACCAGCATGTCCATGCACGCCGACGAAAACCCAGCCCCAAGCACATGCGATAAGACGCTCCGCTGTTTCTCCTCCTCCTCCGCCTCCCGTTGGGTCAGATGGCTTTGGTCCTCTCGTTCATCATTCTCCTCCTCCTTCTCCTCCTCCTCTTCCGCCTCCTCCTCCACTTTCATTTTCCGCTTTTTGGGGGTCTTTTCTTCTTCTATCGCTCCTGCCGTCCTTTCGAGAAACAACGACGAAGATGAAGAGGAGGAGGAGAAAAAAGAGGAGGAGGAGGAAGAGTGGACCTCGACCCGGGGCCAGGCCAACTCTTTGCGGTTGAGACGGAGCTGGGCGTAGGAGGCACCGCCCGCCGTGGCCCCGAGCAAAGGAGATGGAGGCGTGGAGGGAAGGAGGGAGGTAAGGGGGGAGGGAGGGACGGTCCTGCTCGATGGTGAGTGGGTTCTCGTCGATCTGCTGCTGCTGCTGCTGCTGCTGCTGCTGCTGAGGGGGCTGGTGGTGGATGACAGTGCGACAAGGAAACGAGCTTTGAGGAGGTAGCGGATCCGACAGGGCTCGAGCATGGCGTGCTGTTTTGAAAGGAAAGGGAGGGAGCGTAAGAGGGTGAGAGGGTGAAAGAGAAGATGAATGCGAAAAGTTCAAACCACGAATTATCTGTGTTGGTGCAATGTGGGTGAAGACGTCCGCATCTCCTTCTTTCCTTCCCTCCCTCCCTCCCTCCCCTCACTCCCTCTCACCTCCAACAAGCGGGTTATGAGCATGCCCCTATCGTGTGGGCAAGGCAGTGTAGCCAGCATAGGCGACAAGCCCTCGTGATTATGAAGGGTCGGGTCGGCTCCGGCCTCCAGCAGGAGGTTCACCGTGGTCACACGCCCGTAAAGGCAGGCCTGCAAAGAGGGGAGGGGTGGGAGGGTGGTAAAGAAGCTTAGTGGCTTTTATAATTGTCCCACTCCTTCTCCCTCTTTTTCTTTTTTCTTGACACCATTTGATGTCATTGCAAGCAAAAACAGGTATGCGTATCGGTGTTTCTTTCTTCTCTCCTCCCTAACACGTTCCTTCCCTCCCTCCCTTTCGTTTTCATACCTTTAAGAGCGCCGTAGACCCCTTCCCATCCTGCATATTGACGTCGACCCCCTCTACCCTTCTTCTTATTTTCTCTCCTCTGTCTCCTTTCTTCTTCTCTGCTTCTCCTTCTCCTCCTTTTCGCTCCCGTGGGTGAAGTGCCAGCAGCACCCGCACCCGCTCCTCAAACCCCAAGGCGGCCGCTTCCATTAAAGGAGTCGATCCCCAGGCACACGCCACGTTTGGGTCTGCCCCTCCTCGTTCCAACAACATCCTGAGGACCTCTGGCTTACCTCTCCGGCCCGTGGCGGCGTGTGTCAGGGCCGTGAAGCCGTCTAAGTCCTGTGTGTGCGGGCAAGCACCGTGCTCCAGCAGCCAGGCTACCACCGCGATGTGCCCCCGCGACGAGGCCAGCATGAGTGGCGTCCATCCCTGGGTGTCCGGAGCATTCACGCTCTCCGGCTGCAGTTCCACTTGCCGCGCTACCATCTTCACTAGGCCCCATTGTGCTGCGCTGTGCAACAACAGCCCTCCGTGAGCCGGGACAGAGGATGGCTGAAACAGCACTGGTTGCAGTGGCAGTTCCTTGGGAACCGCCGGAGGCTGCACGCACTGTGGTATATGGGACATATCCTCCAACCTGTACCTGCTTTTGATTTTTTGTTAGGTGGTAGCTGCCTTGAGTTGCCTAGCAAGTTGTAGGAGGGAGAGCCTCGGTCGCCCCACGAGAAAGCAAACTCCTTCAGGCGTGCGCGGCGTGAAATACCCGCGCGCGCGACCTGACCTGTGTGTAGTTGTGTAAGAGTTGGATGTATCATTCCTGTCCCAGAGCAAAAGACACGGATCTCAATGAAGATTCCAAACATGAAAACAGAAGGGCGGAATGTCCTGAAAGCGGTAGTTTGTCTCCTACTAGGTGCCAAGAAAAGTAGAGAGGTTGGGGAGCGACGGAGTTTCACGGGCTCGGACGAGCCACTCGCCGAATTGCGGCCCTTTTTGCGCTGCTCCTCTAGGAATGAATGGACGTCTCTGGCCCACCGCATGGTCTGCAATTCAATGAGAAGAAAGTGGAGTTGGCGGGGCACATCGAGTAATCCATTTTGCAGAGTGTGGAATAGCATACAACGCCGCATCCACGCTGTGGTTGATGACAAGACTGGCCCCAACTGAAAGGCACCGGCGTACGCCGCCCGAATATTGGATTGGGACAGGAGGAGAGTCGGGCGCTGCAGAGAGGGAGAGACTGCTGTCGCCTGGACTTAATTGTCCGCCAGATTTGACTTTTTGGAGAAACGTTGCGAAGGGAGTTGCAAGTGATGCTTGCTTCTTTTCGTGATGTGGTGTTTTTCCAGCACGTGCATTTCTTTCAAGCCACCGAGATGCACGTTCTCAATGCTTGTGTGTTACATTTAGAGGTGGCATGGATTGGTCGGGTCAAGGGCAATACAAAAGTAAACACGTGCATTCCTTCTTGTTTCCTTTCCGTGGGTTTTACTGTCAAGTGAACCACGTCAATTTAGGGCATTCCATTTGTGCTTATTCTATCTTTGCGATCATTGAAAATGCAACACTATACAATATAGAGCCACGACTTCATTCATAAGAGAGACCAGATGAATATTTGCGAGACTTGCTTCATTTTTGTTTCTTTCCTTTCGCTTGATGTGTATGCACGTAAAAAGAGTTAAACCTCTTGAATTATCTACCCTTCACGCATCCATTCATATCACACAGCAGCACCTGGAAATGAGCATGAGCGGAATAGACAGTTCATTGAGTGGCAACGGCGAGGGTGGTGCGCTGGTAAGGAGGAAGAAGTGCAGGTTGGCCCACAAGTCGTCGTCCTCATGTCATCTCATTTCCCCCCCTGTGCACCCCTTCTCCACAGCAGTCTTCCCCTCACATCCTCACCTTCAACAGCTACCGCATTGTCAATCTGGCCACGCGGATACCTCCCACGTCTTCCACGCTCCCGACTTCTTCTCCTGGGGGTGCCCCCGCCGTTGGGCCACGCGTCGTCCGTGGCTTCACGTGGCATGGGGGCGGACCCGCTCTTGCCAATGAGGAGGCAAGGAAACCTTGAAATTTGAAGGGAAGTTAGAAAGGAATTTAATAAGCGAAAATACGAGCAGGCTCTTGAAGATTCTCGGAAGAAACATTTACTCTTTGAGTCTTTTAGTTGAGTCTTGTTGTGAGAAAGCACAAGCATTCGAGCGAAAAGGTGAAAAGCGGGTTTAAAAAGACTGATATGAGTGAATAGATGACTTCTACATTTGTTTATCTCTCAATCAAATTCTGCTGGACACCCATAAATATATCTTTCTAGTGCAAGTCCCGGTTACCCGCCTTGCATGCTAATGCGTTTATGTACACGTAAAATTATATCACTACTACTACTGCGAAATTAGAGATATAGAATTTATCAATAATTTAAGATAAAAACAAGAAGACCGCCTACATACTGATATATATAGGTGTTGCACGATCAAGGAATCGAACCGAACCAGGCTTCTAGATTTCAATTTAGTCGCATTCATTTTTTCTTTTTGTTATGCGAGAACCAAAGTATACACATACAAATAGAGATACAAAGCCTTGATGAGCCATTATTTCCTTTACGCCCACACACTTTCTTGCGTTCGGTGAACTTTTAAAACTCGACAGTGGTGGACTGCTCCCATCACATCCACCCCATACGCTGGTGCCTACCCTACCCACACGACTGATATGCTTTCAAAGTGATATTACAATTAGTTTTTTTTCTATTTCTATTTCTTCATACAGACGACAAGAACGCAGGCCGAGGCGGAGGCGGATGGCGCCCATGCCCTGCATCATTCCACGATGGCCTTCTCATCGGTATCTCCTCCTTCCTCTCCTCCCTGTCCCTGCCAATGTCCCCCAACCTCCTCCCTTCCCTCATCCTGCCCGCCCCCCATGCAATGATGGAGTCCATCTTCGTGGCGCCCATCAGCAGCCTAAAACCTGTGATCAGACACAAGAGCGCAACTGCCAGCGTCAGCGCATATGCCCATCCAACTTTACTGTGGAAAGCATCCATCTCGGGCGTAAATGTGTCCGTGAACCCTTTTTGGACATACCACGGGAATGCCATGCAGCCCACGCCCGCCAGGCCCAAGCCTAGCAGTATTTGCAGCCCGGAAAGCCAGCGTGTGTGTGTGTAGGCCCCTCCCAATGGCGACAGGCGACCGTACGTCCGCAGGTTGTAGATATAGCCCAGGGTCGCGAGGGAGAGTCCAACACAGAGGAGGTGCAAGACGAAGGTGACGCAGCCAAGGATGTAGGCGGACTGGGAAATGCTCTCGAGAGAGCGGGTCGCAATGATACCAGCCCCATTCAGGTCGATTGAAAACCGGTTCCAGCCGATGTTCACATCGATCAGATTGACGCTGCCTACGACAGGGAAGGAAATGTCATTGTAGCCCACGAAGAAGCCAGCGCTCTCGGCGCACATGGACGCTATGGACATGAAGGCAGTGCCCATGCAGGCCAGCATAGTCCACTCCAGACCAGAGGTAAAGGGCCCGAGTGCCAGGTGTCGCCGTATAGCACTCTTCACCTCGGCTTGCGGTGGGTTGCGGGCTTGCGTTTTGGGGGGGGGGAGACGAGAGGGGGCCATGGTGGAGGAGGAGGAAAACGAGGAAGCGGTGGAGGCGGGCACTGAGTAGGAGGACATGGGCAAGGGAAGGTGATGAGGCAATCGCTCTCGGTCGCGTTCGGCTTCTCGTAATGCTGTTACGCGTTGCTGCTGGCGCTGGGCCGCCACCACAGCTGCAGTAGCTGCCGCCAGAGACGGAGCACCGCCGATGCTGTTGGGATGAGAAGGGGCTTCGCGGTTTACCTCCTCTAACTTGTGGTGCCCTCCCTGCACATTCTTCGAGTCGGGGGCTTCCTCTACTTTGTCCTGCTGCCACCCTGTCCTCCTTCCCGCCCTCTCCCCCGCCTCAACCCCAGAAGGCAGTCTCTCAAGTTGCCGTAAGTGTTCCTGCGGGGGCCTCTGCGGCTGGCCCGTGGGCCGTACCCACGATGGTAATGGCGAGGAGGACAAGGACGATGGGGAGTCAGTAAATTGCGAACGGGGTGGCAAAGAGGAGCGAGGGGGCAACACTGCGGCATGCTGGGTGGGTTGTTGTTGGGAGCGTCGTGGTGGGATAGAAGAGCGTCTCGAAGCCATTTGAACCCCCTCTTCCTCCTCCTCCGTCCCACCATCGCTGCTCCCGAATTCACTGTCCTCCTCCCCTTCATTCCCTTCGTGTAGCGGCGCCAGCACAGGTGCAGAACTGGGCACGGGTTTCGTGGTACTCGGCGAGACGATGCGTCCATGTCGACTGCTCCCACCCCCACCAGCAGCCGTGACACTGGTCTTGTGGTAACTGCTGCTGCTTCCGCCCTCCCATATTCTTGTGCTGTGTGCGGGAGGGAGGGACGAAGAGCCTGGGGGAGGGTAGGAGGGCGCGGAGATGGGAGCGCTATTCATGACGGCTTGAGCAGAGGGGTGTTGCGAGAAGTTGGAAGGCGTCTTCTTCAGGGCAGAGCGAGGAGAAGGTTGGACGGAAGGAATATTATACCGGGAAGGGCGACGAGGAGGTACAGAAGGAGAAGGATGAGAGGTGGGTTGAGGAGGCATGGTGTGTGGTGGAGCTTTCTTTTGGTTCCAGCTTACAGAGAGGAGGGTAATGTTGGGCGGCGGTGGCTTTTGACTTCCTTTTCGTGATGGCGCAGCGTTGGGGGGGGGTGGCGGAACAGGCGTGTAGGAAGAGCCAGGCCTCATCATGGGAGGCTCGTGGCGAGGGGAGGGCGAGGCGAAAAAGGCATAAGCGGGTCCGCTGATAATAGGCGTGTCATTGAGCGTCACGCGCTTCTGGGTGCGCGGAGTTATCAGCTCGGAACCGTCTAAGCTAAAGCTGCCATCGTTGTCTTTAACCAGTATTGGAGGAGGATGAGGCTTTGGGTGATGGTGATGCCCTTTATCGTGTCCATAAGATGGCGGAGAGTTAAAGGACGGAGTGCTCCGCATTTAGTGTTAAAGGATGAGGAGGAGGGGCGAGGAGGAGAAGGCGCGATGCGAAAAGTGGTGAAATGGTGCTGCAGGTACGCCTTAAGTTCTTGATGCGCCTGTTTGTTGGTTGAAAAGTTTAAAAAGTGAGCCTGTGAGTGCAGATGAAAATATGTCCAGGTGGTCAGAGCATCACAGAAGCAACTTGCAAGAGAAGGAAGGCAGACGGAGGACTCTGCCAGGGTTTTGCAACAGCCCACTCGACACATTCGATGCGCGTATATTTCCACCGCTGCAGCCTCTCTGTGACCACCATGAACAGAGTGTGACCTTTCAAGGGGTTAGGAATGCATACAATAAGACCATGTCCTTTTGACGGCCTACTTCTGGCAAAACCTCCCTCACGAACCTGCCCCGGGCAGGCTACCCCCATATGGACAGGCGGGGACAGCTGACGTTCCGAAACGCACTTTGTTCCATACGATTCTGTCTGCAGCACACAGACAGGTTGTCTTTTAAGAAATGGCTGCAAGAAGTGTTCAACCAATCAATATTGTCGAGATTAAATGTTTTTCTTTGATATTGCACCTTATGCACATGTCTCAGCAGTGTTTTCATTCCCCATCTTCCCCCCGTCCTCCCGAAAGTGAGCCGTGCCATATTATGGGGGCCTGCCTTTGTTAAGAGACAAGGACGACTTTTGGGCCCGGTCCTCCAGCTTGCACGCTTAACATTTCGTCGTCCCCACACAAACAAGTCTATGATCTTCATTTTCATTTTCATGCTCCAAATTCTGATCATTCGACCTGCTCAACATTGCATCAGACACACACAGACATGGATATACTTTGCATGTTTGACGTGACGAAATCTCTCTCTACAAATATGTAGGGGCATCACTCGCTTTCCCGGTGAAAGTTTCTTCGTAAAAAAAGCCTTCGCCTTTACTCCCCCTTTCTCTCCTTGTTCTCTCCTGGATTTCCCAATCAGAAATGGAAAGGAGCAGACGATAAGGAGGGATTAAAGGCGGAGGAGAAAGAGGGGGAGGGGGAGGACGAGAGGACAGGAGGGGGCTAGACCAGCTACTCTCTCCTTTCCTTCGGTCCTACCCGTCTTCTTTCACATCGGCCTCGTCTCTCGATGCCCCCGCCATACTCAACAGCATCAAGTGCGAAGCTGCCTCACTGCCTGATCTGTCCTTCCTCCCCTTCTTCTTTCCATCTTTTTCCTTCCCCTTCCCCTTCCCACGGCGCGTCGATAACGATGACAGAAAACCATCTGTCTGTCCTCCTCCTTCTCCCTTTTTTCCCTCTTCCTCCTCCCCCTCCTCCTCTTCCTGCTGCCGCTGTTCCTGTTGCTGCTGCTCTTGCTGCTGCTGCGGTTGCGGTTGTGTGAGCTGCTGGTGGTGTAGGTGAGGAGTAGGAAGAGTAGGGGAAGGATGAGGAGGATGGTGTTTTTGCGAGGGTAGACGCGTGCTGCCTCCTGTCACAGCGACCGCTGCAGCCATCAGGGCATGAAGGGAGCATGAGGTGGGAAGCAGACCTTCCCCTCCTCCTCTTTCACCGACATCGCTCGTCACTTCTTCTGTTTCCTTGTCCTTATCTTGCCTTGCCGTGTCCATTGGCAGGGTTGGCGATGTGTGGTGGTGCACGGGGGGAGTAAGGGGGGGCATGACCAGGTGAGATTGTGTAGGATGGAGCGAATGAGAGGGAGAGAGGAGAGGGATGGAGGACGAGGAGGAGGGAGGGCAGGAAGGCTCTGGAGGCGGTTTGCAGTCTTGGGTGTGGAGGAATGGGGCGGAATTGTTGCGTACAACAGTAGGAGGAGGGGGTTGGTAGGAAAGTGGGTGAAGAGAGGAGGTGGAAAAGCCGGAGGGTGCAGGCTGGTGAAGGTGATGGTGTGGGTGTGGTGCTGGGGGTGGGGCTGCGTGGTGGGAGGGGTAGATGGGGAAGTTGCCTGAGGCCTGCCGCTCGGGGCGTGTGGACGAGGAGGATGGAGCATAACGGGGGGCGTAGAAGGGAATGAAGGGGGAGGAGGAGGGAGGGGGGGAGGACTCCTTGACCAAACTTGGAGGGTGAAATGGAGGGAAAGGCCCGTAGGATAGGGAGTTATTGGTACCGGGAAGAGGTATGCCGTAAAGCTGCTGCTGCTGCTGTACTTTTTGTTGTCGCTGTAATTTCTGCTGCTGCGGCGGCTGCTGCTGCTGCTGCTGCTGCTGCTGCTGCTGCTGCTGCTGCTGCTGCTGCTGCTGCTGATGGTGGAGAGAGGAAGAGGAAGAGGGATGTATTTGGTAGGGGGGGCAGTGATAGTAGGTATGTGGAGGTCCGGTCGACTGCTGCTGCCCCTGGTCGTGCTGCTGGGTAGGTTGGTGATGTGGCGGCGGATGGGAGTGAGGGTAGTAATAGGGAGGGGGAGGAGGAGGAGGTGATGGTGGAGGGCATTGGTACGGGAGAGGGTGGGACATATGAGGCAGTTTTGTGTAGGAGTGGTGGAGATGCACCGCATATCCGTGAGGGGGAAAGGGTGGAGCAGGAGGGAGAGGGGCAGGAGGGAGAGTAGGAGGAGGAGGAGGACCGCTGCTTAGCAAGTAGAAGGGAGCACTAGAGTCCGGTGGGTGGTACTGATGATGGAACGAGACCCTGGTGGGGTACACGGAGGAGGAGGAGGAGGAGGAGATGGAGGTGGAGTTGGGAAAAGAGGAAGGAGAGGAAGATTGGGAAGTCAGGGTTGATGACCAAGCAGCAGGTGCAGGACGCTTGCGCTTTTCTCGTATCTTGTATGACATGTGCCAGCTATCCCCTTCCCCCTCGCTTTCACCCTCTTCCTCCTTCTTCTGTTTCCTCCTTATTCCCTCCCTCCGGCTGTGGTGATTCTCTTCTCGATTCCCTTTGTCATTCCTCTTGTGATCACGAACAACAGGCAGCGACTCGCCTTGCGCCACCATCATACTCTGCTGCGGCAAGCCCCGGTCTCTTCCCTCTGGTCCTAATTGCTTCTGCTGCTGATGTTGATGCTGCTGATGATGATGATGATGACGACGAAGGGAAGATGGGAGGCCATGAACCGCAGCTTGGATCCGGGTGGACGACCCTGCACTAATTAGGCGTTGCGCCGGCTGCTCCCTCAGATGCTTCGAGGAGGGAGAGCGGCGCAGTACAAAGCCTTCGATCAGGCCGGGACCTAGCTCAGGGAGTGGGAGAAGGGTGAGGCGGAGGAGACCTAAAAAAGGACGCATGTCCTTGTCGAACACCTTTAAGAGACCCGTGGCGTGGGTGGCATGGCCGAAATAAAGGTCGGCGAGGAGGTCGAAAAAATCATCCTGGTCCGAGGCCACCACAAGAGAGGCGAGCAAGTAAGGGATCAGCATCACGGGTCCTACGGTGACCACGCCCTCCCACTCCTCCCGCGAGAGGAAGTTTCGCTGGAAATGCCGACCGAGCGCGCATATCTGCTGCTGGCCGTCGAAGAGGGTGAAGACCATGGACGTGCTCCCATCGATCTTGCTCCGTTCGCGCTCCGACCGTGCCAAGAAGCTGGCCGTCGCCCCTGCTTCACGCCGGCCGTGCTGAGCTCCTGGAGCTGGTTGTGGACGATTGATGGAGAGGTGGGGGTGTGGTTGTTGTTGCTGCTGCTGCTGATGCTGCTGCTGCTCCTCCTCCTCCTCCTCCTCGCTCCCATCGGCCTCTCCCGCATACTCTATATTATCCCGCTCCTGGAGGGCCAGCAGCGCCTCGAGACGTTTCGAAGTCCAAGCTTCTCTACTACTACTACTACTACTGCTGCTGCTGCTGCTGCTGCCATTGCTACCACATCCCAGTCCACTTTGCCTTCCCCTCTCCTGCCGCGGACCCGTCGACGTGGCCAAGCGCGACAGCTGCTCCTTCTCCTCCCCCAACATGTCGAAGACCCCACCGGCGCTTCCATACCCTCCATTCCCTTCTCCTCCCTCCAGCTCTGCCTGGCTCACCCCGAGGGCCTGCCCCACGCTTTCGAATGCGCCCCAGGTGACGTCGTTATCTTTCGTCAGCATCTCCCTCCACCACATTCTCAGGGTGACCAAGGCCCTGGGTCGGTTACAACGTCCCTCCCGTTGAATTCGGATAAAGGCCGCCGACATCATCCTCCCTAGCTCTTGAGCTTTTGCCTCGCGCTCAGCGTGCATGAGTGCGAGCAGCGTGCCCTCGATTCCGGCCTGGAGCAGTGTACGGGGGACGTGTAGACCGGCAGCAGCGGTGGGAGTGGGAGCAGGAGGATGAGCAGGTAGTGGAGGAGAAGAAGGAGGAGAAGGAGGAGGAGGATGAGCAGGTGGAGATGGGGACATAAGGGGAGGCAGGGGGTGAAATAAACCACGGCCAGAAGGAGGGGGGTTTGAGGAATGCGAGAGAGAGGGAAGGGGGGGGACAGGAGGAGTTACACGCCGATGGGGAGGACGAGGGAGTGGGTATGTGAGGCTTGCGTTCTCGCCGCTGTTTTGGTATTGAGACGGGTGCAGGTGCAGATATTGCTGGTGGTGGTGCCACGGTGGAGGGTGGGGCGGCTGCTGCTCCTCCTCCTGCCGCTGCTGCTGCCATTGACGTTGCTGCTGAGCTTGAAAGGAGGCGGCGGTAAGGGCGCGTTTTTTGAGTGGAGGGAGGACGCACTTTTGGTTGAGACGGACACAGCGTGTGCAGGGCCACGATCGGTTGCATTTGACCTGAGGGATGGAGGAGGAGAGGGAGGAAGGGAGTGGGGCAAGGAGGAAGGGAAGGAAGGAAACGGCATAAGTGTGGGAGAAGTCAGGACATTTTTTTAAAAAGGCAAGATGGGTGACTTGGGACGCCGTGAAGGACGAGGTCATATTGAGAGACATAGGGGAATAAAATGACTTTTCTCTGCGCACAGAGAATCGTGCGGCGACGCTACACCAGGCAAGGAGGCGGAGACAGGGTAAAGATGCATGCCCGTACCTCCCTGTCCTTGTATTCCTTGATACCCCTCGATTTCAAGCTCTCATGATGCCACACTGCCAACAGCATGCATGTTTGTGATGCCTTGAGTACGCTTATCATGGATGGACATTTGAGGACTAAATAGGCTAATCGCCCCGTGTGTCCATCCCTCATTGATTGCACAAATCAGCTTCTCGCGCTTCCTCCATGTTCCCCTCCCACGTTGGCTCTCTCTCATCTTCCCTTTTTCTCTTGATCTTTCTCCAACTTTACTCATTTTACGCACCTTGCTTGCCTTGCACCCTGCACAGGTCAAGCCTCCCTGTTCTCGCGCTTTGCGGCCATTCGAGGGTAGCTGCACAGGAGGGCGCCCCGGCGGGTAGTTGGAGGCCAAAGTCCCGTGCATGGGGCCTCCCCCTGTCATACGCTTTTCCAAATGGAAGGAAAGGCTGTGGTCTGCTACAGAGTCTCTCGACCAGAGCCCTGGCTCAGTGGTCTGTATGTCGCCACCATGCCTCCTATTTCTTATGCTATCGGTTCAATCGCCCCAGAACGTTGGAAAAAAGACCTGGAATTAGTGCCAGGATGTGTAAGCACGAGTGCAGGATGGTCGTACAAGCACAGAAGTGTGCTTGGTGAACTGTGGTTTTTGGTGAGGGGTAATTGCATAGTGAGACGGAAACTGGGGGTATTGGGACACGAAGGGACACAAAAAGGCCAACTTGCCCCACTTTTAACGACCGATTCGGCCGGTCTCGTGAGCGGAGAAGTGCTCTTGGCCGACTAGTGATCGGACACACTAAAAGTACCAGTGACTTTAAATTTGACCTTTCCTGACATTGTCCCAAAACAATAATTGTCCCCCTCTTCAAGACTCGCTGTGATACGCAACTTGTAGCAGTCTCATCGGCAAAATACGGTCAAAGGTGCACAACGGGGGTGGCCGTTTTGCTCAACTTAATTAGTAAAGTTACGGGCCATAACTTATGGCGTCGATAACGAGTGTCGGGAAGGGAAGTGGCAGGGAGGGAAGAAGTGGCACAGGACTTTTACTACTGACTGGATGCACGGTTCTGTTGTGTGTTCACAAAGCGGTGCTAATAATCGGCATGCCTGCCCTGCATATGGTGGTCTATTCTGGTGCTCCACGGCCTTTCTCCTGACGGCTCGGTCCGACGGTGGGGCGATCGACCTTTGAAAAGAAAGTGCCACGGCGAGGGATTTCAGTGGCTTTGGGGGCGATGTATCGTACTATGTGCGGCGTGCATTGTTGAAAATAATATGAGATAGAAAATGTTGAGATATTTTGGTCGCAGGATGGTGGTTGAGCGCCGGCCCTTTGGGATGAATTTGTGTGGTCGTCGAGAAAGGCACGTTGGCCACATCGTGCTTCCTTTTCGTCCCCTCGTCTACTTAAAGCATACTTGAGTTGTATCAAGAAAATGGATGAGCAAGGGTCGACACGTTTTGATCGAAAGACGAGGAGTGCGATTTTTGCATTCCATTCTATTTCTTCTCGGAGATCGCCCGGGGAGGTGTTTACTGTACAATCAGTGACTTTAATTGTGCCCCTCCTCACGCGTCGACGCTCACTGCCTTGAAGCAGTAGTCACACTTTCTCTCTCCTCCTTATGCTCGGAGCGCGTAGCAATGCTTCCGGTTACACGAACGCAAACAGCTTCTAAATTGTTTTGCCACTGATCTAGCATTATGGCCTCCACGAGGCCATCCCTCTCTCCCTCCCTCCCTCCCTTTCATGTCTTTCTCCCGCTTGCTCACTCTTCCTCGCAGAGACTCATACTCTATCCCTTTCCCCCTCCCTCACGCTAATCTTCTCCTTCTCGCCGCCTAGTGCGCGTCCCACGGGAGCGCATGAGGGTAGATGGTACGCTGGCAATACTCAAGGAGGGGGGCGATCTCAGGGCAGGCGAGGGCGTAGGGCGCGGTGCGACGGAATGGGTTGCGGCTTGCTCGTTTCTCTTGAAGTGTCTTGGAGTGACAGCCATAGGGGTCGGATTCGAACAGCTTTAAGGCATCGTGGTACTCCTGAGGAAGGAGGCGGGAGGGAAAGAAGGAGGAAGGTAGGGTGGGAGAGAGGGAGGGAGGGAGGGAGGGAGGAAAAGAGGGAGGGAGGGAGGGAGAAGGCTGGTGAGAATGAATAATAATAAAGGAAAGAGGCTTCCATGCAAGGCAAGGCAAAAGGAAAGAATTAAATAGAGGACACTCGCGAGCATGACAGACAAGGGCACCACCAAATGAAGGGAGACCTCCAAGAGCAAACGCAAAAAAAAGACACAAAGCGACATCAAAACAAATCAGGCCACACAATTGAAAAACAGCGAGCGAACGACCCCCACCGACATTCCCTCCCTCCCTCCCTCCCTCCCTCCCTCCCTCCCCACCCCCTCCACGGCCTTCTTGCGGTCAAAGCGTCCCTCTGGTGGTGGATCAAGGCCCATATATTCGAATTGAGCCTCGGGGAAACGTAGAGCCCCCCGGTGGTGTGACAAGAAGCGGGCGCGCTTAAACGCGAAGGAGACGACGGTGATGCGGGTAGGGTAGTGGCCTGTGTACTCCTGCACCGAGACGGCGAAGCAGGGAGGGAAGGAAGGAGGGAGGGATGAGGTGAAAAGCGAAGGAAAAGACGATGATTGGGAGGGGTTGATGATCTGTGTACTCCAGAAGGGAGGAAGGGGAGGGAGGGAGGGACGGAGGGAGGGAGGGAGGGACGGAGGGAACTGATGACTGCCACATTTTTCTGCCTTGGGTTACCTTGAAGCGGCAGATGGAGTATAGAAGGTTCTCGAAGGAGTCGAGCGCGTACTCTTCCGCCAACGCCCGGCCTTTCACCTCTGGACTGGGGTCAGACGCAGGATCCCACCACTGCAGGGAGGGAGGGAGATGGCGTTGGGGTTAGAAGGAGGATTTCTCTGCCTCGGCTCAGACAGAAGGCACCAGCTGACACGCAATTGATATGGCCCCTTCCCTTTCCAATCTCCCTTCCTCCTCCCTCCCATCCTCCCCCTTCCCCTCCCACCCCTCCCTCACCCTCCCACCCTCCCTCCCTCCCTCCCTCCCCCACGAACCCCAAAATGCTCCGCCACACGGTAGTATGCAGCCCCCTCGCTCCACGGGCCCGCATCGACCCTTGTCTGCCCTCCCGAGAAGACCAACAGAGAAGCCGGGTCTCTCTGGGCCAAGCTTACGCCTGCTTTAATGTGCGCCACAAATGTGGCGGGAAGGTCCTGCGCCTTCTGGTAGGGGAGGAGGTACCACACATGGTCCTCCTCCTCCACGCCCTCGAGGGATTCGGTGATAGTGACGGCGTGGCCGGCAACGACGATGAGGTGGGTGAGGGCGGCGCTATTGGGGAGGGAGGGGAGGGGGTTGTTGCGAAATTTGGAGAGAGAGGGGGAGGAGGAGGAGGAGGAGGCGCCGCGGAGATTGGTGCTGTAGCTGGTGCTTGTGGTGGCGTTGAGGAGGGAGAGAGAGGGGCTGGATACGCGACCGACGACAAGATAGATCATGGACATGTAGACGACCGCCTGGGGGTGAAGAGGTTGTGAGAGTCGAGGTGGAGGTAGGGGAGAGAGAGGGGGAAAGGAAGGGGGAGACACACTGACGATTACACAGAAAGACATCAGTCGAATTGAGAGCAAGATGGGAGCAGCAGGGTAGGGGACAGAAGGGGATGGTTCGAAAAGGAAATGATTGACAAGTCCTCCTTCGTCTCCAAGCACTAAATCCGCTTCTTTTCCGTACTCTCGTTCTCCTCTTCCCTCTTCCTTCCCTCCCTCCCTTACCATGACGATAGTCAAGCAGGTCCCTAGCGTCTTGCTCGCACTTCTGGCACGCACCATGCCAGTGGGATACTGCTCTGTTAAATTCTGTATGTGTGGGTGGTTGGGTGAGAATAAGCGAGGGAGAGGGGGAGGCGTGGATCAATGCCCTGAAGGAAGCCCGCGCCGTTGACCCCTCACTTACCGCGAAACGCTGACGAACGGTGGATCTAAGGCTGACGAAGGAGTCTATCATCTAATGTCGTCGCTGGTTTCTTTCGTTTTTTGACTGCCGAGGGCGCAGGTAAGCGGAGGACGGGACGACGAGCGTGTGCGGCGGGATGCGTATAGTGTGATGAGGAGAAATGGGCCTCTTTGCTCACACGTTCACCATTCTGATACGACAAGCCATGTCCCCATCATCCGACTGGGGCAGGTGGCTGCTGCGAGAAGTGTACAGGTGTGCGCATGGGTGAGCGTGGAGTGGTATGATGGGCGTGGAAAACATAGAAATTGAGGCGTTGCATTGATGTAGAATTCAAAAACATGGACTTCAATGCATTGCCGTTGCCATTGCTTGTTGAGTTGTCTCGACCGACACACACCTCATCTCTCCCATATGCGGTCCCCACCTGTACACAGAGATAAGTTGTATCACCTCTTCTAATTATGCCGACCTTCTCCCTGGCCCCCGCCGCCGCCAGCACTCCCACTCCCACCACCGCCTCGTCCTTCTTCACGGCCAAGACCCTCGCCAACCCCCATGCACACGATACCCGCGCCCTCCTCCTCACGTCCCTGGCCATGGTCTCCTACTCGGAAGGCGTCAAACTCCTCGCCGCCCGCAAGATCTGTGCCTCCACAACCGCACGCAAGTTCATGCACGTCGGTTGTGGCCCCATCTTTCTGCTATGCTGGCCTCTCTTTTCCCAGTCGTCACATGCCTCCTCCTTTGCCATGGTGGCGCCCTTGGCCTTGACGTCTTTCTTCACACTTGTCGGCCTGGGAATAGCACAAAATCAGGCGACCGTGCAAAGCATGAGCAGGACCGGCGCCCGGCAGGAGTTGTTGCGCGGGCCTTTCTTGTATGGAAGCGTCATGATCGTTGCTACGCTGGTGTACTGGCGGCACCTGACTGCCGCCCTGTGTATTTCGTGCCTGTGTGCGGGCGACGGCTTCGCGGACTTGATTGGTCGTCGGTGTGCACCTTTGGCGATTCAAAACGTGAAACACGACGACGACGGAAAAAAACTCACATGGCAGTCAGAGCCACAACTCCAACACCACCACCACGACCAACCACAACAACAACAACAACAACCACAACAAAGAGGGCGGATTCCCTGGTGTCGTAGCAAGTCGTGGGTGGGCACGCTGGGCTTCATCGCTGCCAGTGTCTTGACCTCTTTCTGCCTCGCGGCATATTTCCAATACCACGGGTGGATCGCCGTTGCAGAGAGAGGGAGGAGGGGGGTGGGGGAGAGGGTGTGGGGGGCCACGTTGTTGAGTGCGGCGGCGGAGACATTACCGGTTCCGGAGGGGTGGGATAATGTGGTAGTGTTTGTTGCGGTCGTGCTGGCGGATTGGCTGGTTATGAGGGGGAGGGGGGAGGGGTTGTAGGAGGGAGGGAGGGAGGGAGGATGGCCCCAAGGGGGATGGGATAGGAAGCACACCGGTCGAATGAGCAATGGATGTACATAAAATGATTACAATTAAGTATGACATGGGCAAACGAAAGTCAGTATCGAATCGAAGGTGCTTATGCTTTGGTGCTTCCTCTATTACCACGGATTTGTTCACGGCCCGGCGGGGGATTTGCTGGGGGCACTGCATGCCTTTATCACATGCTCCGCCTGTACTCCTCTGTCTACGCCTGCGCATCGTCTCGTCATAATCATCCCCCCCCTCTCTACACACACATCTTAGCCCCCTCCTACCTCGGCTTCGACTCGGGACAAGCCCGCGGTCCCCACTCGGTCTTCTCACGCCGACAACACGTCATAATGTCCTGGGCGGTACAACAGCGTTACCCCCCCTCCCTCCCCCCCTCCCTCCCCCCCTCCCTCCGGCAGGACATGCACAGGCAAATGCCCTCCATCCGGCAGAGGCCTCCCGTCCAGGTATTCGATATGGACCTGGGCGTCCAAAACGCGCATCAAGGCCACTATCTGCAGTTCCTCGCACTCCTTCCCTACGGGCTCTACTTCCCGGGCGCAGAAGTCGTTCATGTCGGTGTAGCTGTGAAGAGAGAGTGAGGAAGAGAGAGAGATAGAGACAGAGACAGAGAGAGAGAGGAAGAGGGAGATGAAGAGAGAGAGAGATGAGAAAATGAGAGAGAGATGAAAAGAGAGAGAGATGAAAAGAGAGAGAGAGAGAGAGACAGAGAGACAGAGAGACAGAGAGACAGAGATAAAAAGAGAGACAGAGAGAGACAGAGAGAGACAGAGAGAGACAGAGAGAGGGAGATTAAAAGAGAGACAGAGAGAGGGAGATAAAAAGAGAGACAGAGACAAAGACATAGAGACAGAGAGAGAGAGAGACAGAGAGAGACAGGGAGAGACAGGGAGAGACAGAGAGGAAGATAAAAAGAGGGACAGAGATAGACAGAGAGAGGGAGATAAAAGAGGGACAGAGACAGAGAAAGAGACAGACAGATAGAGAGAGACAGAGAGAGACAGAGAGGTAGGTGTCTAAAGTGGTAAGAGCTTGTACACGGTAACGCAATTGGCTCACATCCTCTCCTTACGTCGTACACCTACCCTCTTCAGTCTCTCTCTACCTCTCACCAAGTCGACGCTTCTGAGAACCGGTGATATGCCTTGCTCTTCCCACCCTCCCTCCCTCCCTCCCTCCCTCCCTCCCTACCGGCCATCCAGGAAAGCCTCGTATTCCTCCCGGTGCTTCTTCAGAAAGCCTGCGGTCAAGAGACGGCAGTACCAGACCATGTAAGATGCCACGCCGTGAGGGTCGTTAAATGTCGCCTCCAGATCGGCGAGTGTCTTTTGGGGAAGCTCTTCCAGCTGAAGGAGGGGTGGAAGGAGGGAGAGGAGGAGGGAGGAGAGGAGGGAGGGAGTGGGGAGGAACGAGGGGAGGGGTATACCCGTGTGTGAGTGGGTGGTGGGTTGCTTATTGGTTGGGAGTTTCAAACTCCTTTCCCCATCTTACCTCTTCCACAAAAACCTCCCAGAACATGTCAATAGCAACCTCCTCAAACCCCACCTCCACCAACCATCCCTTGCTATCCTTCACCGTCTTGGCCAGCTTATCCCACTCTTTCTTTTTCTTCCCTCCCTCCCCCACCCCTCCCTCCACCAGCCCAGCTAGGTAGGCAAACAAAAAAGCACGGTAGAAGCAGTTCCCATCCCCGCGGACACGCCGCATCATTCGGTACCGCTGCGCCAGGTCCTCCACGCCCGCTACAAATCCTTTCGCAGGGTTATCTTTGTAATCGGGCAGCAAGACGGATGGTGGCTCCAGCGCCCCCACCAAAGGCTGTGTAGCTGCAATTTGACTTTCTATCTCTTCTTGCTGAGCCATGGTCAAGCGGTCTTGTTCCGCCACGGCAGCGTCATCCTGTTGATTAAGCATGGCAGGGTGAAGATCGTCGTGGCCATTGCTCTCGGCGTCGACGGCAGTGCTGGGCGTGGTAGTCGGCCTGGTGGATTGAGGAACCTCTCCACCCATGCTGGCTGCTCTACCACTGTTTTCTATGTGCTTATTTAGTGTGTGCGGGATTGAGGTAGTTAGGGCATTTCTAAAGGAAGAATAATGCCCAGAGCGACGATGGGCGACTCTCGCGGCGTTGAACATCAAGCTCAAGCATGAAACACTCGCGCATGCACCACGAAGACAGCTAGACACGGACATGGCTTGGTTGCAATGAGAGGAAAGCCACGCCTGAAAGAAGAGTATTTCGTGGCATGGTACATTTTTAATGAGCCGCAATTCATGGGGCTGCAAGAACTCACGTCTGTGACACCTCACGCATGATTTTTACCGCACGCCTTTTTTGTGTTGCGTGCTTCCCGTCTCCTTTTAATGTCCACCCGCGAACGGCAACATCAGCCACCTTTATGTGTGTCTCATGACGTTAGCAAGAAAATCAAGGACGAGGCTTTCTAGCCCTGCCGCCAGGTCGAGCAAGATCCTCCCCATACCTGCCCTCCCTCCCCCCCCCTCCCATCCTTTGTTCCCGCCACCTCTCAGGGCGCGCCCACAGGGCAACCTCGCCATGCTTTACTCGTGGGGCCGAGGCGAGGACGGGCAATGCGGTAATGGAAGCACGCACGACCAGGAGCTGCCCACGCCGGTGGAGGGCCTTAAGCATCAGACTGTGGTTCAGATCGCCTGCGGCTCGGGTACGGAGCGTGGAGGGAGAGAGGGAAGGAAATGGCTCGTTATGCCTCTGGATGTTTTGAACTCACGTCTCGTTGATTTATTTCATTTCATCACGGGTTTGCGCGCACATATAGGCCATACAGTGGTGTTGACGGAGGACAAGGACGTTTGGTCATGGGGGCGGGGGGATGACGGCCGCCTGGTGAGCAAGGGAGGGAGGGAAGGAAAAAAGGAGCGAAGGAGGTACATGGAGGCCATGGCCGCCGATAATGTAATCTTTGACTGTAATGTCTCATTTGCGATGCATCCTCCTCCTCCTCCTCCTCCTCCTCCCTTCCTCACTCACCCTCATGCCCCTCCCACAGGGCCATGCAGACAATCACTGGAAGTATGTACCTCACCTTGTGACGGCCCTGAGCGGGAAGAGCATCAAACAAGTCACATGCGGCTCCTACCACACGGTACATCATTCAGCAAGGAGGAGGAGAGAGAGGAGAGTGGTCAATAGACATTCAACCCTCCCTCTATCCACCCCTCCCTCTCTCCCTCCCTCCCTCCCTCCCTCCCTCCCTCGTGGCGTTTTCCTGTTATCTTCAACCCTCCCTCCCTCCCTCCCTCCCCAGGCGGCCATCTCCGACTCGGGTGTGCTCTGGACATGGGGTGGTGGCATGTACGGCAAATTGGGGCATGGCAACGAATTAGGGCACCCTGCGCCATGTCGAGTCGAGGCCTTGATCGGGAAGGAGGTGGAGCAGATCGCCTGTGGGAGTCGGCATACGGCCGCCCTGCTGAGTGGGGGAGAGGTGTACTGCTGGGGTACGTGTAGATGGACTCCCCTCCTTCTCTCCCTCCCTCCCTTTTTGCCTCCCTCCCTCCCCCCCTTCCTCGTTTTGGGTCCTTGTCCGGGCCTTGGATCTCTTAATTCCCCCTCTCCGATCGGAACCAGACGACGAGCCCGACCGACCTTCCTCCTTCCCTCCCTCCCTCCATGCAGGCGACCGGGAGAATGGCGTGTGTGGCATAGGGGAGATGGCGGAGCATCAGTACATCCCTAGGGAGCTGAGTGCTCTCAAGGGCATCAAGATGAGGCAGGTCTCGGCCTGTGGCTTCCACACCGCGGTGCGAAGGAGGGGGAGGGAGGGAGGGCGGGCGGGAGGGAGCGAGGGAGCGGAGGACGGAGGGGAGGACGGAAGAAATGATGCTTGGATCTAGCACAGACCAGCCACTATCTCTCTCTCCCTGTTAATCGGAAGCCTTCAGACCAGCCACTATCTCTCTCTCCTTGCTAATCGGAAGCCGTCCTGCCAACCCACAGGCCATATCCGACGGGGGGATGCTTTGGACGTGGGGGTGAGTCATGACCCTCCCACCTTCCCTCCTCCTCACCCCTCCTTCCTTCCCTCCTCATCATTCTCTTGCTCCCTCCCTCCTTCATTCTTCCCTCCCGCTCTCCCCCTGACCCACCATCCCGCCCTCCCTCCTTCCCTCCTTCTCAGGGAAGGTAAATTTGGCCGGCTTGGACACTCAAATGAGAAGAATGTGATGACGCCACGGTGCGTTGAAGCAGTGCAAGGCATGAGAATCAAGCAGGTAGGTAGGAAGGGAGGGAGGGAGGGAGGTAGGGAGAAACGAAGAAAGTACTGACAGTTTACTCATTCGCCCTGTCCCTCTTCCCTCCCTCCCTCTCCCCCTCCCTCCCTCCCTCCCCCCCTCCCTCCCCTCTAGGTGGCTTGCGGCGGCTTCCACTCGGCCTGTGTGACGGAGGAGGGGGACGTACTTACCTTCGGAGGGGGCGAGCATGGACAGCTCGGCCATGGCGATAAAACAAATCGAATGAGCCCGTGTGTGGTCAAGGCGCTGGAGGGGAAAAGTGAGGAAGGGAGGAAGGGTGGAAGGGAGGATGGGAGGGAGGGAGGGAGGGAGGATTGCGTACTTATCCCACCCACCCCTCCCTCCTTCCCTTTCTCGGACATCATCCGAGCAACATGTGCTTATCTTCCGTCTGCCCTCCCTCCCTCCCTCCCTCTCTCTCTCCCTTCCTCTTTCAATCACCATGCAGGCCACAAACGCTTACCCCCCTCATCCCCGCCCTCCCTCCCACCCTCCCTTCCTTCCTCAGGCATCATCCAAGCAACATGCGGGTGGTCGCACACGGTGGCCTTGACGATGGACGGGAAGGTCTACACCTTTGGCAACGGCGACCACGGCAAGCTGGTAGGGAGGAAGGGAGGGAGGGAGGGAGGGAGGGAGGGAGGGAGGGAGGGAGGGAGGGAGGGCAACGGCGACCACGGCAAGCTGGTAGGGAGGAAGGGAGGGAGGGAGGGAGGGAGGGAGGGAGGGAGGGAGGGAGGGAGGGAGGGCAACGGCGACCACGGCAAGCTGGTAGGGAGGAAGGGAGGATGGGAGGGAGGGAGGGAGGGAGGGAGGGAGGGAGGGAGGGAGGGCAACGGCGACCACGGCAAGCTGGTAGGGAGGAAGGGAGGGAGGGAAGGAGGGAGGGAGGGAGGGAGGGAGGGAGGGAGGGCAGTGTGGTGAGGGTGAAGAGTAGGGAGGGTGACAATACCGTACCTTCCTTCTCTTCTTCACTCTCCTCCTCTTCCTCCTCCTCCTCCTCCTCCCCTTTCCTTCTCCTTCCTTTTCACCTTGTTCTTCCTCGTCCTCTTATCTTCACTACTCTACTCCTCCCTCCCCTCCCCTTCTTCCCCTTCCACTCCTCCTTCTATTTCCTCACTCTCCTCCTTCTTTTTCTCCTCCTTTCCCTACCCCCTCCCCCCTCCTTTCTCTCTCTCTTTAGGGACACGGGGACAGTAGCAAGGCCACCACGCCACGCCTTGTGGACCCCCTGGCCCATGTTAAGGTCGCCCAGGTGAGCAGCAGCAGGAGGAGGAGGGAGGGGGGGGGAGAGGAACAGCAGTGGTTATAGCTGTTATGGGTGCAGCAGCAGTGGTAGTAGTAGCAGTAGGAGGAGGAGGAGGAGGAGGAGGAGGAGCAGTAGCAGTAGTAGTAGTAGTAGCAGCAACAACAGCAATAGTCGTAGTAGTAGTAGTCGTAGTAGTAGTAGTGGTAGTAGTAGTATATAGTGATGAATAAGAGCCCTCCAACGACCTTTCATTTTTCTCACGCACCCTCCCTCCCCCCCGCCCTCCCGCCCTCCCAACCTCCCTCTCCTTGGCAGGTGGCCTCCTACAACGAGCACACGGTCGCTCTGTGCCAGCCTGACGGGGAGCAAGCCCTCCTCTCACTCGACTACTTGAAGGACCTGAGGTGAGGAAGGAGGGAGGGAGGGAGGGAGGGAGGAAGGGAGAGATGTCGATTATTGGGCTCTGTAGGTCGAAATTTGCTAACCTTCCCTCCCTCCCTCCCTCCCTCCCTCCCTCGCTCCTTCAGACGCCTCATCGATAATGCCGACTTTGCAGATGTGACCTTTTTGGTCGACGGCCAGCGGATCCACGCCCACCGTGCTATCCTTGCCGTGCGCTGCAAGCACTTTCGGTGGGGAGGGAGGGAGGGAGGGAGGGAGGGAGGGAGGGAGGGAGGGAGGGAGGAAGGGAGGGAGGGAGGGCGGGAGGGTATGTGTATACGTGTTTGTTAACCCTCCGTGATGTCCAACATGAAGATTTTATTCCTACTCCCCCCCTTCCTCCCTCCCTATGGGTGTGGTGGTGCCTATATCCTTCCCTCCCTCCCTCCCTCCCTCCCTCCCTCCCTCCCTCCTTCCCTCTTCCTCCCTCCCTCTTTCCATCCCTGTGGGTGTCGTGAAAGCCGTATGAGGAATTGTAACAAAAGGCCGAGTATAAGGCTACCTCCCGCTAAGCCCCTTCCCTCCCTCCCTCCCTCCCTTCCTTCCTTCCTTCCTTCCTTCCTCGCCCGCCCTCCTTGTTTTTTCCTTCCTCGGAAGGGGGAGGGAGGGGCCAGGAAGGGAGGTGGAGGGAGGGAGGGAGGGAGGGAGGGAGGGAGGGAGGGGGTGGGAGGGCCGATGACATGCCAAACGAAGAGCTTACTGACGGCAACCACACGCACACACCTCCACATGTGTACCTTCTTGTCGCCCTCGTCCTCCCTCCCTCCCTCCCTCCCTCCCCCTCACTCCCTCGTCCTCCCTCCCTCCCCCTCCCCTGCTCCCTCAGCGCTATGTTCACCAGCGGCATGCGGGAGTGCTGGGAGGGCGAGGTGGTCATTCCTGGCACTAGCCCCGCCATTTTTCTCCTCCTCCTCGAATATCTGTACACAGATCTTGTCCCTCTTGAAAACATGCGCCCGGAGACGGTACGTGCGCCCTCCCTCCCTCCCTTCCTCCTTCCCTTACCCCCTCCGTTCGTTGCCCGGGACGTACCGCGCTCTGTGAGTCGCCACCCAGCGATTCACACTCCTCCATCCCTCCCTCCCTCAAGGCCATCGAGCTCTTCATCGCGGCGGACCTCTATGGTGTCGAGCGTCTGAAACACTATTGTGAAGAGGTCCTGCAAAAGAAGCTGTCGATCGACAATGCCGCCTCCACGCTGCAGACCGCAGACGACTTGAAGTACGGGCCCTCCCTCCCTCCCTCCCTCCCTCCCTCCCTCCCTCCTTGAGAGACGTGGGGCAGAGTGCCCTTGCTCACCCTCCCTCCCTCCCTTCCCTCCCTCCCTACCTCCCTCAGCGCCATAGCCCTCAAGGACGTTTGCACTGCCTTCATTGTTCGCCATTTCGACGAGGCCACCAGAACCGAGGGATTCGCATCCCTCTCCCGCGAGCTCATCTTAGAAGTGCTTCAGAGCAGATAGGAGGATGCATGCCCTGCCCCCTCCCTCCCTCCCGCCTTCGTCGTCCGCCACTTGGACAATAGGGAGGGAGGGCGGGAGGGAGGGCGAGAGGAGGGAGGGAGGGAGGGAAGGAGGGAAGGGCCTTTGCAATGGTATGTTTCTACTTCGTCCTTTTCGCGCGATTTCTGTCCCCAACGTAAATAAAGTACAAAGAAACATTTTTACAGAGATAGGAACATACATAAGCCACGGAAACCCTAGCACTCTCGCAGAAAGAATAAAAGGGAACGAGAGCGAGGGAGAGAGGGAAAAAAAGAGGAGCAGAAAGAGGAAGAAGAAGAAGAGAAAGAGGGCACACGTCACTCCTTCGTCTCTACTTCCGCTGCTGCTGCAGAGGCTGCTGCCGCGTCATTTCTTCCTTCTTTTTCTTGTCCGCTGTTGTTCTTTCGCATCCTCCCCTTCTTTTTCTTCTAGATCTTTTTCCTCTTCCTCCCCTTCGAATTCCCTCGGTCCGGCTGCCCCCTCCTCTCTACATAACTGAATCTCCTGTGCATATCATGTGTATCTATCGACAACCCTCCCTCCCTCCCTCCCTCCCTCCCTCCCTCCCTCCCTCCCTCCCTCCCTCCCTCCCTAGTCCCTCCCATCGTCTTCTCCTGCCTCCTGAGCACCAAAAGTAGCGCATCCATGCTCCAATCCCTCCCTCCCTCCCAGCCTCCCTCCCTCCAGTCCTCACCTTGTCTTCGGCTGCTTCTTTAGCACAAAAACAAACAATCCCATCACCGCAGCTACTCCAAGCACTGTCCCTACCCCTACCTCCACCCCTCCCACGCTCAGCCATGCCCCTCCCTCCCTCCCTCCCTCCCTCCCTCCTTTCTTCCAACCCCCTTTGCTCCCTCGCCCTCGTCCTCTTTCCCCTCCTCCCCTCCCTCCTTTCCCTCCCCCTGTCACCACCTTTCCTACTTTCCCCACCCGCCGTAGCGCCGTCTTGAGGGAGGGAGGGAGGGAGGGGTTGAGGGCCAGCCACGACGCTGGTGGTTGCCCTTGCCCCTGCAGCAGCAACACCTGCCGAATACCCTCCACTGTACATCCTTCCTCCCCCCCTTCCTCGTCCTCGTCCAGGACCTCGAGGAAGACGCGATGGAGCCGGTCGGGGCAACGCCGGTAGAGGTCAAGGGCGGCCTCGACGGAGGAAGGAGAGGAAGGGAGGTAGGGAAGAAGGACGAGGTCTGCGGCTTGGCTTGCCTGCGATGGATGAGAAAGAGGGAGGGAGGGAAGGAGGGAGGGAGGGAGGGAGGGAAAGTGGGAGAGAGAATGTGAATTAGAAGGCCACCGTGTGCGACCACCCGCACGCTGCTTAGATGACGCCTGAGGAAGGGAGGGCGGGCGGGAGGGAGGGAGGGAGGGAGGGAGGGAGGGAGGGAGGGAGGGAGGGCAGATGCCTTACCTTGGCTCCCTGCTCTCGCTGCTCGGAGGGAATTTCAGTCAACACTAACACATACTCCTCGTCCTCCTCCCCCCCCTCCTCCTCCCCCTCCTCCCCCTCCTCCCCTTCCTTCCCATGGAGAGGAAGGATGCAGGCCCCTGCCCGTGCGTAGGCCGAGGGAGGAGGAGGGAGGGAAGGGAGGGAGAGGAGGGAGGGGAGGAGGGAGGGAGGGAGGGAGGGAGGGAGGGAGGGAGGGAGGGAGAAAAGCATGGCATGGAGGACCGTCCGCGAGACGAAGGAGGAGGAGGAGGAGGCGGAGCTTCTCCCTCGTGTTTTGGTGTCTTTTTTCTTCTTCCTCCGGGCCGTAGTCCACCGAGGTGTGCACTGGATCAACTCCTGTGGTATTGATGTGCCTTGTTAATAACGTTATACCTCCAAAGGTATTGGTTTAAGTAATTGATAACGTGATACGTCCTGTGGTAATTATGTAATCATTTGTATTACACGACATGGGAAATAGGGGCAGATGGCCATCAGGCCCTGGACCGTCCCTCCCTCCCTCCTTCCATCCCTCCCCCTCCCTCGCCTCCTCTCACATTCAATGTATTTTTCCTCTCGTCCCTCCCTCCTTCCATCCCTCCCCCTCCCTCCCCTCCTCTCTCGTTCAATCTATCTTCTCTTCCTTTCTGTCCCTCCCGACCCTCCCTCCTTCCATCCCACCCCGTCCATCCTCCCTTTTTCCCCTCCCTCCCGTCCCCCCCTCCCACTTGCCTCTAGCGGAGTCTTGTGTATCGCCGGGTGAATGCCGAGATAGAGGAGGTAACGAAGGACGAGGAGGGGCGCGAGGGAGGCCGTCAGCTGCCACGCCGACACCCAGCACGCACGGTCGAGGCCTGGACGGGAGGGAGGGAGGGAGGGAAGTGAGGAGGAAGGAAGGAAGGGAGTTCAAGGGAAGGAGGAGGGTATACGTGGAGAGGAAGGGAGGGAGGGAGGGAGGGAGGGAGGGAAGGAAGGAGGGAGGGCGTACCGTCCTCGCCCACCACAAGCACCGGCCGAATCACTATCCCTTCCGCCTCCCCGTCACGCCCTTTCCCTCCCTCCCTCCCTCCCTCCCTCCGCTCCACTCCCCTTCCCTCCCTCCCTTCCCTTTCCCCTTCACTCTCCTCCCCTCTTTCCTCCCCCCCCTCCTCCTCCCCCTCTGCAGAAAGCACCTCCCAAGGGGGGTGATGGGAGAAGGGAGGGGGCAAGACGGAGAACACTGCATCGCGCATCCTGACCCCGGACACAGTCAGGTGGGAGGGAGGGAGGGAGGGAGGGAGGGAGGGAGGGAGGGAGGGCGGGCGGGTTGCGTATTGTCGGAAGAGACTGAGGACCTTCCGCAGGCCTAGTGGGGGGAGGGCAGGAGGCCGGAGGGTTTAATGAATGAGTGCCTCCGTGAGAGAATGAATTCCGCTATAAGATAATACATGCCCCTATCAGATAATATATGCCCCTATCAGATAATATATGCCCCCATAATATAAAATATGCCTCCATTAGATAATATATGCCTCTACAAGAAAATATATGCCTCCTACATTACGCTTTGGTGGTCCTCCCTCCCTCCCTCCCTCCCTCCCTCCCTCCCTCCTCACCGGCCGGGGCCAGCTGGTAGGCGTCTTCCGGACCCCCCATAACACAGGCTTCTAAATCTGGAAGATTGCTCTAGAGGAAGGGAGGGAGGGAGGGAGCGAGGGAGGGAGGGAGGGAGGAAAGGGAAGAACGGCAAAGGTGACTTGTATGCCATGTGGTTATCTCTCCCTCTCTCCCTCGCTCTCTTCCTCCCTTGTGGCTCCTTCCCTCCCTCCCTCCCTCCCGACCTCCCTCCCTCCCGACCTCGAATTCCAGGTCGTCGTCGTAGCCGAGACTCCGTAAGAGCGTCCAGGGCATGTCCACCTGAAGAGGAGGGAGGGAGGGAGGGAGGGAGGGAGGGGAGGGGAGGGGGAGTTTGACTGGTGCAGTGGAGGGGGAGAAGGAAGGAAGGAAGGGAGGGAGGGAGGGAGGGAGGGAGGGAGGGAGGGAGGGAGGAAGGGAGGGAGGGAGGGAGGGAGGGAGGGAGGGAGGGAGGGAAGGGCATACCTGCATGTCGTTGAGGAAGAGTCTAATGACTTCATACAAGCCATTGAGGGTGAGAGCATCGGCCCGAACACCTTCCGAGCATCCTTTTTGAACCATCTTTTTCACGCCCTTCAGGTCCTCCTCCTAGGGAAGGAGGGAGGGAGGGAGGGAGGGAGGGAGGGAGGGAGGGAGGGAGGGAGGGAGGGAAAGAGGCAGAAATAGGGTGAGCGCGCAGTTTGGGCCTGGAGGGAGGGAGGGAGGGAGGGAGGGAGGGAGGGAGGGAGGGACTACCTGCAGGTGGGATTTAAAGCAATGCTGTTGGAGGGCGTCGAGCTCCCTATCGTTGAGGAGGCCGTCGTGATCCACGTCGAAGATGCGGAAAATACGGTCAAGGACGCGCTTGAGCTGGAGGAATGGGAGGGAGGGAGGGAGGATGGGAAGAAGAGGGGGGGGGGAGGTAGGGAAGGGGATGCAAAAATGATTAGGCTGTTGGGCACTAAAAAAGAAGCAGTAGATTGATTCCCTCAGCCACGGGGACCCCCCCTCCCTCCCTCCCTCCCTCCCTTCCTCCCTCCCTCCCTCCTTCCCTACCTTCTCGGTCAAATCGTTCTTGTCCATGTCGAAAAGAGGCCAAAACGGAAACACCACCAAGCGCTGGGCCATCTGAAAGAGCTCCGCCACCCCTTCCAGCCGCCGAGCAGACACATCGAACGACTGCAAAGCGAAACTGGAGGGGGAGAGGGAGGGAGAGGGGGAGGGAGGGAGGGAGGGAGGGAGGGAGGGAGGACATTATACTTTGGAATGCTCTCTTCTTTTTTCTCGTGGCATGGACGACGCCCTCCCTCCCTTCCTCCCTTCCCCCCTCCCTCCTCCCATTCCTCCGTCCCACCCTCCCTCCCCTCTGCTTGCTCACCGAAAATCTTTCATCACGGACTGCAAGCTTTGCACGTGCTCGCTCGCGGCCCCTCCCCCCCTCCCTCCCTCCCCCCCTCCTCCCGCGTCCCAAGAGGAGGAGGAGGAGGAGGAGGAGGAGGAGGAGGAGGAGGAGGAGCGCAGATCAGCCTGTCGATGGCGTTGAAGGGAACGAGCCATAAATTAGGATGATACATACATCTTAGAAACAAAGGGATGGAATGAATTAAACTACATTAGGATGATACACATATATCACAAACAAAGGGCTGGAACTAATTGTACACACGGTACATTGATGAGGGAGAGGGGGTGGGAGTGACGGATCGTGCATATGCTACTCCCTCTTTTCCCTCCCTCCCTCCCTCCCTCCCTCCTTCCCACCAATTCTCCTTTCCCTCCCTCTTTTCCCTCCCCCTCTTCCTCCTTCCCTCCTCATCACTGCCCATCTGTCTGTACCTTGTTCCGTGCAAGCACGACTGGTTTTGGAAAGAAGGTTGCCCCCTCTCTTCCCTCTCTCCCTCCCTCGCTCGAAAAGGATATGGAGGACGCGAGGGAGGAAGGGAAGGAGGAAGGGAAGGAGGAGGAGGAAGAGGAGGAGGAGGAGGAGGAGGAGGACATGCACCGTTGGATGAGGGGGAGCCAGTGAGAGGCGAGACGCTCGTAGGTCTCGATGCGTTCGAAATTGTACACGAGGATGATGGCGTCAGCCTCCTTTGGTGGGGATGTCGGGAGGTTGTCGTGGGGGAGGGAGGGAGGGAGGGCGGGAGGGAGGGAGGGAGGGAGGGAGGGAGAAAGGATGGAAAGGACAGAAAAGAGGGTCAGGAGTGAGGGAGATGAAGGGTGCTGTATGGGCGCTCAGACGCTCCATATGTCTTCGTCGGTAAGCTGTACATGTTCTAGTCTTAAGGTGGTGGGTTACCACGAAGCGCTACGGCAGTGCGCGAGCCCTTCTCCCTCCCTCCCTCCCTCCCTCCCTCCCTCCCTCCCTCCCTCCTCACCCTGATCTTGACCGCAAGCTGATCGACATGGGCTGAGCCCGCCGTGTCTATCACTACGGTAGCCACATTCTCCAACGACTCCGAGGCGGGGATTTGCACGGGCGTGAGGACAGAGGGAACCTGGGGGGGAAGGAGGGAGGGAAGGAGGGAGGGAGGGAATGAAGGAGGGTTTTGGATTACTTTCGATTTATACCTGCACATTAACCACGATTTTTTTTCTCCGTCTAGCACTGTACAGGACCCCCTGTTTCTTGTATTTCTCGGTCTCTCCTTCCATCCTGTCCCTTATCATGTTGTGGTTGTCGTTTTTTGTTTCCCCTCCCGCATACATAAAATCCCTTCCAACCTCCCTCCTTTCCCCCTCTCACCTTTTCCGGGAAGCACTGTGAGACGAAAGCCGAGATGAGCGAGGACTTTCCCACCCCCTCATCCCCCAGGACGATTATGCGGAGAGTGTCTTTCATGCTCTTTTAGTGTCGTTGCGGTTGGGATGTCCGAATAAGTAAGGGAGGGAGGGAGAGAGGATTCGCGTGAGAACGGATGAGCCATACCACAAAAAATGTGCCACCATCTCAAAGGCAGAATTTACGCAAGCAAGTCCCCGTATTAAGTGGGTATTGTGCGTAAGATAAAGTTTAAATGAGGCCAAGGCCAAGGCGCGCGTGGCTGCATGCGCTAGACATCAGGGCGGTCGAAGAGGAACCTTTGCGTGGCTTTCGCTCCCCTGTTCACACCACGCCAATTTTAAGTGCAATTCGACGCGCTTGTCGTCTGTGGCCTTTCCTGTGTGCGCTACGTGCCGCGGGTGTGCCCAAAGTGTGTGACACAGTGTGTGTCATGGCCCTGTTGCTTGCCGGAAAGGCACTACCTTCGCTGACTTCGTTGATGCTTCAACACCGATAAACTCTACATGCCAGCTCCTCCTTCGATGTCTGCTAAAACTTATCATGGTTACACAGGGTCATGGCCTACCTCCGTGTCCTAACATACGACCTCGATGACCCCCTTTTCTTGCGGCTCTTCGAAACATTGGCGCTGACAGCCAAACAAGAGTGAGTACAGGGAGAAGGGAGTGAGGGAGGGAGGGGAGGGAGGTCAAAAGCTTCCATGATTTTATGTGTGCGGACGTCATGCTATGCACGGTCAAGTGTCGAGCTCCATCGGCACAAGCCATTTATGAAATCCTCGCAGAGGAAGCGCCCTTAAAGTGCAGGTCGCGTTTAGTCAAGCCACCCGGGTAATCCCTTGCGCTGCGTCCCCGTATGGAGAGCTGCATCTCTTTCTAATCCATCTCTGTCTTCTCTATGCCGGTGGTGGCTTTTCCTTCCCTCATACCCCCTCCCACATCCCTGCATCTCCATTTTCCTCCCTCCTCCTCTATAGGATCGAGCTCATCCATGTCCTCAAGCGGATAGCCACGCCCATGGAAACCCTCATCGCGCAAGGCCGGGCCAAGGAGGCCATGTCCAAACTGGAAGGACGGCAGCAGCAGCAGCATCAACAACGTCAACAACATCAACAACATGAAGAACGTCAACAACAACGAATGCCCTCAGACGTCGGAGAGCCAGGACGAAGAATAAGAGGGGACGGGCCAACGGCATCCCCATCTCCCTTGCCTTCCCTCCCCTTTCTACTCACCGCGGACCCTCCTCCCTTTAATGTGTCCGACACTTTGAACCGTACGACTATTACAGGGACCAAAACGCTGCAGGAGCGGGGGGGGCATCCACGGCGTGTGCTCGTCACCGTATCCACGGGTACTCAGAGCGTCGGGACGGGCGACGTCCGTTTTTTCTACTCCTCCCTCCTGGCGGTGCCTGAGGAGGAGGAGGCCTTGAAGGAGGAGGTGAAGAAGGCAGTGAGAATACGGGTGCTTGGAATAGAAGGAAAAGAAGGGAAAGGAGGAGGAGGGGAAGGCGAGGGAGATAAGGAGGAGGAGGGAAGGGAGGGAGGGATGAGTACAACGATTAACTTTGCACCCCCCAAGAGTCTGAGGAAGACGGTGCTGAAACTAACGGAGAAAATGGCTACCTTGTGCGAGGAGGGAGAGGGGGGAAGGGGGGAAGGGGAGAGCTTTGATGTTCTGGTAAACGTCGTGATGAATGCATCGTTGCCTCGTCCTTCTTTGCCTTCCTTCTCTTCCTCCCCTCTAACGAAACGGATGGAAGCAGCGGGAACACATAATCCATCGTAGACATCGTTTTAAAGTTTCTTACGAAACCTGTATATAAGACATGTAGCTGGTCCCTGAAGGTCTCTCTCAACTGGCGTAGAGGTAAATTAATTCATCTTACTCATTCTTTTTGGGGTTGCTGCTGCTGATGCTGCTTCTTCTTCTTGAACTTCTTTTTTTTCTTTACAAAAAGGACGTGGAAGCCTTTTCTTTCTCTGCTTCTCCTCTGTGGACTATCCACGCAAAAACTACTCCCCTCCCTCCCTCCCTCCCTCTCTCCCTCTTTTCAGCCGTCCACACTACTCTGCATGCGCTTACTTCTGCCAGAAAAACACCCACTTCTTCCAGCCCGCCTTCCCTCCCACCTTCCCCCCCTCTCCTTCCGAGCTTCCCTCGTTCGCTATCATTGCCACACCCGGCACCACCCCCCTCTCCCTCTGGCGCTCCATCTCCTCCTCCTCCTCCTCCTTCTCCTGCTCCTTCTTTTGGCTCTCTTCCAGCAGGCCCTTGAATTTAGTCGCCTTGAGGCCACTCTCGTGTAAATTAACCACAGTGATGTCTTCCTCCAAATCGTTCAGATCCTCCTGTGGGAGAGGAGGGTGGGAGGGAGAGAGGGAGGGAGGGAGGAGGATGGGGAGAGGTGTGTGAGGGACAGCGGGGCGGTGATAGCATTAGAGAAGGGACAATACCACCGGGGATAGAGAAAAGAACAGGAACAACACGAGACAGTGAATTTATGCTTCCCAACCTAGATCCCGCCCTCCCTTTCCTCCCTCCCTCCCTCCCTCCCTCCCTCACCTCCTTCAGCTTGCGAATTGAGTACGTGTACACAGAGCCGGCAAAGGCCAGGCATGCTAGAGCCACCAACCGGTTGTTTCGCTTCGTGGCGGGGGTCATTTCCAAGCCATGGTGCGCGGCGGCGGCCTGATAAAAGAGGAATAGAGGGAGGGAGGGAGGGAGGGAGGGAGGGAGGAGAGGAGGGCATGATCACATAGGATTGAGGTGATCGACACAACGGTCGCACAGGCAGATAGAAATCGCCGGATACGTTGGCAGGGATGCGAAGAGATAGAGATGTAAGGAGTTTAGATGGACGCACATACGGTGATTGTCGAACAAGAGCAGGGAGGGAGGGTGGGAAAGAGGGAGGGAGGGAAGAGGGTCCTGATGCGTACCCGTCCGCTGGCAGGGGAAGAACCCAGAAAGCGCTGCGTTATCTGGCTGGTCGAAGAAGTGCATCTTCTGCAGCTGGCACGAAGCAACGGGGCGGCGACATTGAAGGCAGCAGTTACCATCGCGCTGTGCAGTGTAGGTAAATGGAGCGGCTACGACGATGACGCAGGTTTGCGATGAGACTAGGGCAGAGTTGTGGCTGTGTGTGCGTCCCTGTGTGGGTGTGGGAATGAGATGGAGGGGTCAGGAGTAAAGCAAACTTCAAAACTTTCACACAGCAGGCCAGCGGGTGTGGAACACGGGTGTATTATGGAATGTGTGGCATAAGGGCGACCCACTGGTTCACGTGCTCGCTCAAGACGTTGCTGTCGGTTGCAGAACTACACGCCGCCTTCGTATTCTTCGATTTACTCATCCGCTTTCCCACCTACACACGCCACACAAACGAATGGCCAGGGAGCACGAGCACCAGGAGCAGGAGTGGGCAGGTTTTTCCAAGCCATCCGTGGGCCCAGGTGCTGCCTTTAAGGGCTTTTTCTCCTCTTGCTCCTCCTTTGTCAAAGAGACGATGGCGGCTGTAGACGGCATCCTCACAGGGACTGAGGCCGGGCCACCGGGGCAAGGAGGGAGAGGAGGAATAGGAGGAGGACCGCAGATGGATTGGCAAGGCATGCTACAGCACGTCCTCAAGACAGTGACAATGATGTGGGTGATGAATAACGTGATGAAGACCTTCACGGGGGGACCGAAACCGGGGGCTTCCTCTTTCGATGCCGGGGCAGGAGGACAGGAAGGAAATAATGGGCTTTGGAATGGCCCGGTGCGGATGCTGTGGCATGAGGGGACGCCGATGGTAAGCTTTATGGGAGAGTGGAAAGGGAGGGAGGGAGGGAGGGAGGGAGGGGAGGATGCCTTCATGCTTGTCCGTAAGGGGTGGTTTGACGACGGTATTGAAAACTGCCTTTGTGTAGATAGATACTTCATATCCCAACATCTGAATACGTGTCATTTGCTACCTTCATTTCCACTCACTCGCTCACACTCTCCTTCCCTCTCTTCCTCTTTCCCTCCCCCCCCCATCCAGGTTTTGCGGGTGTATTTGACAGAGTATCCTGATTTTGACCGCCCGCGAGACCACCCGTCTTTCCTGCTGTGGGAGGAGAGGGGCCTGACGTTCGACTGGTCCAAGGGTAACACGCGGGAGAAGCGTATGAACGTCTCCTTGACAGGTGAGGGAGGGACGGAGGGAGGGACGGAGGGACGGAGGGAGGGACGGAGGGAGGGACGGAGGGAGGGAGGGAGGGACAGAGGGAGGAAGGGAGGCATGCGATGCGCGTACGCATCCACAAAATATCCATGTATACATGTTAATGAGATGTTTGGAATGGCTCCTTTTAAAGTCAATGGCATGTGGTGGAATAATTACTCCTCCCCTACCCCATCTCCCCCCCCTCCCTCCTTCAGAAACAGCCAGGCAGAACGGCAGCATCTACGCGCATGTGTGGTTCGTCCGCGATGACCTGCCTTGGGACGACGAGGAGAGCCGGCTGTGGAGTTACAAGAGGATACGTACGTAGCTAAAGAGATGAGGGAGAGAGGGTGAGGGGGAAGGGAGGGGGACGGAAGCGGGCGGTGGAGTTACAAGAGGATACGTAGGTAGCTAAACTGAGGAGGGAGGGAGGGAGGGAAGGTTTAGTCAAGAATCTAGAGGAGAGAGGGGAGGAGGAAAGAGTCCAAGTTGCTTTTATCAGTCACTAATGGCTCGTCATATCACGCCTTTCCTCAACCCCTCCCAAGCCATGAACAATTACAAGAAGAAGCCGAAGGGGAAGAGGCTCAAGGCCCTCCTCGGCCCCCCCTCCTCCCCCTCCTCCGTCGATTCCGCAGAAGGTGACGCCCTCCCTTCCTCCTTCCCTCCTTCTACCGATCCCTCCTGCCCCTCCTCCTCCTCCTCCTCCTCCTTCTCCTCCTCGTCCTCGTCCTCGTCCTCGTCCTCGGAAGAAGCGGACCCTCCCCCCACCATCCTCTCCTTCTGGAAGCCCGACCTCACCCTCTCCCTTGTCCATCACTGGCAGGGATGGCCCAAGACAAGTCAGCTGCCGGCCAACTTGGTAGAGCAGGTAGGGAGGGAGGGAGGGAGGGAGGGAGGGAGGGAGGGAGGGAGGGAGGGAGGGAGGGCACGTTGACAGGCGATCCGCGCTAGCCGTTCCTCTCGCCTCTGGATTGATCAATGCCTTTCCCCCCCTCCCCTCCCCTTCCCTCTCCTCCCCCCCTCCCCTCCCCCTCCCTCTCCTCCCTCCCTCCCTCCCTCTCTCTCTCCCTCCTTAGATGGACATCGATCCTACCTCCGGGTACCTTACCCCCGTCATCTACCTCAACGACTTTTGGCTCCTCTCGGAGCACCTCATTCCCTTGAACGAGAGCGTGGCTGTGGTGCCTCTCTCTCTCAAATACGAGCCTGTGGGGTTCTTCAAGTGGCAGATGCAGGTACGTTGCATGCCCGCCCTCCCTCCCTCCCTCCCTCCTTCCCTACTTCCTTCCCTCCCTCCAGACCTAGATTAACGATTGAGAAGGATGTAGGTAGCCGCTTGCTTCTCAGCTGCTGCCGTAGAGACTGAACAAGAGATAAAAAGAGAGAGAAAGAAAGAAAGAAAGACGAGACTCAAACTCACTCACTCACTCTTTCCCTCCCTCCCTTCCCCCCCTCTCCCTCCCTCCCTCCCGCCCTCCAGACCCAATTAGACCAGCAATGGAAGGCGCAGGCCTCCTCCCCCTTCTCCACCTCTGCGGGCGATTCAGAGGAGGACATAAACAAAGAAGGAGAGACGGTGAAGAGGATGTTTCTCGAGACCAATCCCATCCTCCTGGTCATCACCCTGATTGTGAGTCGCCCTCCCTCCCTCCCTCCCTCCCTCCCTCCCTCCTCGAGGCCGGATCGCACACTTCTAGGGCAAGGGAAAATAACCAGCAATACATACCCCGCCCTCCCTCCCTCCCTCCCCTCCCTCCCTCCCTCCCTCCCTCCCTCCCTTCCTCCCTAGGTATCGGCCCTGCACATGCTCTTCGACATGCTGGCCTTCAAAAACGACGTGGCCTTCTGGAAGGAGAACAAAAGCCTGGAGGGGCTTTCGTTGAGGACGATCGTCATCAATACCTTCTTTCAGGTAGGGAGGAAGAGGGGGAGGGAGGGAAGGAGGAAGAGGGGGAGGGAGGGAGGGAGGGAGGAGGCATGCTTCACACCGAGACTGCTGGAGCAACCAATCTTTCTATCTCCCGTCCTCAATCCCTCCCTCCCTCCCTCTTCTCCTCCAGTGCGTCATCTTCCTCTACCTCCTTGACAACGACACTTCATGGATGGTGCTCTTCTCCTCCGGCATGGGCCTCCTCATCGAGATATGGAAGGTCCAGAAGGGAATGCTGACATCGGTAGAAAGGAGGGCGGGAGGGAGGGCGAGAGGGAGGGGCTGCACACACACGCAACCCATAGACAACGCAATGACGACGCTCTCCCTCCCTCCCTCCCTCCCTCCCTCCCTCCCTCCCTCTCCTTCAGCTCCGCTGGACGGACCCCGCCACCGGCGCCCGCTTTTGGATTCCTCGTCTCACGTTCTCGGCCGTGGAAAGTTACACTCAGAATAAGACACAGGAGTACGATTCTGAGGCCACCGCACACCTGCTGTACGTCCCTCCTTCAGCCCCTCCCTCCCTTCCTCCCTCCCCTCCTAGTGGTCCAGCTGGCCACACACGAAGCTTCATGACGTCCAGCATGCGTTCCTACCCTCCCTCCCTCCCTCCCTCCCTCCCTCCCTCCCTCCCTCCCTCCCTCCCTCCCTCCCAGCTATGTCGTCGCTCCTCTCATGGTAGGATACGCTGCCTACTCCCTCTTCCAGGAGGAGCACAAGGGATGGTACTCATGGGCCATCACCAGCCTGACCGGCTTCGTCTACGTCTTTGGTTTTGTCATGATGACACCGCAGGTACGTCCGCTCCCTCCCTCCCTCCCTCTCTTCGTCTACTCGTTCATCGGTCCCTTCCTCCCTCTCCCCCCTCCCCCACTCCCCCAGCTCTACATCAACTATAAGCTTAAATCGGTGGCCCATTTGCCCTGGCGGACGATGGTTTATAAAGCCCTCAACACCTTCATTGACGACCGTATGGAGGGAGGGAGGGAGGAAGGGAAGGGGAGGGGGAAGGAGAACGTTAGGGAATGAGGGAGGAGAGAAGCGACCTACGTAGACTGTTGCCTGCGAACTCCCTTCTTTTTGTCGTTCACGTGCCCCTTCCTTCCTCCCTCCCTCCCTCCCTCCCCCCTCGGGCCTCAGTCTTCGCCTTTGTCATCAAAATGCCGACCATGCATCGGCTCTCATGCTTCCGCGACGACGTCATCTTCTTCATCATGCTCTACCAACGGTACATCTACCCGGGTAAGTGCCCCCTCCCTCCCCTCCTTCCTCCTCCCCTCCCTCCTCCCCTCTCTCCCTCTCTCCCTCTGTCCACCGGTCATCCTCCAGAAATCGAATGCTGAATCCGCCACTTGCTTTCCCTCCCTCCCTCCCTCCCTCCCTCCCTTCCTGCCTCAGTCGACCGCGCTCGCGTCAACGAGTTTGGCCAGCTGACGCAAGACAACAAGGAAAGCGAGGACGCACGAGCCTTACTCGCTGCCGCTGCTGCTGCTGGTGCTGCTCCTGCCGCAGGAGGAAAAGGAGAAGGAGAGGAAGGAGGGAGGGAAGAAGGGAGGGCATCGGGGAGGGCGCTGGCTGCGTCAACGCTCGCGTCATTACGGGTGGACGACGATGGTAAGAGGAGGAAGGGAGGGAGGGAGGGAGGGAGGGAGGGAGAGATGTTTAGCGGGAACTGATATTCATCTGTACATATTTGCAGGGAACGAAGGGAAAGAGGAGGAGCCGCAGCGGGAGGATGAGCAAGAGGAGGAGTGGGGGCAGGAGGTGGCGGTTGCTCATCAAGCAGTGCATGAGGACGTGGAGGAGGAACACGAGGGAAGAAAGGAAGAGGGAGAGGAAGAGAAGGAGGGAGAGTAGCTATATCATGAGAAGGGAGGAAAGAAGGAAAGATGGAGAGAAGATGGAGGGGAAACCCCTCCGGACAGACTTGAATCAAATCGTAGAGAAGATGCGAGCGGTGTCTCGGCATGGCCACACCACCGCTTTATATCAGTACCCCTGGAGGCTTCGGCCCTCTCTGTATTGCCTAGCACATCTTCATTTAATGGGATGAAGACAAGAAAGTGATTATGCCCCCCCTTTCCCACTATGTAATCCAAACCAAAGAAGGAAATATGGGCGTATAGAATCCCAAGAACAAGGCCGAGAATATTAAGATTAAGAAAATGGGCATGGATAGTAATTGCCCTTTATCAAAATGAAGGGAAGCCACCTATCGCAGGGCTCATTGGGAGTGCAGGGTGTGGACGACGAGGACCTCGAAGATGATGTAGAAGAGGAAATGGCAGCCTATGGGTAGAGGATTAGAAGGAGTTGTTGCCGTTGTAGTCGCAGCCGTGGTAGTGGTGGTGGTACTTGTAGTATGACTGGTAGTGTTACCAGCAGTGTAAACGCAGTAATCAACTAGAGCCGTCCGCTCGGTGCGAAGAGCCCCCTGCATTGCTTCGCCTCGTGACTTATGATTCTTTCCCCTCTCTCCCTCCCGCCCTTGTTTTCCCTCCCTTCCTTTCTCCCCTCCCAGGGCATGAGGACACACCAACCAGAAAGAGGAGGAGGAGGAGGAGGATACTCCGACCGTGAGAGTAGCAGCAGCAACAACAGCAGCCACCAGACGCACCTTCTTGAACATTCTTCTTTTGGCGCCCTTGCCCTCACCCACGCCATTTCTCTTGGCGACAGCGACGCCCTCATGAAAGTCATCGATTCAGGTACCTCTTCTCCCTTTCCTCCCTTCCTCTTTCCGTCTCTCCTTCTTCTCCTCCAATATCGCGCTGCAGACTATTCCATACCTACCTACCTACCTATCTCCCTCCCTCCCTCCCTTCTCCTTCCCCTCCCTCCCTTCTAGGCATCCCCATCTCTGTCCTAGGGTCCGGTGCTGCCTTACATCTGCTAGCCCGCAACGCTGCCTCCCTCGAAGCCCCTTCCCTGCTCCTCCTCCTCACCCTCCTCCTCCAGCACGGCGCTGGAGCTGATGGAGGAATTGACGCCTTGGACGAGGTAGAAACAGACAGTCCCTCTCGTCTCCCCTCCTTTCTTCCCTCCATTCTTTCTTTAAGAAAGAGCCTTCTTGCTTTCCGGTCGCGGTATGACGTAAATTTCTGCTCCATCCTCCCTTCTCCTCCCTTCTACCCCCCTGTCTCCCTTTTTCACAGGAAGGTTTGTCCCCCCTCCACCGTTGTGTGGCCCTTTCCCTCCCTCCCGCTGTCAGTCTCCTTCTCGACTACAAGGCCGACATCAATCTTCTCTCCCCTCCTCCTTCCACCTCCTCCCCTCTCCATATCGCCGCCCAACGAAAGGATGAAGAAATGTGTCTGTTGTTGCTGGGAAGGGGAGCCAGAGGGGAAGAGAGGGATGGGAAGGGCAAGACCCCAGGAGACTATTTCCCAGAATTGGCGGTGTTGACTGAGGGGAATGAGAAGAGGAAGGGAGGAGAAAGGGAAGGAGGGGGAGGAGAAGCTAGTAAATAATCGAGGCTCCCAAAGGAATTGAGAATGTTAGAACACGAGTGCGTAAAAATTTTTTTAAAAAAACGCACGTATAGTTTGGTCAGTTGTAAGCTTGGCGCTATTCCCCAGCTTTATTTATGCGTAGAACTACAACACGTTATATGTCTACTGATTACACTGACTGCCGCTTTGGCACACTCCCTGCTTGATAGATTGGTGCTGGAACGCGTGCCCCGCTTGCTGCTTTCTCTATTCCTTCTACCTCCGCAATTTTCTCACTACTGTCCTATTTGTTAAGGTCTCGTGGTTGTGCTTTGGACTGCACCCGTCGTGTACAGGCTTGTCGCATGAGAGAACCTTGTTGCCTCGCACACGATGGGCCATGCGTGCTCGCGCTCCCGCCTCGACAAACACAGTTGCTTGTGTCGCTGAGTGCGACCAAGGGGCAAGGGGCTTGTCGCCGTGGCAAGAGAGCGCGTCCTGGCGTTTGCACACTCCTGTCTCATTGTCCGTCCACTTATTCCTGTGTCGCTCGCAGGGCGTTATGCTCTTGTTTGTGCTTATTTCATGCCCTTCGTCTCCCACCCAACAGACAGGGGTGTCTCTTCCGCGAGCGCGCCTTCTTTCTTTCATCCACTCGACCACTGCACACCAACCAAGAGCCATGGCCGGCCGCGGAAGAGGCCGGGGCATGACGTTACCAGCGTAAGTACCTGTGTGTCTTGTGCTTCTGATGTACGTGTCTCGTCTGTTGTTTTATTCTTCCGCAACAACGCTCATCATCGTCCTGAACCTAACACACATTACGCCCGCCCTACCAAATGTGGGAAATCAATTGCGCTACCAGAGCTGCTGCTCTATAGATAGTCTCCGTTATTATGCCTGACCTTCCTTCTTACACTCACGCATGCGTTCCACCCACTCCCGCCTCAAACTTTTTTCTTGACAGATGGATGACCAAAGAAGGCGGCCCAGCCCCCGCCGCAGGCTCCAGCACCAGCACCAATGGCAGCAGCAGCAGCAGCAGTCTGGGAGGCCTCCAAGAATCCGGCAGTGGCAGTAGTAGTTCCTTAAGCAATAGCCGCAAATCACGTTGGGGTGGCGACTCTCCCCAGAGGGCGTCATCACCCGCCCCCGCGCCCGTCCGTGCCCCCTCTCCAATGCCAGCTCCTGTTCCTGCTCCTGCTCCTGCACCTGGACCGACACCAGTTCGGGTGCCATCTCCTTCTTCCAACAGCACAAGCAGTACCACCATCCAAGCCTCTGCCACCACCACGACAGCCACGCCTACAGCAGCGACGGCGAGCCCCCGTGTGCCATCCCCCTCGGCAGCGTATGGAAGCCTGGCCGCCGGTGGAGGGAGAGGAGGAGGAGCAGCTGGAGGAATGGGAGTCCACCAGCACATGCACATGCAGCAGCAACAGCTGCCGCAGCACCAGGCGTATGGATCATGGCAGCAGCAACACCACTTCCAACCACAGCTGCAGCAGCAGTATCAGCAGAGCCAACAGGACTACTACAACCAATATTATCAACAGCAGCAGCAGGTATATCTTCTTCCTTCTTGAAAAATCTCTCACGTCTGCCACACGACCTTGCCTCAAGGGCCAATCGTCCACCTGACCTTCTCCTTTCTCCCTTCCCTCCTTCCACAGCAATACTACGGACAAGTTATGCAAGCCGCCTCCTACACCACCCCAGCCACTGCCGCTGCTCCCTCCCCTGTTTCGGCTCCGCCCCCCATCCCTCCCGAGATAGCCGAAAACGTGGAGGACGGCTACGAGCCCGTCTTTGACGAGAAGAGTAAGTACTGGTACTTTTGGAAGGCCTCTACGAACGAGGTGACGTGGGACAAGCCTCTCAAGGATAAGAGCAAGGCTTTCGTGCCCCCACCACCGCCAGGGCCGCCTCCAACGTGAAGAGAAGGAGGGAGGGAGGGAGGGAGGGCGGTGAGGGGGAGAGAGGACGGGCATCGTGAAAATGAAAAAGGCACTTGAGAGGATGACCTCCAACTCGATGTGGGAGGGAGCAGGGAAGGAGGACAAAATGTCGCATGTTCATATCACTTGGTCCCTCTCTCTCTCTCTCTGTCTCTTTCCGTCTTTCTTTGTTTTGTTTCTTCTTTCTTTCGTTCCTGCTTTCGTTGTGCCCAGTCTTGCTTGCCCGGGCGGAAGGGCAATATGATGTTATCTGACCCTCGCCGCGCCTCCTCCCCTCCCTCGTCATTATATCTGCACACACCACCGTTTTCTCCCTCCCACCTACCCTCCCTTCCTTCCTTCCTTCCTCCCCCCCCTCCGTGTTAGTTGTACACCATGTACTTGGGCGTGGCCGAGAACTTCTGATACCCTTTAATCACCTGAAACGAAAAAGTAATAGGAAAGCAATAAGGGAGAAACGTGTAAGTGAATACACAGCGCCCTCTCTTCCGCCCTTCTTCTCTCCTCCCTCCTTGTCGAACCAAGCAATACACGAAAACACACTTTCCCTCCTTTTCCTCCCTCCCTCCCTCCCTCCCTACCTACCTTATTCACGCTCTCCATAAAATCCTTCTCACTGATGCTCTTCTTCCGCGCCCGAATCGCGAACATCCCAGCCTCAGTACACACACTCCGCAGCTCCGCTCCCGTGGTATTGGGGCACAGGCGGGCGATCACTTCGAAGCGTATGTCACGGTCCACATTCATGGCCTGGGAGGGGGGGAGGGAGGGAGGGAGGGAGGGAGGGAGGGAGGGCGGGAGGGGAAGGTGGTGAGCTCAGGTGGGGAGTTGATGCCCACCTTGCCATCGAAGCAGCCAGGAGGGAGGGAGGGAGGGAGGGAGGGAGGGAGGAAGGGAGGGAGAGAGGGAGGGACATGCCTTGGTGTGAATCTTGAGAATGTGTGCGCGTCCCTCTAGGTCGGGCAAAGCAAATTCGACCTTCCGATCGAGGCGACCCGGACGAAGGAGGGCCGGGTCGAGGGTGTCAGGCCGGTTGGTCGCCATCAGCACCTGGGATAGGGGGGGGCGGAGGGGGGGACGGAGGGAGGGACAGAGGGAGTGGGGGACGGAGGGAGGGAGGACGGATTGAGTGTGCATGGACAAGGACGTCGAGGGTTCTTCCCTTCCTTCCCCCCTCCCTCCCTCCCTCCCTCCTTACCTTGATGTTCCCTCGTGGGTCGAACCCGTCGAGCTCCGTCACGATCTGCAGCATCGTCCGTTGCACCTCGTTATCACTGCCTGTCTCGTCCCCGCCCGTCCGACTCCCACCGATGGCATCCACCTGGAGGGAGGGAGGGAGGGAGGGAGGGATGGAGAGAAAGAGGGAGGGAGGGGTGAGTATGCAGGAGTCAGAGTAGTGGCTCTTTGCCCGACCTGAGGATGAGACAACACGGTACCCGGATAAAAGAGGTAAAGCCATAAAAATGTAATTTAAAAATAAAAATAAATAAAAATAAAAATAAAAAACAGGACACGGGATGGGAAAGGGAGGGGCGAAGACATGGTGGTAGAAAAAGAGGAGAGGGAGGGAGAAAGGGAGGGAGGGAGGGAGGGAAGGACGCAGGCGGCGTACCTCATCAAAGAAGATGATGCAAGCCTTCTTGCTCCGGGCCATGGTAAAGAGCTCGCGGACCATCCGCGCGCCCTCTCCCACATATTTTTGCACCAGTTCCGAACCGATGACCCGGATGAAGCAGGCGTCCGTGCGGTTGGCCACAGCGCGGGCGGACAGGGTCTTTGATAGGAAGGGGAGGGAGGGAGGGAGGGAGGGAGGGAGGGAGGGAGGACATGAGCATATAGAAAACACACGAGGAATACCAGAACCTTGCTCTCCCTCCCAACCCCCCGCCCTCCCTCCCTCCCTCCCTCCCTCCCTCCCTCCCTCCCTCCCTCCCTCCCTCCCTCCCTACCTTCCCCGTCCCCGGCGGCCCATAGAGCAACACGCCCTTGGGAGGGTCTATCCCGAGGTTCACGAATCGCTCCGGGTGGAGGAGGGGGAGCTCCACCACCTCCCGCAGCTTCTCGAGGGCGTCCTTCGCGCCGCCCACCTCGTCGTACGTCACGTCCGGCTTGTCCTCCACGGTCATGAGGGAGACGGTGGGGTCGATTTTGGGAGGGAGGGGGATCTGGAGGGAGGGAGGGAGGGAGGGAGGGGGTGATGTGGCGGTACAGGAGGTCGATAGGGGAGGGGCAGGGTGGTCCGAAAAAGGGATTGGGGGTGCAAGCTACGTGGATATGGCTCAGTAGCTTCTGGAAACAAGGAGCGGGCGAGGGAGGGGAGGGAGGGAGGGAGGGAGGGCTTGCTTTGATCCGCACCTGAATGGAGTACTTGGTTCGATCCACCCCCACGCGCATCCCCTCCTCGATGTCCGTAGGGGAGACCTTGTCGCCCAGCCCCACCACGAACTTGGCAATTTGCTTGACGTTTATCACGTACTTGGCGTCGTCTTGCCCCGGGTTAATGATCTTGGTGCAGCGGGCCACCTGTCGAAGGGAGGGAGGGACGGACGGAGGGAGAGAGGGAGGGAGGGAGGGAGGGAGGAGGGGAGGGAGGGAGGGAGGGAGGGAGGGAAGGGTCAGGGCAGCAAGGGCGACGGGGACGTGCTCCTCTCTTGTGTTGTCAAAAGCAATAAATGTATCTTTTCTTACGCAAGGGGTGAATGAAGGGGTATGACACGCTCCCTCCCTCTCCTACCTGGAGTGGCTGCTCCTCTTGCATCATTTGCTTGTCCGAAACCAAATCCCATTGCGATGGTAAAGACAAGCCTGTGTCACTCTCCTTGATGCCGATTAATTCTTTCACCTTGTCCTTTTGGTGGATGGGGAGGGAGGGTGAAAGAGGGGTGTGAGGGGGGTGACACGCGTGCGGCGGGGAACTACAACCAGACCAGGTCCTCTCAAGCACAGCCAATTCCTTACTCCTTCTCTACACGCCCCTCCGGGCATTCCCTCCTTCCCAATATCCTGCGCACAAACCTGCAAGCTTTTGATGTCCTCCTCGCGCTTCTTTATGCTAGTAGTGTAGGGCCCGAGGCCATAGGTCTTGAGCAAGGCAATATCCCCCTCGTCCAGAGGGGGGATCTCCTTCTCCTCCTCTTCATCGTCGTCGTAGCTCCCGACGTTCCGGGTCTGGCAGGCACCCGCGTCATTTGCCATGGCTGCTGCTACCCGTAGTGGCGGCTACGTCTGTGAATGTGTGGTTAGGTGTGGAGAAGGTCAATTGAGTTGGGGTGTGGGCCTGCCGTGATGATTATCATGATGTGATAGGGGTGGCCGAGAGTCGAGCGAACGCCGGACGTTTTGTCTATGCAGCCAGCTGCCGCCGGAGGCAATGGCACTGCCCATGGCAGAGTGATGCGTCTGTAGAGGGGGGATGGGTGTACGGCGGGGTGGCGCGGGTGAAGTGAAAGAGGGCATGCAAAGAAAGCTTCCTCGAACTTCGGCCTGAGCGAGACGGCGAGGCCGCAGCGATCGATTGCGCGGATGATATTCGATGTAAGGAGAAAACTCCTCCCTTTGGACAGAGGTCACATACACATTTGCTCATCATGCATCTTTCTCCTCGCGTCATCCAGGCCAAAATTCTGATGGGGAGCCACGTGGGTCAAGTTGTCTGCCTTCCTAGGATCAACGTGGACACCAACGACGACACCAAGGGCGCACCGTTCATCCTCCGCCGACGTCAGTACCCGGTCCGGCCTGCCTTCGCCCATCATGACCATAAACAAATCTCAGGGGCAGACCTTCAAAAAAGTCGCAATCTACTTGCTGTCCTCGCGCTCTCGAGAGTAGGAGACCCCACCAACATCACCATGATGGTCACCCAGCCTCCTCTGCGGTCAGCTCCCTTACGGACTATACAGAAGGTTATGTAGGTTTTTTGCTCTTTTTACTTTTTTGGGGTTTTAATCACCATAACGAGCCTTGTCACCGGCATAAAGACATCTCCTTCTATCACGTTATGAGCACCAAAATAAGACCGCCCCGCATGACGGGGAAGCTGCCGGCATCAGTCCAGTGGTGACTGAGGTGGTTTCATGTACATGGACACTTGTTCATTTATCGACCACATTGGGTGTAGTAAGTGCGGAAGAGGGCTGGCCGCAGAGGAGGCTGGGTGACCATCATGGTGATGTTGGTGGGGTCTCCTACTCTCGAGAGCGCGAAATGCAGTTCACCGTGAGCAAACACCGGGGACAGCAAGTAGATTACGATCCCCTCCTCCTTGCATAGATCAACAAAACGATGTACGTCAACATCGTTTTCGGTTGGAATCATCGTGTGTATAACTAAGATGGCTACGACTATATGAACATGACGATCGGCGACTATCGACTATCGTAACGTGCAGCCCAGCCGCCCATTATCGTAACGTGCAGCTAATTTTTGCAGTGTGTGTGTATTGTGAGCACCGTGAACTCAAGTGATTATCACCCACTTGTACAGGGATTAAACATGAAGGATCAACGCAGCCAAAACAGCAGCCATCGGTGGAATCCAGAAGAGGTATTTTTTATTTAAATAATTATTTAATTCTATCTCAGACTTATCTTTTCTTTCTCTATCGTCTTCTTTCCCCATATAGGTCAGACTTCTGGTTGAGTATATATATATTTTTGGAAGCTCTGACCCTGCGATTTGTTAACCCCCCAAAAAAGAAAAGATAATATCATTCGAAATGGACTCTCTCTCTCTTGGTCTTTGCCTTCTTCTTCACACACACACACACATTATTACAAGTCACTACCCCCAGATGTGCACCCTGACGTACATGCTTCCCTTTAGTTCCTCCTTCACCCACCCCTCTCTTTTCCTAAGTCTCGCACAACAAATACACACCCCTGGCTGCCCACAGGGCGGGCGTACCCGCTATATACACATATCATCAGATAGAGGTCGCATCGAGTGTGTGCGACCAACTCCAAAGATGGTTTGGTACCCCGGAGGTTGAAAATCAAAGCCACCCCGAAGACTGCCCAATTTGTCACAGCATGGCTGCAGTACAAATTAATCATCAAGACGCATTCTCGTACAAGAGTACTCTTGTACACTTACTCAAATCACACCAACATGTGACTCAAATACGTCTTACTCACCCACAGGAGGCGGAACTTGACTGTGCATAGCCTCCTGTCTGTCGGCGTAAAGAACTCAGAATCATGAATCTAAATGCGTTGAATCTCAATGCATTTCTGAGAGATCAGGATGAAAAAAACGAATCATTTAAACTCCTGTCAACACTGTAGACTTTGGAGCTTCTTAAACACCTCGAACTGCAAGAAATGCGTCAAATTGCTGGTACCATCAATCTCGGATCGGGAAGTGTGGATACCGAATGAAGGACATGGCTCTCTGGTAGCGTATGAAATGAAGCACGTGTGATCTCCATTGCTTGTTAGTAGGGTCATTTTCTCAAAATGGAATTGCAAGCGTTCAACGTTTTCCGTCGGAACACATATCAAAAAAGGGATATGAGGGATATGGGTGGTAGTGGCGTCGTCTCAAGCCAGCTGCCAATAAGAGATGCAATCTGAGATATCTCGTCGTCATCGTCACTGCGCATGTCAATAGTCGAGAGTGCCATCATGAGTATATCGAGATTGAATTGACGTCACTTAGGTCGCGCGACGGCGCAATCGTCAGGGACGGGGATGCATTGGCCCCGAGCAACAATGCGAGATATGTGGGGGCTGCAATATACTTTTTTATTGTTTCATTATATTATATTTTTTCTCATTTTATTGTTTTTAGTAATTACTACATTCATTTCGTATCTTACGTCTACAAAACGCACCACACCGACGTCCATATTCATTCTCTCAAGCCGTCTTACTTTCCGTCCTTCCCTCCTCCTTCCCCCCTCTTCCAGATTCTGATTGCAACCAACCGGCCTGACACCCTGAATCCGGCCCTTCTTCGTCCGGGTCGCCTCGATCGGAAGGTCGAATTCGCTTACCCCGACCTAGAGGGACGCGCACACATTCTCAAGATTCACACCAAGGCCCGTCCCTTCCTCCCTCCCTCCCTCCCTCCCTCCCTCCCTCCCTCCCTCTTGAATGTTTTTGTTTGTGTTTTCCATGTTTGTCCTTTCTAAAATCTGGTTCCAAAAAAAGGTAAATACGCGTAGGGGCAAGGAGGTAAAAACATAGTATCAATAAGTATAGATATAGAAGCGGACGAGGGGGAGGCGGATTAGGCGACGAGGGGGAGGGAATGACTATCGCATCCATGTCGCTTTCGGCAATCAGTCAATTATGACCGCATCCGTCGATAGAATGATACCCATGCCAATGATGCCGCCGCAACCACTATCTATCCCGTTTTTCTCCAACTCTTTACCGGCAGATTTGTCGCGATTTCCGCCAAAGCCTACATATAAAGGTCTAGGGGGACGTGTGTATGAAGCCATCATACACTACGGCGGCAAGTTTCTGTGGGGGATTCGATGAGTAGTCGAAGATGGCGCGTCAGATAGAGCAACACATAGAGACTCTCGAGAATACATCTTACTATGATGCGACCAGCCTCAAGGACGGTGGTGTTGTGCGCCATGCGTGAAGCCCCGGATCCAACCACGTACCGTGCCATCCGACGAGGATGCGATCGCATACCAGCTTTGCTGGGTACTGTCGCTTTGCGGCGTCCAGGTGACGCCCGAGTCGGTCGACGTATGGATGAAGCCATCATTTACCGCGGCGGCAAGTTTCTGTGGGGGATTGGATGGCGAAGATAGCGCGTCAGATAGAGCAACACATAGAGACTCTCGACGATACATCTTACTACGACGCGACCAGCATACAGGATGGTGGTGTCGTGCGCCATGCGTGAAGCCCGGGATCCAACCACGTACCGTGCCATCCGACGAGGATGCGATCGACTCCCAGATTTGCTGGGTACTGTTTGTTTGCTGCGTCCAGGTGACGCCCGAGTCGGTCGACGTATAGATGAAACCGTTATACACCCCGGCGGCAAGTTTCTAAGGGGGAGTGGATGGGTAGTCGAAGATGGCGCGTCAGATATCTGTGAGAAACACATAGAGACTCTCGAGAATACACCCATCTACGACGCGACCAGCCTCAAGGACATTGCCATCGTGCACTGTGGACAAAGCCCCGGATCCAACCACGTACCGTGCCATCCGACGAGGATGCCATCCGATACCACTTTTGCTGGGTACTGTTCGTTTGCTTTGTCCAGGTAACGCCCGAGTCGGTGGATGTATAGATGAAGCCGTTATACACGAGGGCGGCAAGTTTCTGTGGGGGATTGGATGAGTAGTCGAAGATGGCGCGTCAGATAGAGCAACACATAGAGACTCTCGAGAATACATCTTACTATGACGCGACCAGCCTCAAGGACGGTGGTGTCGTGCGCCATGCGTGAAGCCCCGGATCCAACCACGTACCGTGCCATCCGACGAGGATGTGATCGACTGCCAGATTTGTTGAGTACTGTTGGTTTGCTGCGTCCAGGTGACGCCCGAGTCGGTCGATGTATAGATGAAGCCTTCATATACGAGGGCGGCAAGTTTCTGTGGGGGATTGGATGAGATGGCGAAGATAGCGCGTCAGATAGAGCAACATATAGACTCTCGACGATATATCTTACTATGACGCGACCAGCATACAGGATGGTGGTGTCGTGCGCCATGCGTGAAGCCCCGGATCCAACCACGTACCGTGCCATCCGACGAGGATGCGATCGACTCCCACTGTTGCTGGGTACTGTTTGTTTGCTGTGTCCAGGTGACGCCCGAGTCGGTGGATGTATAGATGAAGCCTTCATACACCGCGGCGGCAAGTTTCTAAGGGGGATTTGATAAGTAGTCGAAGATGGCGCGTCAGATAGAGCAACACATATAGACTCTCGACGATACATCTTACTACGACGCGACCAGCATACAGGATGGTGGTGTCGTGCGCCATGCGTGAAGCCCCGGATCCAACCACGTACCGTGCCATTCGACGAGGATGCGATCGACTCCCACTGTTGCTGGGTACTGTTTGTTTGCTGCGTCCAGGTGACGCCCGAGTCGGTCGATGTATAGATGAAGCCTTCATGCGCCCCGGCGGCAAGTTTCTAAGGGGGATTGGATGGGTAGTCGAAGATGGCGCGTCAGATAGAGCAACACATATAGACTCTCGACGATACATCTTACTACGACGCGACCAGCATACAGGATGGTGGTGTCGTGCGCCATGCGTGAAGCCCCGGATCCAACCACGTACCGTGCCATCCGACGAGGATGTGATCGACTCCCACTGTTGCTGGGTACTGTTTGTTTGCTGTGTCCAGATGACGCCCGGTCCTATCGGTGCTGGTGTTGGAGACGCAGAGGGGATAGCCGTGGGTGAAGCCGTGGGTGACGCGGTGGGTGAAGCAGTGGGCGACGCCGTGGGGGAGGCTGTAGGTGAAGCAGAGAGCGAGGCCGTCGGTGAAGCAGAGGGGCTCTGCATCGGTGCTGTCGTAGGACTCATGGAAGGAGACGCAGTGGGGGCCCTGGTCCCCGCCAAGACTACCTTATAGGCATTGAAGTCTGGCTCAACAATCAAGTCGCATTCTCCGCCGCAGCAAAAGCACTGGTTGGTCGCTGTGTTCCAGTTGAAGAAAAATGGACTCGGTTCGTTGCCATTGATCGAGCAGTAGTCGAAGCACTCCGTCGGGTTGTTAATCTCCACAGGAGGCAGCTGACGATGCTGGCCGTCAATAGTGCTGAGCGATTTCAGTCCCTCGTCTGCATTATGTAGTGCCGACAAACGGCGATCAAAGGGCGCCAGTTGTCCTGCTTGCAAGCATCGCTGCCCCTCACCAAAAATTTGGAAGGGAATTGCGGGATTGACGCTCGGGGCCGGGGTCGGCGCGCACGTGACAGATCTCGATAAGGCGTGCTCAGACACCTTCTTGTTGCCTGGATATCGCACACGCAAGACCACAGGATCGACCAAGGGTACAGCGCAGTAGGCGGACAGGTCCGTGGCGTTGACGAGATATGCCAGGGCTGTGACATCAAGCATCTCAGGGGCACAGTCATCGGCCATCACCACGGCCTGAAAGACGCGCTTCGAGCTCTTTTTGAAATCGAAATCCGTCCAGTAGATGGCCGTTGTCCCGTCTGGGTTCTGAATGATCTGCGCCGGGGAGAGCATGCGGAACGGACGGGCCTTCAGCTTGACCACGGACAAACCAGCGGGCAGCTCCATCTTGAAATTGACGTCTTGTGCTGCCTCCTTGCTTCGTATTTTGACGGTAATCTTGGCTTTCTGTCGGCCTGCCAGGATGCCACGCTTGCCGTTAGGTTGTGCCTTGGCGCCCACAATCAGACGGGGACACTCCTGGGCAATGGCGGTAGGTGCCCACGCACCTCCCAGGACGACGAGCAGAGGAAGGACGAGGGGCAGGTACATGGCTTCCGGTTGAGGATCAGCTTATCAGACGGCCCGTATTTGTGTCTGTGTCTTGATGAATGAAGTGATTTAGACTGTAGCGTGAGAGACGAAGAAATGAGAGTGTATGTCCCATATTATTCCACGAGCAACACGGTATATGTACAATTCTTTTACTGCTTCGTGCGTGGGGGCAACAAATGTATTTGTGTGTTTGTTTACCGTTTGTATCTGTGTATCGTTTGTATCATTTGTGTCTGTATGTGAAGGACGCCTTGTCGTTCAGTAAAAAAAAAGTCACACAAGGAAGTAACGTCCCTCGAATGGGCCTCTGGGTCACACACAATTTTTAGTCATCAATCTTGGCTTCTCACGACTCATGGCCGCCGACAGACAGAGCTGGAGCCACAATCTGATTAAGCACAAATCCAAAAGGAAGGACAGTAATCCTATTGCTAGGGTCTCGAAGTAGCCATTTCAATTATATGTATATACACAATGTCATCATGGTTATTGATACTATACGCCTGAGCTCCCTCAGTTTTTGTGAAACGGCCGAAACCAGTTTTGTGCAGCTCCCCTGGATTCTACAACTCCGCGAAAACTAGGAAATTGTGATGTTTTTTTGATAATATAAGGATCAAACCGCAATTAAAACACCACAGCCAGAGAAAGCACATTAAAACACATAACTTTTCACTACTTGGCAACTCATCGTGGCTCGCACCCTGACCAGAGACATCGGAGCTTCTGGCTTTTATCATCAGTTGCCTTTTGCGGCCGATGACGTCATCGGCGTCTCTCGCTCCCTAAGCGAAAACGGTGTTTCTCGTACCAAAGAAGAGATCTGTCGGATTACTTTCGACCAACAAACAAAAGAGCAAGCGTGAGGAAAAGAGAAAGCCCGTTCCGAGCCTCTGCGGCCACGATTGCGCGGATGATATTCGATGTAAGGAGAAAACTCCTCCCTTTGGACAGAGGTCACATACACATTTGCTCATCATGCATCTTTCTCCTCGCGTCATCCAGGCCAAAATTCTGATGGGGAGCCACGTGGGTCAAGTTGTCTGCCTTCCTAGGATCAACGTGGACACCAACGACGACACCAAGGGCGCACCGTTCATCCTCCGCCGACGTCAGTACCCGGTCCGGCCTGCCTTCGCCCATCATGACCATAAACAAATCTCAGGGGCAGACCTTCAAAAAAGTCGCAATCTACTTGCTGTCCTCGCGCTCTCGAGAGTAGGAGACCCCACCAACATCACCATGATGGTCACCCAGCCTCCTCTGCGGTCAGCTCCCTTACGGACTATACAGAAGGTTATGTAAGTTTTTTGCTCTTTTTACTTTTTTGGGGTTTTAATCACCATAACGAGCCTTGTCACCGGCATAAAGACATCTCCTTCTATCACGTTATGAGCACCAAAATAAGACCGCCCCGCATGACGGGGAAGCTGCCGGCATCAGTCCAGTGGTGACTGAGGTGGTTTCATGTACATGGACACTTGTTCATTTATCGACCACATTGGGTGTAGTAAGTGCGGAAGAGGGCTGGCCGCAGAGGAGGCTGGGTGACCATCATGGTGATGTTGGTGGGGTCTCCTACTCTCGAGAGCGCGAAATGCAGTTCACCGTGAGCAAACACCGGGGACAGCAAGTAGATTACGATCCCCTCCTCCTTGCATAGATCAACAAAACGATGTACGTCAACATCGTTTTCGGTTGGAATCATCGTGTGTATAACTAAGATGGCTACGACTATATGAACATGACGATCGGCGACTATCGACTATCGTAACGTGCAGCCCAGCCGCCCATTATCGTAACGTGCAGCTAATTTTTGCAGTGTGTGTGTATTGTGAGCACCGTGAACTCAAGTGATTATCACCCACTTGTACAGGGATTAAACATGAAGGATCAACGCAGCCAAAACAGCAGCCATCGGTGGAATCCAGAAGAGGTATTTTTTATTTAAATAATTATTTAATTCTATCTCAGACTTATCTTTTCTTTCTCTATCGTCTTCTTTCCCCATATAGGTCAGACTTCTGGTTGAGTATATATATATTTTTGGAAGCTCTGACCCTGCGATTTGTTAACCCCCCAAAAAAGAAAAGATAATATCATTCGAAATGGACTCTCTCTCTCTTGGTCTTTGCCTTCTTCTTCACACACACACACACATTATTACAAGTCACTACCCCCAGATGTGCACCCTGACGTACATGCTTCCCTTTAGTTCCTCCTTCACCCACCCCTCTCTTTTCCTAAGTCTCGCACAACAAATACACACCCCTGGCTGCCCACAGGGCGGGCGTACCCGCTATATACACATATCATCAGATAGAGGTCGCATCGAGTGTGTGCGACCAACTCCAAAGATGGTTTGGTACCCCGGAGGTTGAAAATCAAAGCCACCCCGAAGACTGCCCAATTTGTCACAGCATGGCTGCAGTACAAATTAATCATCAAGACGCATTCTCGTACAAGAGTACTCTTGTACACTTACTCAAATCACACCAACATGTGACTCAAATACGTCTTACTCACCCACAGGAGGCGGAACTTGACTGTGCATAGCCTCCTGTCTGTCGGCGTAAAGAACTCAGAATCATGAATCTAAATGCGTTGAATCTCAATGCATTTCTGAGAGATCAGGATGAAAAAAACGAATCATTTAAACTCCTGTCAACACTGTAGACTTTGGAGCTTCTTAAACACCTCGAACTGCAAGAAATGCGTCAAATTGCTGGTACCATCAATCTCGGATCGGGAAGTGTGGATACCGAATGAAGGACATGGCTCTCTGGTAGCGTATGAAATGAAGCACGTGTGATCTCCATTGCTTGTTAGTAGGGTCATTTTCTCAAAATGGAATTGCAAGCGTTCAACGTTTTCCGTCGGAACACATATCAAAAAAGGGATATGAGGGATATGGGTGGTAGTGGCGTCGTCTCAAGCCAGCTGCCAATAAGAGATGCAATCTGAGATATCTCGTCGTCATCGTCACTGCGCATGTCAATAGTCGAGAGTGCCATCATGAGTATATCGAGATTGAATTGACGTCACTTAGGTCGCGCGACGGCGCAATCGTCAGGGACGGGGATGCATTGGCCCCGAGCAACAATGCGAGATATGTGGGGGCTGCAATATACTTTTTTATTGTTTCATTATATTATATTTTTTCTCATTTTATTGTTTTTAGTAATTACTACATTCATTTCGTATCTTACGTCTACAAAACGCACCACACCGACGTCCATATTCATTCTCTCAAGCCGTCTTACTTTCCGTCCTTCCCTCCTCCTTCCCCCCTCTTCCAGATTCTGATTGCAACCAACCGGCCTGACACCCTGAATCCGGCCCTTCTTCGTCCGGGTCGCCTCGATCGGAAGGTCGAATTCGCTTACCCCGACCTAGAGGGACGCGCACACATTCTCAAGATTCACACCAAGGCCCGTCCCTTCCTCCCTCCCTCCCTCCCTCCCTCCCTCCCTCCCTCCCTCTTGAATGTTTTTGTTTGTGTTTTCCATGTTTGTCCTTTCTAAAATCTGGTTCCAAAAAAAGGTAAATACGCGTAGGGGCAAGGAGGTAAAAACATAGTATCAATAAGTATAGATATAGAAGCGGACGAGGGGGAGGCGGATTAGGCGACGAGGGGGAGGGAATGACTATCGCATCCATGTCGCTTTCGGCAATCAGTCAATTATGACCGCATCCGTCGATAGAATGATACCCATGCCAATGATGCCGCCGCAACCACTATCTATCCCGTTTTTCTCCAACTCTTTACCGGCAGATTTGTCGCGATTTCCGCCAAAGCCTACATATAAAGGTCTAGGGGGACGTGTGTATGAAGCCATCATACACTACGGCGGCAAGTTTCTGTGGGGGATTCGATGAGTAGTCGAAGATGGCGCGTCAGATAGAGCAACACATAGAGACTCTCGAGAATACATCTTACTATGATGCGACCAGCCTCAAGGACGGTGGTGTTGTGCGCCATGCGTGAAGCCCCGGATCCAACCACGTACCGTGCCATCCGACGAGGATGCGATCGCATACCAGCTTTGCTGGGTACTGTCGCTTTGCGGCGTCCAGGTGACGCCCGAGTCGGTCGACGTATGGATGAAGCCATCATTTACCGCGGCGGCAAGTTTCTGTGGGGGATTGGATGGCGAAGATAGCGCGTCAGATAGAGCAACACATAGAGACTCTCGACGATACATCTTACTACGACGCGACCAGCATACAGGATGGTGGTGTCGTGCGCCATGCGTGAAGCCCGGGATCCAACCACGTACCGTGCCATCCGACGAGGATGCGATCGACTCCCAGATTTGCTGGGTACTGTTTGTTTGCTGCGTCCAGGTGACGCCCGAGTCGGTCGACGTATAGATGAAACCGTTATACACCCCGGCGGCAAGTTTCTAAGGGGGAGTGGATGGGTAGTCGAAGATGGCGCGTCAGATATCTGTGAGAAACACATAGAGACTCTCGAGAATACACCCATCTACGACGCGACCAGCCTCAAGGACATTGCCATCGTGCACTGTGGACAAAGCCCCGGATCCAACCACGTACCGTGCCATCCAACGAGGATGCCATCCGATACCACTTTTGCTGGGTACTGTTCGTTTGCTTTGTCCAGGTAACGCCCGAGTCGGTGGATGTATAGATGAAGCCGTTATACACGAGGGCGGCAAGTTTCTGTGGGGGATTGGATGAGTAGTCGAAGATGGCGCGTCAGATAGAGCAACACATAGAGACTCTCGAGAATACATCTTACTATGATGCGACCAGCCTCAAGGACGGTGGTGTCGTGCGCCATGCGTGAAGCCCCGGATCCAACCACGTACCGTGCCATCCGACGAGGATGTGATCGACTGCCAGATTTGTTGAGTACTGTTGGTTTGCTGCGTCCAGGTGACGCCCGAGTCGGTCGATGTATAGATGAAGCCTTCATATACGAGGGCGGCAAGTTTCTGTGGGGGATTGGATGAGATGGCGAAGATAGCGCGTCAGATAGAGCAACATATAGACTCTCGACGATACATCTTACTATGACGCGACCAGCATACAGGATGGTGGTGTCGTGCGCCATGCGTGAAGCCCCGGATCCAACCACGTACCGTGCCATCCGACGAGGATGCGATCGACTCCCACTGTTGCTGGGTACTGTTTGTTTGCTGCGTCCAGGTGACGCCCGAGTCGGTCGATGTATAGATGAAGCCTTCATACACCGCGGCGGCAAGTTTCTAAGGGGGATTTGATAAGTAGTCGAAGATGGCGCGTCAGATAGAGCAACACATATAGACTCTCGACGATACATCTTACTACGACGCGACCAGCATACAGGATGGTGGTGTCGTGCGCCATGCGTGAAGCCCCGGATCCAACCACGTACCGTGCCATTCGACGAGGATGCGATCGACTCCCACTGTTGCTGGGTACTGTTTGTTTGCTGCGTCCAGGTGACGCCCGAGTCGGTCGATGTATAGATGAAGCCTTCATGCGCCCCGGCGGCAAGTTTCTAAGGGGGATTGGATGGGTAGTCGAAGATGGCGCGTCAGATAGAGCAACACATATAGACTCTCGACGATACATCTTACTACGACGCGACCAGCATACAGGATGGTGGTGTCGTGCGCCATGCGTGAAGCCCCGGATCCAACCACGTACCGTGCCATCCGACGAGGATGTGATCGACTCCCACTGTTGCTGGGTACTGTTTGTTTGCTGTGTCCAGATGACGCCCGGTCCTATCGGTGCTGGTGTTGGAGACGCAGAGGGGATAGCCGTGGGTGAAGCCGTGGGTGACGCGGTGGGTGAAGCAGTGGGCGACGCCGTGGGGGAGGCTGTAGGTGAAGCAGAGAGCGAGGCCGTCGGTGAAGCAGTGGGGCTCTGCATCGGTGCTGTCGTAGGACTCATGGAAGGAGACGCAGTGGGGGCCCTGGTCCCCGCCAAGACTACCTTATAGGCATTGAAGTCTGGCTCAACAATCAAGTCGCATTCTCCGCCGCAGCAAAAGCACTGGTTGGTCGCTGTGTTCCAGTTGAAGAAAAATGGACTCGGTTCGTTGCCATTGATCGAGCAGTAGTCGAAGCACTCCGTCGGGTTGTTAATCTCCACAGGAGGCAGCTGACGATGCTGGCCGTCAATAGTGCTGAGCGATTTCAGTCCCTCGTCTGCATTATGTAGTGCCGACAAACGGCGATCAAAGGGCGCCAGTTGTCCTGCTTGCAAGCATCGCTGCCCCTCACCAAAAATTTGGAAGGGAATTGCGGGATTGACGCTCGGGGCTGGGGTCGGCGCGCACGTGACAGATCTCGATAAGGCGTGCTCAGACACCTTCTTGTTGCCTGGATATCGCACACGCAAGACCACAGGATCGACCAAGGGTACAGCGCAGTAGGCGGACAGGTCCGTGGCGTTGACGAGATATGCCAGGGCTGTGACATCAAGCATCTCAGGGGCACAGTCATCGGCCATCACCACGGCCTGAAAGACGCGCTTCGAGCTCTTTTTGAAATCGAAATCCGTCCAGTAGATGGCCGTTGTCCCGTCTGGGTTCTGAATGATCTGCGCCGGGGAGAGCATGCGGAACGGACGGGCCTTCAGCTTGACCACGGACAAACCAGCGGGCAGCTCCATCTTGAAATTGACGTCTTGTGCTGCCTCCTTGCTTCGTATTTTGACGGTAATCTTGGCTTTCTGTCGGCCTGCCAGGATGCCACGCTTGCCGTTAGGTTGTGCCTTGGCGCCCACAATCAGACGGGGACACTCCTGGGCAATGGCGGTAGGTGCCCACGCACCTCCCAGGACGACGAGCAGAGGAAGGACGAGGGGCAGGTACATGGCTTCCGGTTGAGGATCAGCTTATCAGACGGCCCGTATTTGTGTCTGTGTCTTGATGAATGAAGTGATTTAGACTGTAGCGTGAGAGACGAAGAAATGAGAGTGTATGTCCCATATTATTCCACGAGCAACACGGTATATGTACAATTCTTTTACTGCTTCGTGCGTGGGGGCAACAAATGTATTTGTGTGTTTGTTTACCGTTTGTATCTGTGTATCGTTTGTATCATTTGTGTCTGTATGTGAAGGACGCCTTGTCGTTCAGTAAAAAAAAAGTCACACAAGGAAGTAACGTCCCTCGAATGGGCCTCTGGGTCACACACAATTTTTAGTCATCAATCTTGGCTTCTCACGACTCATGGCCGCCGACAGACAGAGCTGGAGCCACAATCTGATTAAGCACAAATCCAAAAGGAAGGACAGTAATCCTATTGCTAGGGTCTCGAAGTAGCCATTTCAATTATATGTATATACACAATGTCATCATGGTTATTGATACTATACGCCTGAGCTCCCTCAGTTTTTGTGAAACGGCCGAAACCAGTTTTGTGCAGCTCCCCTGGATTCTACAACTCCGCGAAAACTAGGAAATTGTGATGTTTTTTTGATAATATAAGGATCAAACCGCAATTAAAACACCACAGCCAGAGAAAGCACATTAAAACACATAACTTTTCACTACTTGGCAACTCATCGTGGCTCGCACCCTGACCAGAGACATCGGAGCTTCTGGCTTTTATCATCAGTTGCCTTTTGCGGCCGATGACGTCATCGGCGTCTCTCGCTCCCTAAGCGAAAACGGTGTTTCTCGTACCAAAGAAGAGATCTGTCGGATTACTTTCGACCAACAAACAAAAGAGCAAGCGTGAGGAAAAGAGAAAGCCCGTTCCGAGCCTCTGCGGCCACGAGAATAGTGTTGCCTCTTTCTCCAAACGTAGCCCTGCAAAGTAAACGAACTTGAACAATGCTTGAATAGGATACAAACATGAGATCCAACGGAGTCAATTTGTGGTTGATATGCTATGGAAGTCGCTATAGACGGTCAACTTTTGGCCCAGGCCGTAGGGGCCTCTTTTTCACACATAATCGACAATAACAAAAAATCAAGTCTTACGACTTCGATGCTACTCTGGCATATGTGTTGTTATCACAATAGGAACACGTGTGCAAGAGGGTTTGTCGATTGATAAATTTCTTGCTGATTTTGGGTCCCCTTACATCGGCCCCGACCTGCACATGGGCCAACCTCCCCCCTTCACCCGCTCTCTTCCTCAAGGTCTCCTCATCCATTTCCTCGTCCTCCCCATCCTCGTACTTTCGTTCCCTTATTATATCCCACACTCTTCGTATTATTACGGCCCGCTTCTCTGTTCGTGACACCTTCCCCTTCCTCCTCCTCCTGCTGCTGCTGCTGCTGCTGCTGCTGCTCCTCCACCTCCTCCTCCTCCTTCCCCCCACCTCCCATCCTCTCCTTCCTCTCCACTTCAATTGCAAACGCAAGACAAATAGCGTCGTTAATACGCTTACCCAAACTGCTGCTAACCATACGATGGCTCTTACACAAGGTCCCAGCATACTTCGCCAGCTCGGCCGACATGCCCTCCTTGTACGCATCCATGTACCGCCAGCTAACGCGAAAGTACTTCCGAATCAGGGTCAAATTATAGTGGACATCACTATTCAGGTTCTTAGCTTTTCACAAAAGATAGTGTCACCTAAATGAGAAAAGGTCTTACCTTCATTCGACCCGCTTAGCAGCCGGCGGATACGAAAGCCGGTCGAGTAAAACTAGTTCTTCCAGGTCCGAAGGGTACGGTTACTCAATTTGAACACCTCCGCCACTTTTCCAAATGCCTCCGTCGAATTCATTCCCCCGTTACTGAGATCGTGGACCCAATAAAGACATGAAGCCCTCAATTTGTAAGGAAGCAGCAGTTGCCCGCGGCCTAAATCGTCTGTCGCCCGGCGCTCAATCCCAGCTGCCCTCGTCGCGTCTGCATCAGTGTGAATGTGATTCACCGGGTGCAAGATACCGGTGCGATGGATCTCCAGCAGCACTGCGTCGGCCTTTGCCAAATTCTCCTCATCTTTTGCGCCCTTTTTCGCCTCTCGCTGTTTCCGCCTGGCCTCCCGAGAAACACTTTTTTTTCCTCTCCTTCGCACCTAGTTTAATTCGCCTCCCTACCGCTCTTGTCAACCGGTCCATCCTATGGGGCACAGTGCTAGATATGAATTGTCTGGTCGTTCCACCCGAATAAAGAAAGGTCTCGATCTTGATGATGCAGATTTCTCTGCCCTAATCTTGCCAGCTGCCGCTAATTGCTTCCTCCTCTCCTCCGTCACTTCTTTTCGCCCTTCCTTCGCTTCCGCGTGCTTCTTCGGCCGCGAACGCACGCAATGGCTACTATAATTGTTGCTGTTGCTGCCGTCGCTGCTGCTGTCGCTGTTGATGTTCTTGTCGTCCTCCTCTTCCTCCTCTTCCTCCTGCTGGCCCCCCACCTCCCCCTGCTAGGCCCCCGCAATCTCCACTTCCAACTCCGCGAGTTTTTGAGTTTAGCTGGGCATTGTCTGCAGATTTCCTGTCAGAGTCTTCCATCACTTGCTTATGGGTGCCATGGTTGGCGAGGTGTGGAGTGCAAGGCGTGCGTCTGTGCTCGAATGAAATTTGATCTCGACAAGACGGGTGGCGTGGGGGGCAAAGTACTGAACAGTAGCGACTTTGAGAAAGAAGAGGACCTAGAAGATGTAGAAATATGTCTTCCTTCTACACGTAGACAGGTGTCTGTGTGTGTAGAGTGTGTGTGGGGTGCGTGGTTAGTACGTAAACAGGAGCCATTACGTCGCACAGGAGGGGAGGGGAGGTCAAGAGCAAAACTCAGAACAGTTTTAAGTTACGCTGGTTTCGCCTCGGCAGGCGAGAGAAAGAGCCTCTTTTTGACCCAGCGGCCAATTCACCAAATAAACACCATAAAGCAACAAAACTAAACACACAGCCATTTTTGACAACAATTCATCATACTGTTTGTTATCGATCTCACGGTTTTTCCACAAAACAGCCGACAAAATCGTGATACTGTCTTTCGCAGGATCTAGTCGAGCCACACCTGTATACATAGCTTTTTGAGGGGATGTCGACGTGTGATCTATGCTTTTTGAAGGGTTTGAGAAGCAGAGTTATTCCTATAAAAAGGAAAAGGCACATGGAGCACACTCATATGCACCTTTATCAAGTTTTACCGAGGCCCGCGGGCACTTTCAAGAGCGAAAGGGTCCCACATCGTCCTGCATTGATGGTGGGCCCCTACGTTAGCAAAAGGAAGGTACCGCCACTTTTCAGCATCGTCCTCCTTTCTTACAAGGCCAATGCACACATACCCTCAGTACAAAAGATGAAAGAAATAACAAGCTACAAGGTAACAGCACTACCATATGATCACACCCCAAAAAACAAAGAAAAACATAAAATTAACAACTGTCCAAATTTGCTATGCTTTTTGGTTTTTTTCCATTTCCTCCTCCTGATTTGACGTCTGTCTTCACCTGCACACAATATATGAACAAAGAGGTCCTTGACAATTATCCTCATCAGATTTTGGATCAGTCTACACATTTTCTAGACTCGAGCAAGGCAAATGCATCTACGGCGATTCATCTTGCCGGTTTACGATCCTCTGCCCTCTCTACCTCCCTACCCCCAACTACACGACCACCCTCTCACCCCCACACCCCACACCCACACACGTACTCACACACATACTCACACACATACAGGGGTGCATGTGCAGGGTTCGGGAGAAGGACGACCAAATCATGCCGGTCGTGAAGAATGACAACAAAATCGCCACGTCCGTACGGACTATACTATGCGATCAAAGAGGCGCAGTGATAACTCACGTGCCTATATTCGTCATACTGATGACTAGAAAATGTTACCGGCTTGATTATCAAATTATTGATTAACTATTGGCACCAAAATAAGCCCGCCCCGCATGACGGGGAAGCTGCCGGCATCAGTCCCACTCGTTGGCGCGGGATGACCGGCAGCCAAAGGAGCGGCTTGTTCAGAGCCGGATGGCGTCATCGTCCCGCGAAAACGCCAGTGGCCTGATGCCGGCAGCTTCCCCGTCATGCGGGGCGGGCTTATTTTGGTGCTCAAAACGTGATAGAAGGAGATGTCATTATGCTGGTGGCAAGGCTCGTAATGGTGATTAAAACCCCAAAAAAGTAAAAAGAGCACAAAACTTACATGACGAACTATACAGAAAGTTATGTAAGCTTTTTGCTCTTTTTACTTTTTTGGGGTTTTAATCACCATTACGAGCCTTGCCACCAGCATAATGACATCTCCTTCTATCACGTTTTGAGCACCAAAATAAGCCCGCCCCGCATGACGGGGTAGCTGCTGGCATCAGGCCACAACCCAATTTGAGCAACAATTATTGGAGTACCCGTACGCCCCTCTTAGATCCCTAAACCAACAAAAAGCGCGAAGATCCCTAAATGAAGAACTTTGAAGGGCATATTTCACTCCTGAACATCATCATACAGCCCCCTTAGATCCCTAAACAAAGACCTAAAGCCTTGGCCATGGGAACCAAAAGCCTTAGCCTTGGGAACCACAAGCCTTGACTTTGGAAACCAAACGCCTTAGCTTTGGGAATCAAACTTCCTGGCACCCATATTTCACTTCTGAATCATCATACCAAACAAACAGAAAGCGCGAAGCGCGTTAATTTATACAAAAACATTAAAAATAACATAAACCGTACGCACTAAACAGAAAGTTATGTAAGTTTCTCTGCTCTTTTTTGGGGGGGGGGGGGTTAATCACCATTACGAGCCTTGCCACCGGCATAAAGACATCTCCTTCTATCATATTTAGTGCACCAAAATAAGCCCGCCACACATGACGGGGTAGCTGCCGGCATCAGGCCACTGGCGTTTTCGCGGGACGATGACACCATCCCGCTCTGAACAAGCTAAAACCCCAAAAAAAATAAAAGAGCAAGCATGCATTGTCTTGCCCTACCGAATACCTGCATTCCTGCAACCCTCCCGGTGGCGTAAGGACTATACAGAAAGTTATGTACGTTTTTTGTTCTTTTTATTTTCTTGGGGGTTTTAATCACCATCACGTGCTTTGCTACCGGCATGATGGCATCAACTTCTATCATAATAAAACCAAAATGAGCACCAAAATAAGCCCGCCCCGTAGGAAGGGCAGCTGCCGGTAGTAGTCCCACTCGTTGGCGTGTGACGACCGGCAAACGTACATAACTTTCTGTATAGTCCGTACGGATAATGTTAATTATAATTGATTCTTATAGCGTGTTCGCGCTTTATTTAATTTGGTTAGGGATCAAGGACGTCCACGAGTTTTTTTTGTTTACTGTAATAACAACAAATTCTCACACAAACGAAAATGGGCAACCAAATCTCCCAATAACTACAAAACGACTATCGACAATACATGGAATCTTCCAATGAAATTCTTACCACCATGGTCGGCCCAACCGGCTCCACCAAGGTTGGCATACCTATCATCTTGCTCCGCAACATCAGCCCTGCTCAAGGCCTTGCCAATGACACACGATTGGTAGTCACGCCCTCATCCTGTTCCATCATCCAGGCCAAGATCCTTACCGGCATGTATGTCAGCAAAGTCGTCTGCATTCCCCGTGTCAACATGGATACCGACCCTTCCCCAACCATTAACATCCGCTCCAGATTCCCCGGCGACGAGTACACACACCTCCATCACAACATCCACAGTCACCTCCACAGACGTATCCCCAGTTCTCACACTTTTTACACTTCCCGTAACAACTTCTCTCACTACAGCAACTTCTCTCACTTCTGGAACTCCTTTGGAGCACACGCCCGCAAAAGTATTGGCTTTCCAGCTATTGTCTTTTAGGAGTCCTTTGACCCATTTAAAGACAGAACATCGATAATGTAACAAAAAAGATCAAAATTACGGCATCGCTTTCTCTACTCACGTACTTCCTGTCTTGATTGAGTCATTTGATGCATTTCAAGACAAGACATGGGAATCTAGGGGGACGTGTGTATGAAGCCGTCATACGCCGCGGCGGCAAGTTTCTGTTCGGGATTGGATGGGTAGTCGAAGATAGCGCGTCAGATATAGCGACGAATACAGACTTTCGGGAATACATCCATCTACTATGCGACTAGCATCCAGGATGGTGGCATTATGCACCATGCATAAAGCCCCGCGTCCTAACACGTACCGTGCCATCCGACGAGGATATGATCGAATACCAGACTTGCTGGGTACTGTCGCTTTGCGGCGTCCAGGTGACGCCCGAGTCGGTCGACGTATAGATGAAGCCATCATACACCGCGGCGGCAAGTTTCTAAGGGGGATTGGATGGGTAGTCGAAGATAGCGCCTCAGATAGAGCAACACATAGAGACTCTCGATACTACATCCATCTACTATGCGACTAGCATCCAGGAAATGGTGGCATCGTGCACTGTGCATAGAGTCCCGCATCCAACCACGTACCGTGCCATCCGACGAGGATGCGATCGACCACCAGAATTGCTGGGTACTGTTGGTTTGCTGCGTCCAGGTGATGCCCGAGTCGGTCGACGTATGGATGAAGCCTTCATACACCGCGGCGGCAAGTTTCTGTGGGGGATTGGATGGGTAGTCGAAGATAGCGCCTCAGATAGAGCAACACATAGAGACTCTCGATACTACATCCATCTACTATGCGACCAGCATACAGGATGGTGGTGTCGTGCACCGTGCAGAAAGCCCCGCATCCGAACACGTACCGTGCCATCCGACGAGGATGCCATCCGAAACCATGCTTGTTCGGTACTGTTGGTTTGCTGCGTCCAGGTGACGCCCGAGTCGGTCGACGTATAGATGAAGCCGTTATATACCGCGGCGACAAGTTTCTAAGGGGGATGGGATGGGTAGTCGAAGATGTCGCGTCAGATAGCGCAACACATAGAGACTCTCGAGGATACATCCATCTACGACGTGACCAGCATACAGGATGGTTGTGTCGTGCACCATGCATTAAGCCCCGCATCCAATCACGTACGGTGCCATCCGACGAGGATGCGATCGAGAACCATTCTTCTTCGGTACTGTTGGTTTGCGGCGTCCAGGTGACGCCCGAGTCGGTCGACGTATGGATGGAGGCACCATTCGCGCAAGCAGCAAGTTTCTGTGGAGGATGGACAGGGAGTCGAGGATGGCGCGTCAGATTAGCGACGAACAAAGATTCTCGAGACTACATCCATCTACTATGCGACTAGCATCCAGGATGGTGGCATCGTGCACTGTGCATAAAGCCCCGCATTCGAACACGTACCGTGCCATCCGACGAGGATGCGATCGACTCCCAGAGTCTCTGGGTACTGTTGGTTTGCTGCGTCCAGGTAACGCCCGAGTCGGTCGACGTATGGATGAAGCCCTCATATACGAGGGCAGCAAGTTTCTGTGGGAAGTTGGATGGGTAGTCGAAGATGTCGCGTCAGATAGAGCAACACATAGAGACTCTCGAGGATACATCCACATACGACACGACCGGTATCCAGGACGATGGCATAATGCACCGTGCATGAAGACCCGCATCCAACCACGTACCGTGCCATCCGACGAGGATGCGATCGCATACCATTTTTGTTGAGTACTGTTGGTTTGCTGCGTCCAGGTGACGCCCGAGTCGGTCGACGTATGGATGAAGCCTTCGCTCACCATGGCGGCAAGTTTCTGTGGGGGATTGGATGGGTAGTCGAAGATGGCGCGTCAGATTGAGCAACGAACAGAGACTTTCGAGGAGACATCCATCTACGATGCGACCAGCCTCAAGGACGGTGGCATCGTGCACCATGTGTAAAGCCCTGGATCCAAACACGTACCGTGGCATCCGACGATGATGCCATCGAAACCCAAAGTTGTTTTGTACTATTGGTTTGCTGCGTCCAGGTGCTGCCCGATGCTGCCGTGGGTGAAGCCGTGGGTGAAGCGGTGGGTGAAGCCGTGGGCGACGCCGTGGGTGATGCCGTGGGTGATGCCGTGGGTGATGCCGTGGGTGATGCTGTAGGTGATGCTGTGGGTGATGCTGTAGGTGAAGCCGTGGGTGAAGCAGTGGGTGAAGCAGTGGGCGAGACTGTAGGTGATGCTGTAGGTGAAGCCGTGGGTGAAGCCGTGGGTGAAGCAGTGGGCGACGCCGTGGGTGATGCCGTGGGTGATGCCGTGGGTGATGCCGTGGGTGATGCCGTGGGTGATGCTGTAGGTGATGCTGTGGGTGATGCTGTGGGTGAAGCCGTGGGTGAAGCAGTGGGTGAAGCAGTGGGCGAGACTGTAGGTGATGCTGTAGGTGAAGCCGTGGGTGAAGCGGTGGGTGAAGCAGTGGGCGACGCAGTGGGCGACGCCGTGGGTGATGCTGTAGGTGATGCTGTAGGTGATGCTGTGGGTGATGCTGTAGGTGATGCTGTAGGTGATGCTGTGGGTGAAGCAGTGGGTGAAGCAGTGGGCGAGACTGTAGGTAATGCTGTAGGTGAAGCCGTGGGTGAGGCTGTAGGTGAAGCAGTGGGCGACGCCGTGGGTGACGCTGTGGGTGATGCTGTAGGTGAAGCCGTGGGTGAAGCAGTGGGGCTCTGCATCGGTGCTGTCGTAGGACTCATAGAAGGAGACGCAGTGGGGGTCCTGGTCCCCGCCAAGACTACCTTATAGGCATTGAAGTCTGGCTCAACAATCAAGTCGCATTCTCCGCCGCAGCAAAAGCACTGGTTGGTCGCTGTGTTCCAGTTGAAGAAAAATGGACTCGGTTCGTTGCCATTGATCGAGCAGTAGTCGAAGCACTCCGTCGGGTTGTTAATCTCCACAGGAGGCAGCTGACGATGCTGGCCGTCAATAGTGCTGAGCGATTTCAGTCCCTCGTCTGCATTATGTAGTGCCGACAAACGGCGATCAAAGGGCGCCAGTTGTCCTGCTTGCAAGCATCGCTGCCCCTCACCAAAAATTTGGAAGGGAATTGCGGGATTGACGCTCGGGGCCGGGGTCGGCGCGCACGTGACAGATCTCGATAAGGCGTGCTCAGACACCTTCTTGTTGCCTGGATATCGCACACGCAAGACCACAGGATCGACCAAGGGTACAGCGCAGTAGGCGGACAGGTCCGTGGCGTTGACGAGATATGCCAGGGCTGTGACATCAAGCATCTCAGGGGCACAGTCATCGGCCATCACCACGGCCTGAAAGACGCGCTTCGAGCTCTTTTTGAAATCGAAATCCGTCCAGTAGATGGCCGTTGTCCCGTCTGGGTTCTGAATGATCTGCGCCGGGGAGAGCATGCGGAACGGACGGGCCTTCAGCTTGACCACGGACAAACCAGCGGGCAGCTCCATCTTGAAATTGACGTCTTGTGCTGCCTCCTTGCTTCGTATTTTGACGGTGATCTTGGCTTTCTGTCGGCCTGCCAGGATGCCACGCTTGCCGTTAGGTTGTGCCTTGGCGCCCACAATCAGACGGGGACACTCCTGGGCAATGGCGGTAGGTGCCCACGCACCTCCCAGGACGACGAGCAGAGGAAGGACGAGGGGCAGGTACATGGCTTCCGGTTGAGGATCAGCTTATCAGACGGCCCGTATTTGTGTCTGTGTCTTGATGAATGAAGTGATTTAGACGGTAGCGTGAGAGACGAAGAAATGAGAGTGTACGTCCCATATTATTCCACGGGCAACACGGTATATGTACATTGCTTCGTGCGTGGGGGCAACAAATGTATTTGTGTGTTTGTTTACCGTTCGTATCTGTGTACTGTTTGTATCATTTGTGTCTGTATGTGAATGACGACGTGTGAGTAAAAAAAAAGTCACACAAGGAAGTAACGTCTCTCGAATGGGCATCGGGGTCACGCACACCATTTATAAATCAATCTTGGCTTCTCACGACTCAAGGCCACCCACAGACAGAGCTGGAGCCGCATGTTTACTGAGGGCAAATACAAGAGAATGGACTGTGGTATTGCTAGGGTCTCGAAGTATTCACTTTAATTGGCAATGTTATATGTATGTAAACAATATTAATATTGTTTTAGATACGCCTGAGCGCTCTCTGTTATCCAAACCGCCAAAACCGTTGTGAAACCGCCGTGAAATAAAATGGGACGGCTGGAACGGTTTTGGGTGGGCGCTATGGGGTTCTTGCTTGTCTTTCTCGGCGCCCTGTGTACGTATTATATGAAACTATACATGTACCTTGACTATTCATTTGAGCCCTCGGCTGAGGAGTAGGGAATAAAGAAGAAGGGGACCCCTAAGAGTACCCCTTTGATATCTGCCCAGTGATCAGAAGGGGGGGATCGCGCTACTAGCTTAGAAATCGAATTTCAGCTCATGAATGAGACAGATCTCAACAAAGCAAACACATTGTGTTTATGAGGCAAAAATACTTTTTTGTACGTATTTTGGTGCCGCAATAATTGCCTTCCCCCCCCTGAGGGGGCAGGAATCGCTCAATTTCGAACTCTGCCACCTCTTGCAGGCAGCCTCTCACGGCATATCGAGACCCCAAATCACACTAAAACGCCTAAGCGACTGGGGACAGCTGGCAACTACGTCATCCAGCACAGATGGTGGATATGCTGTCACATTCAAGCCCGACCCGGATGCTAGGACAGGAAATATGGAGGCGGCGGTGGCCGAAGTGCCGGCGCAACGAAAGGAAGGGTTTAAGACCAAGAGCCGGGCAACCGCCAGTAAGCGCGGCGTCCTCGTCTCCTCCCAGGCCCATCGTGCAAAGGTGTGCAGGGGGGAGACTCTGCGGGATGGCTTCTCTACTACTTGAACTATCTGAAGGGGTTGGACCGGCTTTCTAGGGGCCCTGGGTTGGTGGACATCACGCCCCACCAAATTTGCAACCTGGACACGTGTGGACACCTTCCACCCTCAAGGCGTAGAAGGTTATTCGCACCGGCCCCATTGAAGGAGAGTCATATCGTTGGCAGCAAGCACGGCACCCATGTGACTGCCGTCTTTGCTTTGAAGGCTAATGGCGAGTACTCCTCTCCGGGTAAAATGCCTGGTCTTCCAGCCATGGGAGGCCACAAAATTGACGAGTGAAGCCTAATCGGAGTCGGTATCACGCAACTGTGAGGCAAGTCGGGTAGCCAGGTCCTTCGCAATGAAGCGCAGGCGGCTTAGTGGGATAGCAAAGCCATGTTCGTAGCGGTAAATAATCAGTTTATATGCATAAATCACGCGGGTCCTTCTTCAACAACTGCTCACGAAGGGAGTAGATGGGGACGCCGCGCTTATTGGCGGTGGCCCGGCTCTTGGTCTTAAACCCTTCCTTTCGTTGCGCCAGCACCTCGGCCACCGCCGCCTGCATATTTCCTGTCCTAGCAGCCGGGTCGGGCTTGAATGTGACGGCACATTCACCATCTGTGCTGGATGACGTAGTTACCGGCTGTTGCTTGTCGCGTAGGCTGAGGAGGGCGGCTGCTGCGACGTCCACTTGGCCAGAGGTCGACGACGGAGGAAGAATGATGGAGGAGGAGGAGAAGGAGAAGGAGAAGGAGAAGAAGAAAGTAGACCTAGGCCCAGAGCAAGCAGGGAGCACACGGCTGCATGCTCTGAACAGTTGACCCTATTTAGCTTGTATCTGCCTGGTTTTGGCTGCTGCCATGTCGAGGGGGAACGAGTGCAGGCCCATCATCATCGCACCCCGCCGCTGCTGCTGCTGCGGAGACATCGTCCCGGTCCGCCCGGCGCTTCATCTCTCCAGCCCACCATTTCTTGTGGTAGTAATTTCATGCCAAATCCTTGGCAGCCTTGGAGTCGTATCTGGTGCTCTATTGCTTGTTCCACAGGGGCCTGGTCAAGTATTTGCCCGTGATTTTTGGGCCCCGGCGCTTGCCTCGCGCCACCATTTGGAGCTGTTGGGCTTGGGGAAGGAGGAAAAGGAGTGTCAAAGGACTTGAAAATGAATCTAGCACAAGACAACATCACATCTACACATGGTACAAGCTTGTTAGATGTTTGAGAAATGCATTTTAGTGTGATTTGGGGTCTCAGTATGCCGTGAGAGGCTGCCTGCAAGAGGTGGCCGAGTTCGAAATTGAGCGATTCCTGCCCCCTCAGGGGGGGGAAGGCAATTATTGCGGCACCAAAATACGTACAAAAAAGTATTTTTGCCTCATAAACACAATGTGTTTGCTTTGTTGAGATCTGTCTCATTCATGAGCTGAAATTCCATTTCTAAGCTAGTGGCGCGATCCCCCCCTTCTGGTAAGGGGGCAGATACCGAATGGGGACTCTCTTTGTCCATGTGGCCACGCCCTCTGCCTAAAACCAAGGGCAGTTTCGACCGCTTAACTGTGTCTCATGCGATGTCCTTCCCCGTCTCTGCACCTCCACCTCTCCACAGGTATTCGTCGCAGCCAGCCAATAGGCAGGGGCTGAGCAAACAGTAATTATATTATAGCTTTAGTCCCACAAGTGTCCCCACCGTAGAATACGACCCTAGTAGTATCCTCCCAACCCGCCGCACATTATGTTTGCCATCGAGCGCTTTGTGGCCACGGAGGAGGGGGGCGGTGAGACGCAGCAGCAGCACGACGTCGACGAGAAGGAGAAGAAGCAAGACAAGCTCGCACTATACTTGGCGCGGGTGCAGCAGCGTCGCGGGGACAGGAAAAAGGAGAGCAAGATGAAGCGGAAGCGGGACCTGAGCGCAACCGGACAGGATGAGACGCAGGAGAAGAAGGGTATCGCACCTACATATATACAAGAGGACAAGGAGAAGACCGCGAAGAGAAAGGTGGAGGAAGAGCATGCCGTGGAGACGTCGGAGGGAAAACAAGGCAAGGTACGCGTGTGTGGTGGTTAGAGGGAATGCGTCATGGAGGGCTGGAGGGGTGAATGGATTAAGAAACAGTACCAAAAGGAGAAATGTTGCATTATTTCTGGCAGTTGTTTTGACTTTCTTTGAATGAGGTGCTGGCCTGTCTGTCATCGCACGTCGCCCAGGTGCCATCCCTAGCCCTCACGACCTCACCGTTCTCCCACCTACCCCTCCTATATTAAAACAGAAGGACCGGAAACGAGAGGAAAGGGAGGAAAGGAAGAAACGTCCACGCACCGAGGACAAGGCCGAGCAACAAGCTTCCCTCCACTCTTCTCCAACCGCTGCTGCTGAAGCTCCTTCTCCTTCCTCCTCCTCCACCCCCTCCCCTGCACCTCGTCCCACTCAACGTTCCTCAGGCCTGGAAATGATCCGGCGCATGCTCAGCGGGCATATGGCGAAACCCTCGAGGACTACACAAGCACAATTCACTCCCCCAGGAAAAGCAGCAGCAGCAGCAGCAGAGACAGTAGAAGCAGCAGCGGCGGAAGTATCAATAGCTCCGTCATCGCTAGCTCCTGCAGCAACACCCACAGCAAAAGCAGCAGTTTCAGTAGCATCATTAGACAATGCCAGAAACGATGAGCATAGGGAAGCAAAGGCAGAGAAGAAGGAGAAGAATCTGAAGCCCAATAGTGTGCAGCGAACATCGCTCTCTTCCCTCATGGACATGGGCACCACCCCACCTCTTCCTTCTCCACCTCCGTCCCTCCCTCCCGCAGGCACCATGAGCGTCGCCAACGCTTGCACTCAATGGGGACTCGATCCTCGCCTCCTATCCGCCCTCGCCACCCACAACATCCGCCATTTCTTTCCTGTCCAAGCCCGCGTCCTCCCCTTTCTCCTCCCTCCCCCCCTCCCTCCGTCCACCTCCTCCTCCTCCTTCCTCCTCCCGGGGCGAGACGCCATTGTATGCGCACCAACGGGAAGTGGAAAGACTCTCGTGTACGTCCTGACCCTGCTTCAGGCGCTCTCTTCCCGGAGAGTGGGGAGGTTGAGAGGTCTGGTGCTGGTGCCAACACGCGATCTAGCCATGCAGGTAGGGAGGGAGGGAGGGAGGAAGCAAAGCGGAGGAAGGCAAAGGGACACGTGGATGCCTGGACCGCGTCAAGCCTTGTCTTTTCTTTTTTACCTTTTGTATTTTTTCACGCCGCCTCCTTTTTGTCTCCCTCCCTCCCTCCCTCCCTCTCTCCCTCCCTAATTCGCTATCCCTTCCTCAGGTCTTCCGGGAATTCATGTCCTTAGCACCGAGTGTGGGGGTGACTGTCGCTCTCGTCATCGGCCAAACGGATTTCGAGGCCGAGCAGAAGGCCATGCAAGGGAGGAGGGAGGACGGGAGGGAGGGCCCGAGGGAAGGGTGGGTGGATGTGGTGGTAGCGACACCGGGGAGGCTGATGGACCACATGGATAGAACGCGAGGATTTACCCTCGAGCATTTGAGGTACCTGGTGTTGGATGAGGTGGATAGGCTGGTGAACCAGTCCTATCAGGGGTGGGCTCAGCGGGTGCATGAGGCGGCGTATGTCCAGCGACCAGGGACATTTGGCTCCACCGCGCCCTCTCGTCCTGCCTCGTCTATTGGGGAGCAAAAAGAGGGGAGGAAAGAGGTGGAGGATGAAGAAATAGAAAAGGAGGAAGGAGGCAGTACATGCACCAGCTACATCATCCATCCAACCACTATCCGTCTCCGGTCCACCCATCATGCCGCCGTCTCCTCCTCCTCCTCCTCCTCTCCCTCCCTCCAGCCCTTCCTCCAACCCTCTACACCCCTTCGAAAACTCCTCTTTTCGGCAACTTTCACCTCCAATCCCCAAAAGCTAGCTCGACTCAACCTGAGGAATCCCCGGTACTTCTCCATAGATGGTCACGTCATCGACCCGCCCCCCAATGCCAAGGAGGGGGAGGACGGGGACGAGGGCCCGGAGGAAGGCTTCATAGGGGAAGAAGGAGGGGAGGGTGAAGCAATCAGTGGCACACCAGCGACACTCAAGGAGGAGGTAGTGGTCTGTTCGGGGAAGGACAAGCCCCTCGTCCTCCTTGCCCTTCTCCTCCGTGAACTCCAAGCCTTCTCCTCCCTCCCTCTCTCCCGCCCTCCCTCCCCCCCTCTCTTGATCCTCATCTTTACCTCCTCCCTCGACTCCACCCACCGTCTTTGCCGCCTTCTCCAACTCTGCACCGCCACCATTCAAGTCCCCGAAAATATATTTGCCCTCTCTTCGTCTATTCCTCCCTCCCTACCTCCCACTCCCCCTGCCCCAGCCAGCAGCATTGTGTGTGAGTTTTCCTCTTCCCTCTCCCAGCCCCAGCGGGCGGCCCTTCTCCAACGATGTCTAACGACAGGGGTGGCAGGAAGGGAAGGAGGGGTGAGGGTACTGGTCGCCTCGGATGGGATGGCACGAGGCATTGACCTTCCCAATGTGACTGCGGTGGTTAATTATGACTGTCCTCGACAAGCCAAGACGTATATCCATCGGGTGGGGAGGACGGCGAGAGCGGGGAGGGAGGGCAGGAGTGTGACGTTGTTGAAGCCGGGGCAGGAGAGGGAGTTTGAGCGGTTGAGGAAGGGGGTGGGGGATGGAGGGAAGTGGAAGAGGGTGGGGAGGTTTGAGGTCGGGAGGTTGGGAGGGCTGGAGCCGTTACTGCCCGGTTACAGGAAGGCCCTGAGGGGTTTGAGGGATGTGATGGGACGGGAGAAGGGGGGGAGGCTGAAGGCGACGGAGGGAATGAGTGAGGAAGTGGTGAGGGAGGTGCTGAGGTTGGGAGGAGCAAGCGGGGGAGGGATGGTGAAGGGTCAGGAAGAGGAGGAGGACGAGGACGAGAAGGACGAGAATTAGGAGCAAGGTGACGAGTAAACAAAAAGTATAGATAGAAGACTGGATTAGTATGATACAACATGCGTCAAAGCACCCACAAAATCAACCAGAAAGAGATTTTTCGAAGTAATGCGAAAATCGAGTGACGAGGCTAATCTTTGCCAATTACACACAATTTCGACGCAGTAGTATTTCTTCTGGCATTTGTTCATATTTTCCTCTAATTGAGGCCCAGATTTTACTTCCTTTACACATGCACCAGCCCATCTCCTCCCTACTTCCTCCTCTTTTTCCCTTCTCCCCTCATTCCTCCCCCTCCGCCCATTTGATACTCCAAATAACTCACGCCCTGCCCCCCCGACAAGGCCGCCATAGACCCCGTGGTTCGTCTCACCCCTGCGGCCGCCACCGCTGCCCCTCCATACACCACCCCTCCCTGCCTCCCTCCCTCCTCGTCGTCGTCTTCCAGCGCTGCCTTCCGGACCAATCGCCCTTCTTCCGCTTCCATCTCTTCGTAAGTATTCGCGTCCATGAGCGCCTGTGTTAAGAGCCGGAGTTCCTGGTCTTTCTTCAGATTACTCATGAGGTATTTCGGATCACTCATGCATTTTCGTAGGGCGTCGTCGAGGAGATTGGGGATGACTTTGTAGGTGTATCCTTGGTCGACAAGGTACTGTTGCCGCTTAGTTGAGTAACGCATCTCGACGGTGTCGGAGCAGACTGGAGAAGGAGGGGAGGAAGCAGGGAAAGAGGAGGGCAGGGAGGCATGTGTTAAGAGCAGAGAAGGGAGGGAAGGAAGGGGGAAAAGGAGGAGGGGAGGGAGGAATGAGTTGCAAAGAACGGAAGGAAAAATGGAAGGGAAGGAGGAAATGGTGGTAGCAGTGTGAGACATAGCGAGGTAGAAAAGCACACCATCACCACCACAACCACCACCACTGCTGCTGCTGCTGCTGCTGCTGCTGCTACGCACCTAGGGTATAAAAAAAGGCGTTGAATCCATCATCCGCCGTCTGCTTTGGCCTCAAAATCCTCCCGAGTCTTTGGGCTTCCTGTCGCCGCGAGCCGAATTGGGACGAGATCTGAATGATTACATTCGCTTCGGGCAAGTCGATTGAGGTATCCCCGACTCGGGAGAGGAAGATGGTATTGACTCGGTTGCTTATCCGAAAGGCGGCCAGGAGACGCTCGCGTTCGCTTTCTTTCGTCCCACCGTAAATGGCATCGCGGCCGAAGAGCTGCGCATATTTGGAGAGGGCGTAGACACTGTCGGAGAAGACGATGATCTTGTCGCCTGGTGAAAGGGAGGGAAGGAGGGAAGGAGGGAGGGAGGGAGGGAGGGAGGGGAGGAGTTTCTAAGCGAGGGTCCAAGGCGAGAAGGGAGGGAGGGCGGAATATAGAGGGAGAAAGACGACGCACCTCTCTCCTCGTGGTAGCGCATGAGGTATTCACACACGCGAATTTTGTTGGGGTTCATGAGGTACAGCACTTCGCGCACTTTCTTCTGGTCCCGGCCCTCGTATTTGTCAGGGACTGAGAGGTATTCCTGGAAGAAATGGTGAGGGAGGCAAAGGGAAGTGGGCATGATAATGAGAGGCGAAGTTGCACCGTTTGCACCGACATTTTCATGAGGCAAGAAGACACAGGGAGGGAGGTAGGGAGGTAGGGAGGGAGGGAGGTAGGGAGGGAGGGAGGTAGGGAGGGTCGCACCTCGAAGAACTCCCGCGTCATGGGGCACCAGGCCTCCACACACTGCACATTTGCCAAATATCCTTCCTCCGTCAAATCCATCCAGTTTGCCTCGTAGAGCTTGGGACCGATGAGACTGTTCAGGGAGTCGATGAGGTTGTCTTCGCGGACTAGGGTGGCGGTGAGCCCGAGCTTGGCATGGGCCGAAACCACGTCCAGGACACGTTGGAATGACGAGGCGGGGGCCACTGGTGGATTGAAGACAGAGAGACGGAAGGAGGGTGTATGAGAGTTTCATTTAAGGGAAGGAGGAAAGTAGTGAGAAAATAAATGGTGAACTAACCAATAGGAATATAATCAAAAATATGTGTGTTTTCCCTCCTTCTTCTCTTCCTCCCTCCCTCCTTACCATGCACCTCATCCAAGATCATCAACCCCCATTCTCTCCCCTTGATCTGATCCAGAATTCGTTTCACCTCGTCGTTCCTCTTTCCCGTGTAGGCCAGCATCGAGTATGTGGTTATCAGCACCACGGCCTCGTCGGGAGGGAGGAGAGCCTTTTCCTTACTCGTAAATTTCACCAAATACTTCTCGTCGATCGCCGCAAATTGACGGAATTGTGCCTTCCACTGCACGGCCGACACGTTGGTGTTACATAAAATAATAACGCCTTTTTGAATGGTGCTTGCCGCCGTAACGCCTGTTAACGTTTTGCCCGCCCCGCACGGAAGGACGATGATTCCAGACCGGGCCCGACCATTCCCGAACATCATTCGGAGGGATTTCTGCTGGTACGTCCTAACTTTAGTTGTGCTCTTCAGCATGATCTGCAATGCTTTGTTTTCGGTGTCTTTTCGAAAGTCGTATTCCTCCATAAGAGGGTAGGGGGGGTCCATCGTCAGCGCCGCCTCCTTCACCCTTCGCACCTTGTCTTTTGAAATTTGAAACATGGCAGTTTTTTGGGACTCAGCCCCATGAATGGCTGCTTGGCCGAGGTCATCATCTTCCTCCTCATCATTACCCACAAGCAAAAATTCGGTGTTTTCACTCATCTCCCGCGCGGCCTCTCCCTCGATGAAATCCCCATCTCCTCCTCCTCCCCCACCTGCTGTACCAGCACCAGCAAGACCACCACCACCACCACCACCAGAATTGCTGTTCATGGTGACCCTGGCTGACTTGATCACCTCATTTCTTAGCAATTTTCTAGCCACCTCCTTACTCTCTGCCTCGATGAAATACTCGTTATCTCGCAAAAGCAACTTGGCCTTACCATAAGTCTCCGTCGACCGACGTATAAACGTGACCACCTCGGAAGGCAGTTCGTTCTTGGAGAACCGCCCAAGGGTGGAGAGGATGTGCTCGGTGTGAATGTTAACGGCTACGGCGGCATAAAGCGAGTAAGAGGTCAGTTTGTATTCGTGCACATACGTGGGCCGGGCGACGGGCTCGCAGATGGCAATCAGAAAGTCATAAGCGTGCTTGTAAAGAGGACTGAAGGCTTCCAGGTAGATGCGAAGATTCGGACATACCCATAAAGGCTTGCTTTCCTGGTGCTTGCGTAAGGACAGGCGGGAGAAGTCCAAAAAGGGCTGCACGTTTTCGTCTTCCTCTCCATAGGCACTTGGCAAGTGGCTGCTGCTGCCAATGTCTTTGTCTGCGCCGGAGCTGGCGATGGAGGAAGAGGAGGTTACCCGTCGAGGACGTTTGACGCCTGTGCCACCGTTGCCGTTGTTCGTGGACGACGACATGCCTGAATGTGGGGAGATAGTGTCGAGGGAAGGGAGGAGTCACAGGGTTGCGGCACGAAGACACACCATCTGAGTGCCGACAAACGATAAATGATGCCTTATTCTTGATTCCTGTGGTAATCGTGTCGAGGCTTGAGATTGCTCTCTCTATGTGTGTGTGTGCGTGCACGTATACGGGATACAGAGGTATCATGATTGAAGGAAGCAACGCAGTGGGGGTGGTTGATGGTGGCGCGTTGAGTCTTCGTGCACCCCCATCACCTCGCCCTCGCTTCTACATAAGTTTAAGTCAGTGAGGCACGTGTTATTGTGGGTTTGTTGGTTTGGCTTGTGTGTGCGATCGTGCGTGGGGCTTTGGGTAAGGCAAGTGAAGCCCGAGAGCACGCTAGAGAAAGTGGCCGCCACAGTGTGTACGTTGCAGAACGTTGGCTTTGTTTTTCGTCGCCGTGTGGACTCCACACTGTGGAGGGCTTGTGAGCAGCAAAAACAGCATGAAAACTACATGCACATCACGACCTTTGAGTGAATTTGCTTCAGTTGAGCAAGCTTGGGCACATATTGTCGGGGCACCTTGGCGCGCATCCGGGTTATGCCCTCTTTTACTACGTCATAGTTATTCAGCTCAAGTACAAGAATTGGCTACAGGTACGCCACCGGCACATTCTAGGAAAAAAAGTCGACAAGATGCATCATCTCAGCTTTCACTAGAACTGCTCATACTCAAAATCTTTCACACTCTCATTCCAGGTGACTTCCTTCATCAATCGCTATGCGAGCAAGTCAACCTCCGACAAAGTGTATGTGGGCTGGAACCTCTTCGGTCTTGGCGTTGTTAGTACTAATCATTCTCGGTGTATGAAAAGTTCATACGCCTACGATTGCAGTGCGCTGGTAAAATTTATGGCGTTTGGTCGAGGTGCCGTCTATCTCTGGCTCCTTTTGACAGTATGGCAGATCCGCAAGCGCAGGGATGACAAAGAGTGCCGTTTCAGCACCATCAGATTTGCTATAAACCGTATCAGTGTCCTGCCCTCTGGCGTTTTGCTGTTTTTTATACACACCGCCACTTTGGAGGCGTAGAAGACGGTGATTCGTTGAGACCAGGAGAGGATGAGCCCGGCGGGTCGTCTTCCCCTTCTTTGGCGCTTGGGTTTCTGGTGGGAACAACATTGCTAGATGTGATTAAAATTCCTGGCATATGGTTTTGTTTGCCCTTTAATCGGTGATTGTACGTTCCTGTAAACAGTAATCTGGCGGCAGAGCACTTTGGGCTGGACTTATTTTATTTCTCTGGGCGAGCTGGTGTTGAGTTCTGTCGCGATGAACTGGCACATTCGTGACGGTTGGTACCAGGTTCAGCGGGCCACAATCATTATGATGCTCGGCCTACTAACTGGTTTGTTCTCTCAGTTCACTTTCCTCAACCTATCTGACTTGATGGCGGATCATGCAAAGAAACATACCCTCTAAGTGTCAGTTCTCCGCTCCTGGGTCATTCTACATATCACTTCCTTTCTGGCCTTGCTGTCTTCATTAGTTGCTGCCATCTTCGCACGCTTCAGTCTCAGCGTGCTGATACCTGTAGATCGTTTGACTTTTTGTGTCACCTAGGTACTCAATATTATTCTATTTTTCTGGAATCAATTATTTTGTATTTATGTCATGTGCGTGTGGTGTCCAGATGGGTAGCTGACCTATTCGCGGTGTCTCTCCTTCTTATCATTGGCACGATAAATCCAGAACTAGTTGTTATCAGGGATATACTTTGGCGGAATCTGTGCCGCGGTGTGGGGGGTATTGATTGTACTCCGCAGTGATATACTGCCCATGAGACTCACAGCGAAAGGCGTGGAGAAAGTCCATGCGCTGCATGCGCGACAGCAACAGGACCATAAGAGATGTGGGCGGATCTTTAGGACTACCTTATTTGAGCTCTGAGTGTCAAAAAGATTATCGTCAAGGAAAAAGAAGCAGGAACGGCGATGCAGTTGGATTTGATAAAATCTTACAGAAATTTCGGTGTTGACGGCATCGACGAACGGAATTGTGAGATCCGGAACTTGGTTGACGAGGAAAGTATCCCAGATGAACGATGGCTATTGTCATGCAGTGCCCCTCAATAATAGAAAAGGAATGCAGAAAGGTATTTGCGCATTCGCAGCGTATTTTCTTCAATGGGGTAGAATTTTAATTTAGACCGCATATGGCTCTGGAGGCCATTCTTGCTGAGCAGCTATTATCATACAGGCCAGATCTAACGTGTGAAAGTGATGAATGAAGGAGGGAGACTTGACATGACAAAGTCAAACAAAATTTTCTGGATGGCATCCTCTCCACTTGTGACGCTCAACCTCCTCCCTCCGGGTCCCTCCGGGTCCCTCCGGGAAGCAATTGAGTCAAATTCTGACACATGTTGACATCTTTTAAAATTGGTTCAGCACCCTCTATCTACCTTGGTGGTATCGACTTTGCTTTCAGCATCAGGCCGCCAACGGCTAAACAAAATCAAAGGAGTAGATAGGTGTATTCTACTCTTCTCCCTCTCTCCAGCAAGAAATATGTTTGCTTGTCTCTGGCTGGCTTGCTTCTTTCTCTTATCCTGGATCAAAGTGGACATAAATGAATATGTTTGTGCGATGGGTGTTTTCATATTCAAATAATAAAGACATTTACAAGTTTTTTTTTCCAACTTGCTCGGTCTCGGGGGGAGGAAGAACCGCAAGTAACGGTGGCTGAGCCGTTAACCTCCTCCTTGTGTGCGTGTTGGTCGACTTTCGAGCCACACACGCTCCAATTTCAAACAACACATCTTGCACTGGAATCGCTTCTCTTTGAAACATGACACGAATCTCAATTACTTAAACTAACCCGATCTTATCCACACACAGTAACTCAAGCCTCCGGGTCAATGCTGAGCCTCTCTCCTCCAACACGTCGGGGCTGGTGTGCTGCCGCTCCACCGCCTTTCCACCGCTTCCTCGCAATCGTTCTCCTGTGCTTCTCATATCAAACCTTGGCTATAGATCTTTATCTTGATGGCAGGGGCAATATGCGTAGGTCTGTCCATCCAACCTCGCTGCAACCAATACCCGAGGAAAACAACAAGGCTGGGAACCCCGTGCCAGCTGACCTTATGCCCTTCGGCTCCTCCATCAACGACGAGGAGTTGGGCGCTCTAATCCATGTGAATCAACCTGTTGATGGGAAAGATACTGCTATGCCACCGCCTCCTATTGCGTCGCAGCCTCATCCTACCGAGCTTTCTGAGACCGAGGCCTTGAAGCTGAAGCAGGAACTTTACGCCAAGGACATGCAACGCGGGACTATCTTCGACATGGAGGACGCACCGGACGATATTTTGGAAGAGGCACCGAAAAGCGTGAAATCAATGGCAGCCATTGAAAAGCCCCTGTATACGACGCATTCGAAAAGTGAAACAATGACGGACGCTGAAGCAAAGACGTCAGCCTCTTCCACGGAATCCTCCCCAAGTACTGGTGCGAGTGATATAGAACTATCAGTAGAATTGGCGGCGGCAGAGATATATGGAGATGATCTTATTATAACTGCAATGCGTTCGGGTGCAGGCGTTGCCGGTGGTCGGCCTGGCGGCAATGTCCAGGCCATTCGGAGTGCCGCGTTAGCAGCGACGGCCCTGGCTCGTCAAGGTGTCGCGGCAGCGCAACGGAAAGCGGGTGTGGGTGCCGGTGCCATTGCATCACCCGCTGTTCTTAGCATGCCACGCGCTGGTCTGGCCATTATGCGTGTTGTGTTTGTGGCCTTCAAGCGCATTGGGGCCATGAATGTGGATTTTAATTTGCCCATCTCTCCCGGGGATCGCTTTGGGTCTTCCGTGTCGGTGCTGTTGCCGGCCGGGGATTTGGACCGCAACTGGAACACACTGAAGGTAGCGGTGGGTGCCCCAGGTGATCACACGTACATGAAGCGACAGGGAGCGGTATTTATCCTGTCGCTCGCCAATTTTGGAACTACGCTGATCAACTATCATAAGATTATTCCCGGGGAAGGCGTCCTGGCGGGACAGGCTTGCAAGTACTCGAGCTTTGGCACGGCAGTGGCAACCCTAGGCGACTTGGACACTGATGGATTTTCGGACATTGCTGTGGGCGCCCCGTTTCAGGAAGAGACGGGAGTGGTCTATATTTTGTTCTTGGCCTTTGGGGGCTCGGTCGCAAAGTACATAAAGATCGGTGGTAGTGACAAATTCGGGGGAGCTGTGTGGGGAAATCCGCATTTTGGAAATCCGCATTATCCGTCGCCCTTGGCCATTGGGGATGAATTTGGCTGCTCTATCGCCAACATTGAGGATCTGAACGGGGATGGCGTGGCAGACTTGGTCGTGGGTGCCTGTGGAGACACGGACTCGAGAAAAGGGTTTGCCCCCGGCGGCAAGGGACGCGAGGCCTGCATAGCCTCAGGTGCCATTTACATTCTATTTATGAATATCGATGGTACGGTCAAATACCACCGCAAGATCAGCGCGCGTAGCGGGAATCTGCTGGTAGGGCCGCAGCCAGGGGATCGTTTTGGGGCATCAGTGGCGTTCGTCGGGCACCGCAATGGATGCACCGTGATCGCGGTGGGCGCACCCTTCGCGGACGGTGCAGGTCACGAGGTTGGGGCCGTGTATCTTTTGGAGCTACTGCAAACGGGTGACGTGAAACGATTCGAGATTCTGAGTTCTGCCTATGTACCTGCCCCCCCAGGTTCGGCCCGGTCGCCGTACATATATATGAGTGCGCCTTTGGCCTCACACGACTACTTCGGTAGCGCTGTGGCAGCCATGGACGTGGACAGAGACGGAGGCTGGGACTTGTTGGTCGGATCGCGGGGCCTGAATCAGCGTACGCAGGATGAAGGGGCCTCATTTGTGTGCTATATGGATGGGGTTCGAGGGGGGTTGACGGGGTGGGAGCAGGTAGCGAGCCAGAGTGGCGTTTTGGTACCCGTGCAACCAGGGGAGCAGTTTGGAGCCGCAATTTCCGTTTTAGATGATCCCAGCCGCAACCCTTCTAGCTTAATCTTTGTAGGTGCGCCCGGTGGGTGTATGGATGCAGTGGGTGGGGCGGTGTACGTGCTACGGATCCAGCCCATTGGAGGGTAGATTTGTAGGGGACGGTGGGAGTATAGGGCGTATGAGCTGGAAAAATATGGGCTGGGAGGTAAGAAGGATAAGACAAATGAGAGGAGGGAAAATAGAAAAGAATAAAGAATGAATTCTACTGCGTGCACGGGATTAAACTTTTCCTTATAAATGCCTACTTTTTCAAAATCTCAATGCTGAGAGCGAAGCGAAGGGAGTGACGAATCATTTGTTACGCGAATTACATTTGTCAATATTATGACCATTTTTGCTACAGGAGAGTATTATTGGGTAAAGATATATGGAAGGAAAATGATTTCGTGTGTATGTCATTCTTGTGAGAATTTTTCGTTTTACTGTGTTGTCCTCCCCGCTCTTCCTTCGCGCAGTCGTGCGCGATGATGATGAATTGAAATACCTTCAGGCCTCACTGTCCCCTCTCCCACCCAGTTGCAACAGCAATCTGTCTATAGACAGAACAAAAAAGCCATCACTATATAGCGAACCAACGCCGAGTTTCAACACTCCCCACCTCTATTATCGCGGAAACGGACTGCGCCAAAAGTGGGCGAGAGACGACGAGCGCCATCATGGTCTCCTCTTCTCACTCTACAACCCCATGCACATATAATATACATACACAGAAACTATCGCTCCCCACAACAGGATGGAGGCGCTGGAAGAAAGCCTGGGTGGGGAGCTGACAGTGGAGCGGGTGCGGTGCGAGATGAAGGGGTTGAGCGAGAGCATCCAGGCCAAGCAAACGGAGATTCAGCTGATTGTGGGCTCCCGCTATCATGAGCTCATCGAATCGGCCGACGCGGTGCTGGGCATGTATAAGTCCTGCAAGCATCTCCAGCGGACCTTGACGACGGAAGTACCCCCGGCATTGAGCAATTTGCTCCAAGAAAAACGCCCCGATTTGCACCTGAGACCGTGGCAAGAGGCAGCGGCAGCGGCGGTCATCGCGCAGGAAGCGCAACATCAGCAGATTGGCGCTTTCCCCCTCACAAAAGAGGACGTTCATTTTATGCTTCAGGCGCCCACCCGGCTGTGGGAAGCCATGGACGCGGGTCAGTACCTGACAGCTGCCACACTGTGGGTCGACGCAAAGGGCATCGCTGACAAGACCGACACGCAAGCTTCTCCTGCTGCCACTGCTGCTGCTGCTGCTGCTGCTACGGGCCATGCAGCAGACAATTCTGCTAACTCTGCACCGCTACAACACTCAGAGTGGACGTCGACGCAACGGCAGGTCCAGCTGGTGGTGGAGCAACAATGGGCGTGCTTGCGCGATTTGAAGGAAAGCATCACCGCTGGGGCACATGCATTGCTTCGAGACCAAGACGTGGAGAACACACAACAGCATGCATCGGCGTTGGTGGCTTTGTCGCGGCTTGTGCCCTCGGTCTCCACGGGAGGAAACACGCTGTTGAATTTGTTTTTGGAGCGGAGGGATCAGTGGCTGGAGGGGTTGTTAAAGGAAGAGGTCGCTACGAGGCAAGTCGAGGTTAAGTTGAATCGTGCTGTCCAGGCATTGAGACGTACGGTTTTGGATACCAACCTCATTTTCGTGGGTGATGGAGATGGAGAAAGAGAAGGAGAGAAGGAGAATGGAGGTGCGCTAGTGGATTTAAGGCTAGAACGACCAGTGGTGGCGGAGACGGTGACTGCATGGATGGGGAGGTGGATGGTGCAGATCCATGCGCAGGCACGTCGATGGTTGAAGATGCTCAAGTCCTCGACTGAGCTGACTAGTGTTAGACAGGCCTTGTGGCGGGAGACGCATCTTTTCGCGACTCCCGCATCTTGGTCGGATACGTCTGCGACTATTGAGGGGGAGGAGAAGGAGGAGGGGGGAGGGCATGTGCAGCACCAGCCCCATCGGCAGCTGCACCAACACCAACTCCAACGCGGATTTTATCCGCCGACAATGCAGGCATGGCGAAAAGTTTGTCATACTGTCCTCTTCCTCGACAAGCTCCGCTACGCCTTGGTGAGAGCTGGACTGAGCTTGACCTTTCTCCCTTGCCCTCCTGCTGGCGAAAGTGGCGGAAAAGGAGCAGCAGTATCAGCAGCAGATGCCATATTGGCAGCGGCTACTTCCAGCAGTAGCAAGGCCGCTGCTGCTGTTGCGATGGTGGGAGGTGGGGGTTTAGATTTGTGGGGGGTGCTTTTTTCGGATTCTTTTGCGTTGCTGGTGAACGACTTACTCCAACAATCAATGGGAACCATCTACGCGGCTTTCAAGCAGAAATTTGACACCATCCTTTCTGTCCTCGACCGGAGTCCCGACTTCTCTTCCTCGTCCTGGATGAAGCAGCAGCAGCAGCAGCAGCAGCAGCAGCAGCAGCAGCAGCAGCAGCAGCAGCAGCAGCAGCAGCAGCAGCGTTTCACGGCGATAGAGATGGCTTGGGCAGCAGACCACTTATGTACTTTTCTACTCCAGCAGCTTCGGCAGGCCCAGGGACATGCCCAGGAGCTAATCCAACAAGGAGACCTAACGGCAGCTTCGGCCTTGGGGGCATCGTTGCAGGCGCAGGCGTTGCGTTTGATGGCTCATTTGTCCTCCTTTTTGCGGACGTGGGTGCAGGATTATGAGGAAAGTATTTCCAGCAGCACAAGTGATAAGGAAAAAGCTGCTGCGTCTTCGTTTTTAGCGTCATTATCCTCACCTAAAATTGATGCTCTCCTCATCATCGCGCGCTTCACCTCCTTGGTGCTAGCTAAAGCCCCCTCGACAATTCTCCGTCTTGCTTCCTCCCCCTCCAGCTCGTCCTCCTCAGCAGCCGCCACGACTGCAGAAGAAGCAGCAGCACAAGTGAATTCACTCTCCAGCAGCACCAGCAGTAGCAAGCAGGGAAGGAAGGCTGGTGGTGGAGCTACAGCCGTCAAGACCATCGATAACATTCAGCTGGAGAGCGCCTTTACAATTGCCGATGCCCGTGGCCAGGGTGAACTCACCCCCGCCGAGCTCCAAGAATGCTTGGATACTCTTGGCTTGACGCAGGAGCTTTCCTCTCCTCCTCCCTCGTCCTCGTCTTTGTCTTCATCACCGTCCTCCATGTCCTTGTCAGCGACGTTTGCGGAGGTGGCCTTATTATGCAATGCCGAGTTAGAGGATGATGCGCACCCGCACCCGGCTGCTTTCTACTTGGAGCGGGCCTACAGGGACATATTCACTTTAGCACTGGCGGTGTGGGCACGTCGCGTCGTGGCACCTTTAGAGAAGGGCTTGAAAGAGGAAGGGGTGCGGGGCCTGTGGTTGGTAGGTGGGAAGGAGAGAGGGAAGGATAAATGGAGGGCACACCGACCTGGGTGGGAGGAGAAGGTGTCAGTGCAGGAGGATGAGAGTGGGAGGACCTTTGAGGATCGGATGTGGGTGCCCACTACCGTCTCGCCGCATGTGAGTGTGTTTCTGTTTTCGTTGGCCGCGGAGCTGAGAAGGGTGACTCAAAGTAGCGATGGCTTGCGAGGGTGGCTTGGTGTGGAAGGGGGAGAGGAAGGGGAGGAAGGGGGAGGGGTCGGGTCGGGTCGTCGCAGGGGACAATCACAGTGTCAAGAGATGCAGGCGGGGGCACAGAAAGGAAGCAAGGCGGCATTGCCTTCATCCTCCTCGTCCTTCCTCGGTACCTCGTCCACGACGCTGCTAGAGTCGTTCCGGTTGGCCTTGGTACGAGAAGCACGACGGTCTGTGGAAGCCGCGTATGCCCTCAGTAGCAGCAGCAGCAGCAGTAGTAGTAGTACTAAGCAAACGGAACGGAGGGGCCATTTGGAAGTGGAGAAGATGGGGGAAGACGCCGTTCTACAAGCAGTCCTCGATCTGCATTTTCTCCGTCTTTGGCTCGGGCACGAGAGCGGGGTGGCTCCCTCCTCCGTCTCCTCCTACTCCTCCTCCTCTTCCTCGTCTACGGAAGAAGGGGCCGGCTGGTTGGGAGGATCGTTGCAGGCATTGGTTGCTACAGTAGATCCAATCAATTACGAGGCGGTTGAGCCATTTGTTCGAGAGGCCGTCCAAGTTTACAGCCAGGGATGCGCCCTAATCATTTCCCACCTTTGTTGTCCCCAAGGTGTAAGCAGCAACAGTGGGTGGAAAGGGCGAGGCAGTATTTCTCTGTCGGTATCGCGGAAAACGTTGTCAGGCGGCGAGCAGCGGGACGATGGGGGTAGTGGGAGTGAGTACAGTGCCAGGGCATTGCCGCTGCTCCCGCCCGTGCCTCGTTTCACCCTTTTGCCTGTGGTAGTGGAAGCGTCAACCCCCACATCCGCTAGATTGTCGCCTCCTCGGGCAGGGAAGGAGGGAGGAGGCATGTCATCGTTCTTGTTTAGTGATATCATGGACGTGGGTGGTGTGGGAGGAACCAGCGGGGGAGGGAGGGTAAGGGTTAGTGCCGGCGCGTCGGCTGCTGCTAGCGTAGTGGGTAGCGCGGCCTCGAACGTGTTGTCCAGCCTCTTTGGCGGTGGGCGGCAGTGAGTCATGTGTGAATTATATCGATGATAAGATGGACGAAAAAAAAGAAAAAAAGATAGATAGGAAAATATGATACTTTGTCTGGTTGTTCGGCTGTGTGTGTAGATGGCCATGTGGAGGCATGTGCGGTGGGTAAATGGGATTTTGCTTTTGCGTGGTTGGGTTTGTTCCACGCGACTGGGTGCTTGGACTCTATCTGAACAATTCTTATTCTCTTATTCAAGGTCGGGCTTGCTGAAATGCACGGTCTTTGTCCTGCAATCACAAGGCAGGCTTGTGAGACACTTCGGAAAACCTCACCATTATGGAAGTTGGCGTGTGGATGTGGATGGAGGGATTGGCCAAGCAAGTAACTCCTTTGCGGGGAAGAAAGCCAATTTTACACGGAGCTATCTCGTTTTGACGTTGGAGCGAGAGCGAACAAATGAAGACATTAGCGCTTAAATGCGGAAAGCTCATACACCGTGACATTCAAGGAGGGATTGGTAGATGTGTACCGCATGATCGTAAAAATATAAAAGGAAACACCAGAGGTAATGTAGAAAAGCAAATAAATTCGTTTTTCTTCCTCAGGAGTGCGTATAATCATATTTCTCTGTGCTTTCCCGCTTCTTCATTCGATCAATTAGGCTCCAAAATTCCGCCTTCTCATCTCGCTGTCACTGCCGAGGTGCTACTGCTGCAAGTACTAGCAGTAGACAAGTCAACCGGTGGAGGGTCTCCGATCCCTCCTCTGCCCCCTCCTCCTCCCTCTACATCTCCATCACTCAATCGGCTTCCTATTTCCCCCTCCCCCTGTTCCTCTTCCTCCTCCTTCTCTCCCTCCAACAATGCCGCATCCGGGGCCGAGGGCGGGCCGTGCAGGAACACTTCCTCCACCAAGCTATGCGTCGTCCTATCAGGTGCCACTCGTTCCGCCGCCATCTGCCTCATCAAGTCCTGTGCCTCTGGCCAGTGTCTCGTTGAAATGCACGCCTGCAATGCCTTGTTGTATGATATGACATCCAGAGCCACCCCTCCCTCTCTCGCGACCTCCAAGATGCCCAAGGCACGCTCACACATCCCTCCCTTGGCACATGCATTCAGAGCCTCATTAATCGTATACTGGTCGGGAGCTACATTGTCTTGAATACGCATCTGATCCAAAAGGGTCAAGGCGAGCGCGGGCTCATTACCGCGGTTACAGGCCGACATGGCACTACAATAGACAAAATTATTTGGTTTTACTCCGCTACTGGGCTGGCGCATCTCCTCCAAGTACTTCAGAGCCGCTTCCCACTGCCCACCCTTGGCAAAGGCATGAATAAGCGAGCCGTAGGTCACGTGATCTACCCCTACTTTCCTGTCTTTCATCTCTTGGAAAAGTTCCGCGGCCTTTTGAGGGTTCCCACCGTTGGCGCACGCATCCAGTACACAGTTATAGGTCACTGTAGAGGCCGACACACCTTCCCAGCTCATGACACTCAACCACTGGCCGGCCTGCCTAAAGTCCCCGACCTTTGCAAATGCCCCAATTGCTGTATTATAAGTAAACTCATCAGGTCTTACACCACGAAATCGCATCTCTTCCAAGGTTTCCAATACCTTGCCCGTCTGCTGCGCTGTCGCATACACGCCCAACACCGCATTAAACAAGACCAAGCTCGGCTCCACCTCCTGAGAGCGCGCAGAATCAAAAATCGACGCTGCCAATTGCCATTGTTTCCCAATACGACAAGCGCCAAGTGCCGCCATTATGGTGCCCGTGTCCATTCTCACCCCTGCCGCCCCTGACTCTACCTCTCTAAACAATTCGAGCGCTGTTGCCCAATTCTTATCCTGGCATGCAAACATGGCGTGGTTATACTCCGATGTCCGCGCCTGAAACCCTCTCCCCTGCATCTCTCTCAACAACTGCACTGCCCTTGGCCCTTCCCTCCTTTCTGCCAAAATCGCAATCGCTTGTTGGTACGTCTGTTCATCAAATGCCAACCTCCGTTTTCCAACTTCAATCAACGCCCGCGTCCCCAGCTCCCACTCCCTTGCTGCCACACATGCCGCTAGCACTTCATTACCTCCTCTCAGCAATGGCCCGCCCTTCTTACTGCTACCCCCTGTGGTAGCCGCTGAAGACGACTGCGAGATCCCTCCCTCCCCTCCTCCCGTACATGCCGCGAGCATCTCAGCCACCAGTCTTTGCCATCTAGCTTCAGGCGAGTGTTCCTCAGCTGCCGCCTTGGCCGCCATGCGTGGACCCGTGTTTAGCCCTACAGCTCGCAAGGACAACAACACCGCTTGGTACACATCGCGATTCGCCGCCGGGCCGGGGCCCATGTGGGTAAGGACCTCGTCGTGCAAAGAAAAAACTAACTCATGATCCCCACCCTCGGAGGCCGCGGCCATGACTAAACCATACAACCTCTTCCTCTCTCCTAGATCGGCAGGCGCCGCTTCTCTCAGTATGTGCAGAGCATGCCTGAATAAACCAACGTCACACAGGGCCTCCACCATCAACAGCCGCCCTTCCTCAGGGAATCGCCTAAATCGACCCGACTTAAACAGATAGTCTGCGTATGCAATCATTTCATTTCGACCCCTCTCAGCTTCCACCATCCGCAAGACGCGGCGGAAAATGGCGCGTCGACCCACCAGGCCCCATTCGATGCTTTGCTCCAAGATGGCGATGGCCCGAGAGACGGTCACGTGCCGATGCGTATCCTTCCCCGTGGGAGGGGAAAAGGAGGGGGAGAAGGAGGAGGAGCTTCTTGAGCTTTTGGAAGTCTTGTCATGGTTAGTCTTGCCGTTGCTGTTGTTGTTATTATTATTGTTGTTGTTGTTGTTGTTGTTGTTGTTGTTGTTGTTGTTGTTGTTGTTGTTGTTGTTGTTGTTGTTGTTGTTGTTGTTGTTGTTGTTGTTGTTGTTGTTGTTGTTGTTGTTGTTGTTGTTGTTGTTGTTGTTGTTGTTGTTGTTGTTGTTGTTGTTGTTGTTGTTGTTGTTGTTGTTGTTGTTGTTGTTGTTGTTGTTGTTGTTGTTGTTGTTGTTGTTGTTGTTGTTGTTGTTGTTGTTGTTGTTGTCGTTGCTGCTGCTGCAACTGTCACGCGCCTCCGAAAGCGCGGAGGAGATCGAGGACGAGTAAGCCACCGCTGCCGGAGCTGAGGTCGAGGACAAGGATGAGGATGAGAACGAGGATGAGGATGAGGAAGTGGTAAAGCCCCCCAAGACCTTCTCGCACAGCTTCAAGGCCACGTCCACCGTAGCCATGGTCGGGCGCAGGCCAATTTCTTGCATTTTGTCCCAGAGCGCCAAACCCTCCTCGAAGGCCTTCCCAGCCTCGCACGCCGTCATAGCTGACGTCAAGGCCACGATATTTTTAATCCCCTTTGTCTCCATCCTTGCCAGTAACCGCAGGGCTTCCTTCCACTGCCCTGCCTGCGACAAGACATGCATTGCAGTCGCATATGTCATCTCATTCGGCCTCACCCCCTCCTCCTCCATCTCTGCCAACCACCCCAGGGCCTTAGACCAGTCTCTCGCTTCCTGAAAAGCCTTTATCGCCGTCGTCCAGGAAACGACATCTCTCCCCACCCCTCCCGTCCTCATCCTCTCCAACAGCATCTCAACCCCTGTCAAATCCTTAGCGCCTGCCAGCAGCCTCAAGGCATAATTCGCCAATTGGGTGTCCAGTGGAATCCCTGCCTCGCTCGCTTCGTCGAGTAGTTCAAAAACTGTCCGTCGATCTGCCGTCTCCGGCCCGAGGGCACGCATGAGCGACAGGTATAGAATGCGATCGGCGAGCAGGCCACTAGCCTTGAAATCAGCCCACAGACCCAAGGCTTGAGTGCGGTCGTCGGCGACATTGGCACAGGCGGAGAGGAGGATGTTGTAGGTGATGACCTCGGGCCGGATTCCACGTGCTTGCATTTCCGCGAGGAGTTCACGGACTTTGTTGGGGCGTTTGACTTTGAGGGCTAAATCCATCATAATGTTGTAAGAGACAGCGTCGGAAGGACCGAGGTGGAGGTCGTTCATGAGGGAGAGAAATGTGTATGCTAGGTCGAAGCGACGCCATTTGGCGAGCTCGGTGAGGAGGAGATTGCAGCTGTTGGTGTCATGGTAGGAGAAGGAGGAGGAGGAGGACGACGAGGAGGAAGGGGAGTTCGACGGAGGAAGGTTGCCTGTGATTCTGATCTTGCTCCCCGTATTTTTGAAGGAGGAAGAGGAGGAGAGGGCAGATGAGGAGGAGGAAGAGGGCGCAGCACCAGCAGTTGCGGGCATCTCCTTCTCGGCTTCGAGCATTAAATTCCTAAGCATCTCCACGTTCCCCCCCACCAGCAACCTCAATTGCAGCGTGGCGTACACCGTCCTCCCCATCGTCCATCCCTCTCTCAGTAACGTTGTCATCGCTGCCACTGCCGTGTGTAAATCGTTCAATGCCAGCGACGCCTTGAGCGCTGAATGACAGGTGGACGCAGTGGGATGATAATGCTCCGTCTGCAGCGCCCGGAACAAGGATAATACCTCTCCCCAGTCTTGCGCACGCTCCGCCCCCCTCACGGCCCACCCATACGTAATTGCAGAGAGACGCACTCCTTCTCTTTGCATTCTGTCGAGGTACATCTTGAACACCTGCCACCGCTCGGCTGCGGCCAAGGCACCCAAGACCCCGTCGTACGTCCGCGTGGAGGGCTTGACGCCATAAAATAACATCTCGTCAAAGCACGCCAGACACTCCTCTGTGGCATTTAGTCGCTTGTAGCCATGGAGGAGGTTGCTGTACTCGACGGCATCGGGCATGACACCCGCGCTGCGCATCTCTTCCATCACCCTTCTGGCAGCCGCCATGTCCTTCCCGTAGGCGCAAGCATTCACCACAGCGCCATACGTCACTTTATTGAGCGATAAACCTCTACCTTTCATCTCCTTCAAAGCCGTCACCGTCTCTCTTGACAGTCCTACTGCACCAAGGGCAGAGACAAGCATGGTGCAATGCTTGGGGGTGAGGTCGAGGGTACGGTCTTCTAAAATGCATTGGACGGTGGAGAGGACGCCATCTTTATGCCCGGCGTCGCGATGGGCGTGTAAGTCATTGACGAGATTGTAGAGACGCTCGCGCGGATTGGTCTTGCTTGAAGGGGGGGAGGTCGAGGAGGTGGCGTAGAGGAGGAAGGAGGAGGAGGGTAGGGCGCGGGTGGAGGGTACTATTGAGACAAGGGAGATGGGGGAGGAGCACGAAGCAATCCCGGTATTGCTGCAGGTGCTGGTATCCCTGTTTTGGATGCTGGTGCTGCTAGTACTGCTACCACTGCTGCTGCTGCTGCTGCTGCTGCTCCTTGTTGTTGGACCCCACAGGGGGGCCGGGAGGAGGAAGGCCTGGGTGCCCCGCCTTCCAAATACGCTCACTGCAAGGATAGCCGTGAAACCCATCCGTAAGCCGCCCCACGATGATGACAGCGACACTGATGATGATCCTAGTGGTCTTCTCCTCCGCCTCCTACCTCTTCTTATTCTGGCGGTCGATTCATCGGGAGGAGCAGCAGCGGTGGACGCGGAAGCAACCTGAGGCTGCGCCTGCAACATCATCGTAGCCTGGACTCCAGGCCGCCCAAAAGGAGGAGGACGACGTCCACAAGGAAGCACACCTCACTCTGACTCTCCTCCGTGGTGCACCTGTATAGTTGTTCAAAAGGGTTTGGAGAAGGAAGATGAGCTTGGCTAGTAGCAGTAGCAGCAAAGACAGGTCGACATGGCTTAAGGTCGATCCTTGTTGGTGTTTCACGTCATGCTAGATGATGCTATATAGTTGGGGACCGGGAGGCTGAAACAGGGGAGGAAATCAAAGCAATAAACAATACGCTGCGCGCAAGTATAAATTACGCGACCACGCCTGTAGTCTTTGTGTATGTCTGAGGCTTCTATTAGACCTTGAAATCAGGAATTTTCGTTCAACTCGAGGAAATATCTGCCTTGTTTTCGTGCTTGGGCGGCGGCGATGCCTTTTCGCGCTTGTCCGTGCCGTGGATAGTTCTTCAGGACTGCAGCTGGGACCACTGACCACAAACAATGCAAACTCGACATAAAACTGTTAAGCGTTGGCATGGGTTGAGTGAACCTAAGTAATGTACTTCCAGGCAATATGCAACACAATGGGCATGTGACTAAGCAACAAACTGACGCCTTGCCTCGCCTTCCATACGCCAATAGGGGCGGCGACTCGTGGTACTTAAGGGAAGCAATGATGATGGAGGATTCCGCCAGCAAGACCACGCACATAAAGAGCAGCAGCAGCGGGAGCACTGGTTCCAGCAGCAGTAAGCATCGCCATCACCGCCACCGGCAGCGCCAGCCTCCCCCTCCTCCTCCCCTCGATGACATTGAGGAGCTTGTCCCCTTGGACGAATGGGGTCAAGATCCTCTTCGTCACGCGCATCCGGCGGTGGGGCTCGTCGTTCTGCCTCGCAAGATCTCCACTAAGAGCGGCAGTAGCGGTAGCAGCAGCAACGCTAATGATGCTGCAAGTCTCCAGCACGTATCCGCATTGCCCCTTCTCTCTCCAGTGTCAGAAGTGGGCACGAAGAGTGAAAAGATAGTGGGCAAGACCAAAACACTGACGACGACAACAATGACTAGTAGCTGTGGTGTTGCTCCGCCTTCCTCTACCCTGCCCTCGTCCTCTGCCTCGTCCTCTGCCTCCTCCTCTGCCTCCTCCCCCCCCGTCCCGGGCACGGAGCGCCTGTGGGTCAAGACCTTTGGCTGTTCGCACAACGTTAGTGACAGCGAGTACATGGAAGGGATGCTCTCTTCCTACGGCTATACCCTCCTACCCGAAGCTGAACGTGATGACGCCTCCCTCTGGCTCCTCAACAGCTGCACTGTCAAAAACCCTTCCCAGCAGGGCATGGCGAATTTGATCACCAAAGCTCACTCTCAAGGCAAGTCTGTGGTGGTCGCGGGCTGTGTCCCTCAAGGAGACAGATTCTTGACGGATCTGGAGGGATGTAGTCTTTTGGGATTGGCGCAGTTGGAGCGGGTGGTGGAGGTGGTGGAGCAGACACTGGCAGGACATACGGTTAAGCTGCTTAGCAAGGCCCCGTTGCCTCGCTTGGACATACCGAAGGTGAGGAAGAACCCGCTGGTGGAGATCATTCCCTTGTCAACGGGGTGTTTGGGCGCATGCACATACTGTAAAACGAGACATGCGAGGGGAAAGCTAGGGAGTTATGCCTTGGAGGCCATTTGGGATAGGGCCAGGCAGGTCTTGGAGGAGGGAGGGAAGGAGGGAGGGGTGACGGAGATATGGTTGTCGAGTGAGGATACAGGGGCGTATGGACGGGACTTGATGGTGAATATTGGGGAGGGAGGGAGGGAGGGAGGGAGGGAGGCGACGTTACTGCCACGGTTGTTGGAAGGACTCACGGATCTCTTGCCGACGAATGTTATGTTGAGGGTAGGGATGACAAACCCACCTTATATCCTTAACCAGCTCGATGCGATGGCGGCGTGTTTGCGACACCCGAACGTGTTTTCGTTCCTGCATGTCCCGGTGCAGGCGGGTTCTAACCGGGTTCTGGCTGCTATGAAGAGGGAGTATACCGTAGAAGAATTCTGTAGGGTGGTCGACACGTTACGAGCAACCGTGCCAGGGGTGACCATCGCGACCGACATTATCTGTGGCTTCCCGGGGGAGACAGAGGAGGATTTCTTGGAGACCCTGGCCTTGGTAGAGAAGTACAAAATTTCCATCTGCAACATTTCTCAGGTATTCCCGCCCCCCCTGCCTGTGCCTCCTCCCGTGCTTCCCCCTTCCCCTCTTCTCCTCTGTTGTGTGAATTCTTGGTTACTTAACTTATCCGACTCCTTCCTCCCTCCCTTCCTCCCTCTCTCTCTCCCTGATCCAGTTCTACCCCCGTCCTGGCACGCCTGCAGCCAAGATGCCCAAAGTCCCTTCTCAGGTCGTCAAAGACAGGTCCCGCCGCCTAACGCGTCTATTTGAATCCTTCGATCCATACGCAGGGATGGAGGGCGGGAAGCAGGGAGGGCTGACGACGGTGTGGATAAATCGGGAGAGGAGCGAGGATGGGAGGTATGCGGTGGGTCATACCAAGGCCTATGTCAAGGTACTGGTCCCGTGGGAGGAAGGGAGGGAGGGAGTGGTGGCTCAGGTGAAAATCACGAGAGTGGCTCGCTGGCACGTGTGGGGGGAGGTGGTGAGCTGTGAGAGGATAAGGAAGGAAGGAGGGAGGGAAGGAAGGGGGCCAGGAGTACTGAGGGGGACGAACCCACAGCTGTACCATGCGGCGAAGAAGGAGGGGAAGGAGCTCAAGGAGAACACTGCACGTGTCACGCGCGCAGGAGCAGTAGCAGGGATAGGGACAGAAGCGGTGGAGGCGGCATTGGCAGCAGATGGCGGTGTTAAGGAAGGGAAGATTGAGGAGAGGCAGGAAGAGAAGTCTTCGCTTTTCTCCATAATGGCCCTGGGGAAGACTGTGAAGGACCTCTTAACCCCCCTCGCCCTCACCACAAGCAGTAGCAGCAGCAGCACAATAACTTCCTCGGGCTCAAAAGGGGAGTCGGCGGTGCCCACTAACAACAGCAACAGTAACAATGCTAACACAGTCCTGACCCAAAACAGCAAGGACGCGGCGGCCGCCGCTGTAGCCTTTCGTCAACTAGGTATGGGTCTGCGAGAACGAGAAGGAGGAGCAGCCAAAGCAGCCGAACCCGCCCCGCAGGCCACCGCTGCTGCTGCTGCTGCTGCTGCTGCTCTTGCCGGGTGTTCGACGAAGAACAGCTGCTGTAGCAGTAAGAGCAGCAGCAACAACACTAAGGCTAGCAGAATCAGCAGCAGCAGCAGCCGCAGCAGCAGCAACATGCTCTGCTGTGCAGAAAGGGGGGCGTGCGCTTGTTCAGGGGCGGCCACCAAGCCCGACGTGAAGAAAAGTGAAGGAAGTGATACAGCAGACTGTGCCTATTCCGCTCCATTTCTCTCCTTTCCCTTCTCCTCATCGTCCTTGCCATCATCAGAATCCTCAGCAGCTTCCTCCTCCTCCTCCTTGGTGAGGCGGCTCGAGGCTCCCCTTTCCTCCTCCATGCCTTCGGACGGGAAGAGACACTCCCGTCGAGGGAAGTTTCATTCTCCGCACCCCGAGCCATCACCAACATTCTCCTCCCTTGCTCAAACACCGCCACCGCAGCAGCAGCATAATACTGGTAGCAGCGAAGGGAGTTTGGGAGGGAACTTAATCTCTAGTTTGTCGCCCGTTTCGACCACTACCATGTCGGGGGGAAGCACGACTTTTTTCTCTCGGTTGTTCTTTGGCAGATCCTCGTCTAAGCTGTCTTCGACTTCTTCATGGTTGTGGCGGGGGGCGAAGGCAGAATTACTTTCTGTCTCATTTTGGGCCTTAATGGCCTTGTTGTCTTTGATCGTCTCGTGGCTTGCGAGGTGCATGGGCATCGTGGAGTGAGGGGTGGGGAATGGTGAAAGTAAAATAAAATAAAATAAATAAATAAACAAGGTGACTAAAAAATGCATTTTCGAACTGTGTCGTTTTGTGGCCTTTTTTAAAATTCCTTTGGTTGTTCATTCTTGTGCTTTGTTAACAGAATAGGTCAGGAACATTCGAAGTCGAATTGAGGGGTATGAACAGATAAATTCCTACTCTTTCTACACTCCTGGGCTGCATTTGAATGCTAGAAAACCGCCCACTTTTGTGGGGACTGCAAACATTGACGATCACTATCTTTTGTGCTATGTGACTGATGGCAGGCGTTATCAGCAGGTAAAAACAAGTGAGAGAAGAAAGCTTCAAGCGACGTCGACCTCCTCACCACCCGCTCTGCACGTGGCTGAATCTTGTCTGTCCTCATTTATTGTTTCGGCATGCATGGCTAGAATCCAAATACAAGCATGTTCACCTCTCCTCCCATATTCCTCTCCCCATCCTCTCGACCAAAAAAAGAAAAAGAGAAGGCCGCGCATTATTTTGTGAAGGAATGCACCTCAAAAGAATGATAAATATCGATAGTTGTGTTTGTTGAATCGATTCTTTTCATGCGGATTAACTACAGAGCCTCATGTGTATCGAAATTATGATGGGCGCGTGTACGACGTGTGTGTGACCATCGACACAACTGGCGGGGAAGACTTTGAATGGCTGAGAAGAAGGATGTCGTCAAGCAAGTCAAGCTCCATGTTGCAACTTGCCCCTGACTTCACGATGGCGGCCGGCCACGCCACCCGCTGCTTTTTCTCTACGGCGTCAACGCCAGCAACAAACATAGGATTTTATGTGATTTTCGCCTGGCACGGACTGATCACAGCACATGAATTGCTCTACACGTCATTCCTTTGACCCACGCGTTGATGGCGAGGACAGGATAGAGGAAACGACCATGTCAGACACAGCTTCTAGTATTTGAGGCGCGAGGTCACCCAGGAGCAGGAACAAATGTGATGGCGTCGCCCTTTTGGTACGACCACGCCAACCCACAGTCACTCATGCACCTCTCTACACATCTGTACAATCTTTCTTAACCGTAGGGACGTCGCGCATAGACGGGCTGTGGTGGTGTTGGGTGCATTGTCGTCTGAGCGATCATCAGTCCTCTGACTCAAGACCATCGACACTTACATCGCGGCATCAAGTTGTGAGGGCGAAGGCGACTGCACCAGCCAACCCAGCAAACAAGAACCAACAAGATATCTGTTGGCTCTTGAAGGGAAGAGAGGCACGATAGGGAAAAGCGAAGGGCCTTGCGTTCTTTTGACCAAGCCTGACCGCAGGGAAGGAGGAGGTGGAGGAGGGACCACCACAGGGCTAATTTTCACAAATGCACAACAATGGGACCGGAGGTTGGAGAGAAGGAGGGCACCAACAAAGCCAGCAGCATAAACACCAGCATCAGCAGCAGCAACAACAAGAAGAATACCAAGGACAGGAACAGCAACAGGAGCAGCAAGAGCCCTTGGGGGCCGCCGGGCTAATGCCTTGGGCCTCTCTGAAGGGCGAGGCGTCAGCAGAGGAGGACTTCATGGACGGCCTGATCCTGGGAGGGGTGGATGGAGGAGGAGGAGGAGGAGGAGAAGGGGTAGAAGCAGGCGAAGGAGGGCCCTTGTCGAATACGACCAGTTTGAATAGCACGACGAACATGGCGGAGATGATGATGTTAGGTGCGGGGGGAGGAAGAGGAGGGGAAGAGGAGGGGCAAGCACAGGGGGGCCAGCGGCAGCAGCACCAGCATCATCATCACCAGCCACATATACCGAGCTTTAACAACAATGGCAGCGGCAGCAGCAGCAACGGTGCTGGTGGTGGAGGAGGAGGAAGGGTAGGCGATAAGAAAATTGGTCGCGCGAACATGCAGTTGCAGGACGATGTATTCTTACAGGCGTGGGAGGATGGAGAAAGAGAAGATAGAGGAGGAAGAAGAGAAGAAGAAGGAGGAGGGGGCCTAAAAAAGGATGCAGGTGGATCTCCTAACCCACCGAAAGGGAGCGGTCACGGGCAGCACGGTGTCCAGCAGCAGCAGCAGCAAGGGACGGCAGGAGGGGATATTCTTTTTAGAGCCCAAGAGAAGGAGTTAAGGGAGGCAGCGGCACAAGAAGTGGCCGAGACACGGGCGAGGGAACAGAGGGAGGCACGTAGCCATGGGGGGTCGACGAACAATAGTTTGGATGGAAGAGTGGGGGGAGGCGTAGGAGGGTCGAACCCGGGGAGTGGTATGGGTTTCGAGAGAGGCTCAATTTGTGGTGATGGTGATGTTGGAGGTAGAGGAGGAGGCGGCGTGGAAGCGGAAGAAAGTTTTGCTTCGTTTGCGTCCCAGAGTGTCGTCTCGGGGACAGTGCCGGATAGGGGGAAGGGAGGGGAAGGAGTAAGGGAGAAAGTGACAGGAAGCAAGGAGGGCCTTGGCACGGGTTCCAGTGATGGAGGGGGGGGAGGAGGGGGAGGTGGGAGCGGCAGTGGTGGTGGAGGAGGGGGAGGACGAGGGGGAGGGGGGAGTAAGAAAAGGGTTTTCTTGTCAGCTGAAGAGAAGGCTGCTCAGTCGAGATTTCGGAATCGGGAACATGCGAGGAACACGCGGTTGAGGAAGAAGGCTTACACCAAAAAGTTGAAGGAGCTGGTGGAGGACTTGGAGAGACAGCGGAAGGAGGAGAGCAAGGCCAAGGACCTGCGGACGAACCAAGCGATTGAAGAAGTCGATCACCGGAACACGGTCGTCAAAAAGTTTCTACAATACCGCGCCACGGACGAGAGGGACAGGAGGAAGTGGGCCGAGGTACTCGAGGAATCGTGTGTGGTCACCATGCCTATAACACCTTATCGCTTTTTCCCCCGTCGGGAGGTGCAGAATGGCCTAAGGGTCATCCAAGGGATTGACGCTGTCATGGCAGATGCCTCGTCTCTTCGTTTGATGGTGGAAGCAGTGCGTTGGTCTTCTCTGGCCATCGCTTCTTCTTCTTGTGCTGCTCCTTCTTCTCCTTTGGCGCCCTTGTCCTCGTCCTCATCTTCGGCGGCGACTGCAAAGAGTCACAGCCAGCACAACAATGGAGGAGGGTTTGGAGGGGTTGGAGGAAGGACTGTGCACTTTGGGGAAGGAGGAGGAATGAGCATGTCGGCGCCTGTGACGATAATGTACGAAGTGAGTCCCGAGGACATCATTATGTCGAAGGACACCCTTATGTGCCGCTGGACCATGCGCTCGGAAAGCAGTAATTATATCCCTTCCTCCCTCCCGTCCTCGACCTCGTCCCCGGCCTCAGTCCCTTCTTCACCCACCGATCAACAAAAACAACGACATCAGGGACAACAGCAGCAGCATATGAATGCGTCCTCGTCGTCCCTGTCATCTTCTCCTGATGCGCGGTCCTTATTCGTAGGGGAAGGGGGAAGAAGCAACAAGGATCCTTCCTCTGGGAAGAAATGCAATGGAGGTACAGGAGCGGGAGGAGAAAGAGAAGATGGGAGAGAAGGTGGAATGGTGAATTACAATCACAGAAGTCGCAATGAGCAACCCCAGCTGCTGCAACAGCAGCAGCAGGAGTGGAACAACGAACACGCCACTCACGACAACAGCAGCTGCAGCAGCAGCAGCAACAACAACAACAACAACAAGAACAAGAACAAGAACAACAACAACAACAACAACAGAAGCAGCAATATCGTAGAGCTCGGGGTCGAAGGGATGCTGTACTGTCGTTTCAACGACCAAGACAGACTGACAAGTGTCGAGATCATGTTCGACGTCATGACCGTCATGCAGCAGCTCCAGCGTGCGAGCGGGGTCTCGTGCGATTTCCTCATCGTCCCCAATTCCCTGGAAGGGGCCTGCCAAAGGGCAGCTACTGCCCGTGTGTTGGTCAAGGCGGAGGCGCCCTACCCCGTCTTGCATGTGAATGAGCATTGGACGAGCTTGAGGGGCCAGACACAGGTGGACGTGGAGGGGCAACCACTTGATTTGCTCGAGGGATCGACGCTGGCGCCGGGGACGGGCTTCATGGTCAGTGAGGTGATGGGGGGGAGACCTGCGAGCTGCATTATGCTGGTGTTCAAGGCCTGTCGACAGGCGTTCACAGGCTACCTGCAATTGTTCCCTTTGCACGCTAATGCGGGTGGAGGGTGGGGGGGAGGGGGGAAGGAAGGAGGGGGAAGTGTGCCGACACCGACGCACATTTTGGGCATCTTACGGAAGGTGCCATTAGCAGGGTATGATATGCATCATGCCACCCATTTGTCGTACTCCACTATGGCGGCTGGTCAGCAGCAGCAGCAGCAGCAACAGCAGAAATTACAGCTGGTGCAGCAGCATCAACAACAGCAACAGCAACAGTATCACCATCAACAGCAGCAGCAGCAGCAGCAGCATAAGCAGACACCAGCACTGTTCGGAGGAGGACCAGGGAGAGGGATGGGGTATCAGCAGGGGGGAGGGAGGGTTTGACAGAAAGTAAGGAGACGATGAGGAAAAGGGGACGATAGACGTTTTTGATGTCTGTGGGTTGGTGTCTGATGGAGTTAGAGAGTGTGTGTCATTGACGAGTGTCTGATACATGGGCAAATATAAATAATATCATTATACATAAACATATTACGGCCTCCAGCTAAAGAACGACAGCAGCAGCAGCCGCCGCCGCCGCAACAGTGTAGCAGCAGCTGACAGCTGACGGCAATGATGTGCATGCCATGGCTCAATCAGCCGCGAGACTGAACATCGTCAGGATGCAGGAGGCAATCTAGACGGCGAGTAGAAAGACGTATATGAGGAAGGGGAATTTACTAGATAGGGTCCCAATAAGGAGATATGTGTTTCCATTATTATTGCAGTACGATCAACCGCTCAACCAGCCAGTCAGAACACGAAGAGCTCGAAATGTAGCCGTCGTAAGAGAGAGAGTCAGCAGCAGCAAGAAAATGAGAAGAGGTAATAGCACAATTGATAATATTCAATGCTTCTATGAAAAAGTGAGGAAGGATATGTCTGGGTATACGTTTTCTTCGAGTATAACAAGGATTCAGATGAAGCAATGGCCATCAGCGCACATATAAACTTGCCGCCTACGGTGGCTCATCCCTCGCTTGGCCACGTGGGCACCTCTTTTGTCCCCCATCGTTGCTCTCACTTCATTTTCCCCTGTTTTGTTATTTCCCTCCCTTGTCCATTCTATCATTCCCTGGCCCCTGCTCTTTGGAATGAGCAGACAAAACGCTCAGCCCCGGGAGAAGGTGCGGCATACATGCCCCTCTCATTGTTGATTTTTCATCACCAATCATAGACAATAATTTGAAATTGCTCGCACGAAAACATACATGAATAAAGGTTCAATCTATCCACTGGACTATTGGTGCGTAAAATATGCGCATGCTTGAGATGCTGGGACATCAGAATGCACCATGGCGTTGCTGTACAAGTCGAGACAGGGCAACTGAAAGTCTTTCGTGTTGACGGCTAGATCCACAGTAGATAAAGGGAAGATCATAGGTCTTAGAGTTCTGACAAGGACATCCACAGGGTTGTTATTGTTGCCCCTGGTGGAAGCGGCGGAGGGAGTGCAAGCATGTGGACGCTGGCTGGGAGGTAAACCCCCCCCTTAAAATCTCATTGCAGCATACATGTATGCTACCTCTCTGTGGCACAAGTCAATGCGCTTGCATTCAAATGAAGAGAGCTCTTAAAAGAAAACCAAGCACCCACAGCAATCGACTCGGAAAGCGGAAAGGAACGCAACGAAATGGACCTGCTTCCTCCAAGGGGTTTATGCTTCATCGCCTAGACCTGTTCCCTTGCTTCGCCTCTACGCTTCCAGCACAAGCGTCCATAAACAAACACACTGTCAAACTCAACCCTTTCTCCTACACCGATACCCTCCTCCGGTACCTTCACCCCTCTCCGCACAGGCAAACACACCAGGACTATCCTTACGTCGGCACGACCAGCACAAAATATATCATGTCGAGCGCAGGCGGCGGGGTCTACGGAAACTACGGTGCAGGGGCAGGTGCGGGAGGCGGCGAGGCGGGTCTTGGCCTTGGGGCTGGGACAGGTGGAGGCATGGCGCGGAGTGAAGTGATGGGTGTGACTTATTTGTGTGGGGGTACGTCGTAAAGTGCGGGTGGAGGGAGGCGGGGAACAGGGAGGGAAGGTCAGAGGTCGCCGGCGCTGAACACAGTGTCACAGTATAGAGGCGGTGAATAGTTGGCCTGTGCATGTACGTGCTACGTGGTTGTGTCCTTGCTTTGTATTTATACGCGCATAACTGATATTGCCCTCCCCTCCCCTCACTCGCTCCGTCCCTCCCCCCCTTCTCTCATTTCCAAGACTGCGGTGCCCAAAATGTGATCAAGAACAAAGATCCCATTCGATGCCGGCAATGCAACCACCGTATCATGTACAAGATGCGAACGAAGCGTGTGGTCCAGTTTGAGGCACGGTAGTGCGGGAAGGGAGGGCGAGATGCCGAAGGAGGGAAGAGGCCCGCCAGGTCATTGGTTCCAGCCACGGTCTCGAACATCTTCTACCATGTAAAATTTTCAACGAAAAGGGCACGAGAACAACATCTAAGGAAGGTGGGATGCTGCTTGAGACAGGAAGGATAGATGAGAGACTTACAGAGCCAACGGAACCACCTTAAAGCAAAGAAAACACATCACATACGTAAACAGTGCATAGGAGTACACCATTCCTGCCCTTTTACGTCCTGATTTTTCTGCAGCCGTCCAAAACATTTCTTTTTCATTTCTTCGCTAATAAGAGAACGGATTTCCAGCTTGATTTTCGACGTTCGACATCTCCCGCCCACTGATTTTTGTTCTTCCCTACTTCCCTCACTTAACCCCTCAATCGCCTACTCATAATCTATCTTGCTATTCATACAGTACAAAGACAAATTCAAACACCTTAACGACGTAGATTCCTATCTGCCCCTCCCTCTCTCCCTCCTTTCAACCGTCTATTCGTTCTAGTTCTTCTCTCCCTTCCTTCACCATGCCCAGGCCCTTTCGAACTCAATCGATTGTCCTCTTTCCCTCCCTCCCTCCCTCCCTCCCTAGCACATGTAAGGACTCCACCCTCTTCGAACATAAAAGAGGACGTAACCCTGCGCACGCAGCACTTCCTCTTCACTCACTGGCAGCACCCATGTGTCATTGCAGACATACCACGCCGGAGTCCACCCTCCCCCGCTCCCTCCCCCCTTCCCTTCCACCGCTCCTTCCTGGACGTAAGCTTTGTAGTGGCCTTGCTGCAGGGAGGTCCCTAAATGCTCACAGACTGCAAACAGATCGTAGGGAATCTCAGCTTTCTTGTTGCTGCTGCTGCTGCTGCTGTTGTTGTTGCTGCCGCTGCTATTTCTGGTAGTGGTGTCGACTTGTGACATTATCGCCGCCTTCTTGTCCCCTTCTCCTTCTCCTTCCACTCCTCCCACTGCTGCTGCCTCTCTTTCTGACCCCGCTGGCTTCTCCACCTTGCCACCATCCTCCTTTCCCTCCTCCTTCCCCCCTCCTCCTCCTCCCCCACCACCTGCGTTTCGCCATTCGTAGACATACGGGGCCATATCCAGGCCTTTGAGGGGGAAGCCTACGAATTTCTCGATCTTTCGAGCGCTAGAGGCATCAAATCGCTTTAAATGAAGCACCAGCACGTTCGGCAATCGGTGCAACGTGAGCTGCTTTGAGCAGGAGGGGGAAGAACCTCCACAGGAGCCGCAGCGGTAGGGACAAGAGAGCGTTTCGAGGGAGGTGTATGTCTCAAGACAATGAGAGAGGGTGAGGTCGTCAGGAGGGGGACGAGGGCGATCGGGCTGGCGACGGACGCGGGAGTTAGAGGTAGAGGAGGAGGAGGTGGAGGTGGTGGGTTTGGAAGGGAGGGAGGTTGATAGGGCGTCAGGGGGAGAGTCGAGGGTGCTGATGGAGCCGGAGGAGGGGAGGAGGGGCGGAGAGGAGATGGAGGACGCTGCTGTTTTCGGAGGACACGAGATAGGAGCAGTGCTGGGGGAGGAAAGAGAAGAGGGAAGAGGCGGCGAACCACTGATGCTAGAGTCAGTGCTGGTAGAGATTGTGACTGTGGTTGGTGCCCCCTGCCTGCTTTCCTTCCCTGCCTCTTTTGCCACCACCATGGCGGCATCATCATCATGATTGCAGTCCTCTTTGCCCTTGGTCGCCAGCAGCGATGGTGTGACATTTCCTTCTTCCCCTCCCTGCTTCCCTCCCTCCCCTACTCCTTCTCCACCTCCTCCTCCTCCCTCTCCGTCTCCTCCCTCCGCATTCCTATTCCTCTCCGTGCTAGGTTTTCTTACCAAAGGCATCTTGGGGGATGGCATCACCGCCGCATCTGCTGTCGACTCTCCTTCTCGTCCTTTTCCTTGATCTCCTTCTCCTCCATCCGCTGGTGCTGCTGCTGGTTGTGCTGGTGGTGCTGCTTCTGACGATGGTGGTGGTATGGTTGCTGCCATTTTTTTCAAGGGGAGGGATAGATCTAAAAAGGGCTCAAAGACGGTGGAAACGGCCTGACATTCCGAACATACAACGTCAGACCTCAAAGTCCCTCGAAACGCATTGTGGATCACCTTTGACGGCTCAATCTCTCCCTCCCTCCCTCCCTCCTTCCTGTCACCGAGGGCTGGAACCGTCGAGGGTGATAAGAAGGTGCCGACAGGATTTGGTTTGGTTGGAGAGGATGACCTGGAGATTGGGATGGAAGGAGGGAGGGCGGGGGGAAGGGCGAGGTCGGTATGGAGGGCATCGAGGAGGGCAATCAGAAATTCGTGCGCGTCCTGCTGTTCATAGCCCGCCAGATGCTCGACTGAGGCCAAGGACCACATCGCTTGCATCAAGCGGTGGGGCACTATGGGCTCACAGGGGGGGGTGTTGGCGACAGCTGTGGCATTGGCAACGGCGGCGGTGAGGGATTTGTTGTACGTGTCGTGGATGAACTGTAGCTGCTGCTGCTGTTGTCGCTGTTCCAGCTGCTTTGGGGGGTCGTCGGAGAGCTGGGACTGGTCGATGGAGGAGGAAGTAGACAAAATTTTGTTTTTTGTAGAGGAGGAAGAGGAGGAGGAAAGGGGGAGGGGGCGACAGAGGAGGACGGGCGTGGGCATTGTGGGCTCCCGGCTGAAGACCAGGAGGAAGAGTTCTTGCAGTTCGCAGGCCAAGCAGGGGGAGGTCGCGAAGGAGGGCGAGAAGGAGGAGGAGGAGGAGGAGGAGGTGCCCTCTTTCCCATGATCATTCCTCTGGCCCTCTCCATGCTGCTGTCCGCCCCACACTCCCATTCCTGTTTCCTTTCTTCCCTTGACCATGATGGCAATCGCTGCCGTGGTGGTGGCTTGGTGCTTTGAACAGGAACGGAGGGAGTGAGATCGGCGGAGGAAGAAGTGTTGAAGCACGGGGTTGTGGAGGAGGGCTTGGAGGATGCAGTTCATAAAACAGGTACTCCCTAGGTTATAGAATCCCCGGAGCCCCCGCACGGCGTGGGAGAGGGTGGTGGGTTGGGAAAGGTGGGACCAGGTGAAGAGGGAGGGACGGAGAGCGGGAGGGAGGGAGAGGAGGCTGCCGCTATTACTGCTATTTCTACTGCTCCTGCTCCTGCTGCGATAGCCAATTTTACTACTACAGTCGCGGGTGATGGCGTCCTGTCGGGCCTGGGCCCACACGTTTCGCAAGAGATCGAACTCCACGTCATATACAAAATCCCCACACCATGAGCAAAATATCTCCCCTCCCTCTCCCTTCCCCTCTCCCTTGCAATTCCCCGGCACCAGAGCCACCACACCCAAAAAGTGGTTGCTGCTGACAAAATGCCCGTCTATATGGCTCCGTTGCCGACATCCTTTATGTCCGCACTGCAAGCAGATTAAAATATCCTCTTTCTCCTTTAAGATGGCGTCAGCCAAGGATCTGTCATAATTACTGCTACTACTGCTGCTACTGCTGCTACTGCTACTGCTACTGTTGGTAGTGGTCGGAGAGGGAGGGAGGTAGGGCTCGTTTTGACAGCTGGGGCATTCGAACGTCGTTTCGGCCACAGTGCTGAGGGCGGATCTGTGTGGTTTAGATGGTGGGTGGAAGAGATGCCAAGTCAGTATACCTTCTTAAAAAGAGGACCTTTTGCAAAATTTGGCCTACCATTCAGAGGCATAGAAAAATGGGGAGGAAGGGGGTGGCATTATTTAGCCTGTTGGGTCTTGAAATTCTCTTATAAGGCTTTGACACGTCACGTTTGCAATGGGTGAGTTTCCTTGGCAGCCCATCTGCCTGTGTAAACAAGGAACCTACCCCATTTACATAATCCAGGCCATTCATTCTACCACTTATGCATCCACTCATAGACAAGCATAAACTCAAAAATGAAAGGAGTGAAAAGTCGGGTCGCTCGATTACCCATTTGGGGGGGGAGAAAAGGACGAGATGAAGGGGACGGACACGCCACAAAATTGTCATGAGCTTTTGATTCGCCACCTCCAACACGCGAAAAAGCAAGTCGTTGGCAATCCCATCTCCCACGTTAACTTACCGCGTGAAACGCACCGTTGCAGGCGTGGCTCCACGTAAACTTCCACCGCCGTTGCTGCCGCCCAACCCCGCAGCCGCCGCCTGCTCCCTCTTGTCTTCCTCCTCCAGGAAGCGACGATAATTGGCCAGGGCTTGAGCGCGCACCGAGACCATCTTGTCCACTGCCCGACGTTTTTGTGGCCGGGATTCCACTAGGAAGGAAGGCGTGGTGTCGTACGAGGACGCGGACGCAGGGGTCGTAACAGCAGCAACAGCAAGGGCGAGTGGGGAGGCTGCTGGAAGTTTGTGGGTAGACTTGCCCGCCGCCAAGTGCGGACATGTGCACGAAATGGCTGTGCCCGACATCGTCTCTGTGTTATGATGTATATGCGCGTGATCACGGTGGTGTCTGACCGAGCCCTTGCGCAGGCATAAAGGAGGGAAAGGATCGACTTGTTGCGTGGTGGGTGTGGAGGCAACTTGGAGGAGCGATGAATGCATGATCGCCAAAATCTTGGACAGGGAATTATGGGGTACTTCAGCTAGCTTGTGCGATGCCGGTGCCAAGAACGAGACAAATCCTCGCCAGCATGATGAGGTGTGCCCAGCGATGGATGTGCAGGGAGAGCGACATTGAACGCAGGCCAAAACCAGGACAGGTGCAAGTAAATATAAAAATATAAGACACAACCAATGTAGTTCTTTTTGGCTACATCCCTCTAGAACTATCGCATGCAACCTGCATCTTCGAGGACTTGCATACGAGAGGGAGCCTTTCAACAAGAAATTGTTGCAAATTCACCCCTTATTTCCTTGTTCGACTTTTTTTAGCGACTTTGACAGGTTTTTTGACCAGGCAAAGTCCCCGGACGGCCCACTGGGCAAGGCCGACACAATCAGTCGACTGCCACCACCCCTCACTTCTCATCCTCCTCGCTCGAGCATCCTGTTCCTTCCATAGTCAATCACGCTCAAATAACGTGAATACCCGTATTTGATGTGGTCTGTTTCATAGAAAACACTGTGTCTGTTCAAAGATAACACTATGACAGCATTGAAAGCGGTGAAATTAACAGAGAGGAGCGAGGTGAAAGGCTGGAAGTGGCAGCTGCTCGCTCCTTTCCGCAACAGGCTACCACTGTCCCACTGGGAAAGAGTGCCAAATACGGATGCGCATTGCTTGACGATAACGACGCAAATTCGGCATTCGACCTCAGGTGCAGAAGTCTCCTGAGGTTCCAAAAGGTAGAGATGAAAATTCGTTTACAACGGAACACCGACACCAAGTATCGTATCCGCATATCCTGGAAATAGAGGGGATCAAATCTCCGAATTGATTTGAGAGGCTTAATTATCTGTTGTGGATCAACCCTTCTACAAGTGAAGAGTGTGGGACAGTGGGGTTGATTTTGGAAATGCAAGAAGCATCAAGATCCCCATGTTTTGCACCTAGAAGGAGAGCAGATCCAGTAAGTCCTCTGAACCTCATTTTGAGACGAAATTATGCTCCTACAATATTTCACTATTCGAGAGACGCACCTATAGGAGATGTTTCATATTCTGCACGCTCCCCTCGACTGGCAATTGGACGACCTCGATCTGGTGGGCTCGACGCTTTGCAACCAGGTTGCTTGCTGACCGAGACCAAGCACATACGCAGAGACCACTATATGTGAGCTGCAGATAGAATGGTCAATTTGGCTTTCTGGCAAAAATGGACAAGAGAAGGTTTACCCTACCATTGCCCGGCTGCTACAGAGATGACGTTGATCGAGAAAGATGACTTAAGTGAAGGAGTGCGGCCTGGGTCCATACATTTATCTGCCAACATTACACATTGTAATCACCACACTCTATGGAGCAACTGACAGGACACAAGATGTTATAGTGAGAGGATGCTGCTACTAGAAGAAGCTGAAGGGTTTCGTTTTGACACACTTCGGTTAAAGCCGTTTCGTTCCGTTGGCGCGAGTGCCTATCTGCATGCATGGTCAAATTCCCTAGAGAGAAAGCTTTAAAAATCGGGGTCATGTCAACCATCGGTTCTATTACGTTATGTCACGTCTTAAATATGAAACGGAATAACAAACTGGCGTCTCCATCCCCAGGACACAGCGAGCTCGGTAGCTTAACGGGTCGTTCAAATTGAAACGACGGTAAGAGCCGTTGCACTCTTTGAAGTCGTTTCGCACTCGCCTACACCATGCTTTGTTCTTTGTGTTGGTTGCGCGTGCGATCGTTGCTATTGAGCATACAACTGACCATCGTCTTTGTCGTCTATTTGCTGGTTGAGTATGCGCTCTACCTAGGAGTCCACCGCATCCTGCCGCCGTGTGCGTCGTGTGCGTCGTGTGAAAGCTTTACACCTGACATGTTGGTGGAACGGTGTCGACTTTTCACCATCTTCTCTCGTCACTAGGTACAAATGAACGAGATGCCTGTGCAAATAAATCGCGCGCCCCGCACTTTGACATTTAGTGTCCCACGCCACCAAACTTCACGCCATGACTCACATAGCATCGCACTCACTCGCGCCCTCACCCTCGCCCCTCCATGCAGGTGCTCGACCTTCCTTTGCATACGAACTCTGATTTCCCAGATAGCCCACAATATGCGTCTCACTTCATCTTCTTCCGCCTTCCTGGCCGCCCTGGCCTTTATGACCTCTGGCTGCGCATCCGCTGCGCCAAGTGCAGCCGACCTCAAGGACAATCAGCCTCGTGGCCCCGTGCTGCCCCTCCGTCCCATCTCTCAAGTCCCCTTCAACGCCCCGTCCTTCATCGTGGGTGGAGAACTTGCAGACAGTAACGAGTCCAAGTGGACGGTGGCCCTGGTGACCAACACGCATGTAAGCCACAAGCCCTCAGCGCAAATCATTGCTAGCCCTGCCTTTCCCCCCTTCCTCTGATTGTGTGTACCGCTGCTTGCCGTGTTCACGTCCTTTTCCTTGTCTGAATTCCACCCTTACTTGTTAATGTCCTCATTGTCATAATCTCTCTAACCCCTTCAAATACTCTCCTCCGAAGATCACCTCCACTCACCCTTTCCTCCTCGCCTACCCACCCCCGTCATACCCCTAGGGCCGCCTCTTTCAATTCTGCGGCGGCACTCTGGTTGCACCCAAATTCGTGGTCACCGCCGCGCATTGTGTAGCCGCCGGCTACGAAATGTCTGCGATACTGGGACGGTATACCTTGTCAGATTCTACGCAGGGGGAGATGATCAAGGTGGCTGAAGCGTTCATGCACCCTGAGTACGACCCCAATACGATGACCGGGGACATTGCCATTTTGAGGCTTGAAACTGCCGCCCCTGCTGATATTCCAATTTTGCCTCTAATCCCCACGATGCAAGCGAAGGGGATGACGGAGGGGGAGATGGTGACGGTATTGGGGTGGGGGTTGACGGAGGAGAGGGCGCAGAAGGAGCAGAAGGAGGCCCCCCCTGTGCAGGGCTCCGGGACAGATGTCCTTCGCTCAGTCACCTTGCCGATTATAGGAAATAAAAAGTGTAATGCGGAATATCGGGCGTTGACGGGCAAAGAATCGATCCTGGACGAGGAGGTCTGCGCGGGGGTGGATCGTGGGGGACTAGACTCGTGCCAGGGGGATAGCGGAGGACCCTTGACAGCGACGGTAGGAGGGACGACCTACCTGTTTGGTGTTGTTTCATGGGGCATTGGCTGTGCGAGGGCCAAGGTGCCGGGAGTGTATACCCGAATTTCGGCGCATGCGGATTGGCTGGCGAGCAAGATGCTTTTGGAGGTGGTAACGGACACCGGTCGGGGCCTGGGCGCCGTTACAGTGTTGTTCGCTGGGGTGGGACGTGTCGCGACGCTGCCTCTGCTGATCAATTCCTTAGCATCTGCTGCCTTGGATGTCTCTATTGGGTTTGCCAAGAATGCGGCAAAAGGATTCAGTGTCGATACGTCCAAGCTTTCTCTTGCGTCGGCTGGGAAGGTGGGTCAGGCCGTGGTGACTTACTCCTCGGACAAGGCGCAGGTAGATACGACTTCGCTGATCCTGCAGGTAGCACAAGGAGGAAAGCAGGCAGGTGAACAATCCTTTGGCTTGACTGCGTTCTCTTTGCCTGCAGCGGATTTTGGGGTGGCTTTTGATGGGGATTGGTTCTCGGGAGCGGATAGCGGGAGAAATGCGTGGGTCATGGATGGGGGGGAGATCAATTCAGGGGTTACCAAGGATGAGCAGACAAATGTGGCACTCATGTACATCAAGGGCGCGGGGGAGTTAAGCTTCAAGTGGAGGAGTTCGTGCGAGGAGACTTATGATGTGCTTTACATGTTTTTGAATAATGAGCCCGTGGATGCGTTGACCGGCGACTCGGGGTGGGTGACCAAGAGTTTGCTGATCGAGGGAGGGGAGGAGGAGGTGCACACCGTGGCGTTTGCCTTTGTGAAGGACAAGTCCATGGGGAAATATCAAGACAAGGCGTTTGTTAAGGACGTGCAGTTTGGAGCACGGGCACAGGCAGGAATGGAACGGTTCGTCCAGGTCCCGACCGTGACTTCGAAGGCGGCGACGACGACGGTGAAGCCGTCCAAGGGATGGAGTGCAGTGAGGGAGGCGGGTGATGTAGAAAGGAAGGGACGAGGGTTGAGGGGGGCGGTAAAGGAGGAAAGGGAGTCGTCTTCGGCCTGAAGGGGAGGAATTGCCAAAAAGAAATAGGAGGGATGTGTGCATTTACATGTGTGATGAGTCATTGACAATGAAAATTAGAAAAAGCAAAAGGAAAGAAGGCCAAGAAGAATAGAAAGCGCACTATTTTATTTAAATCAACGAAGAGTGAAAGAGAGAGTGCGCGTGTGTCGTTGTTTTGCCCCACCCCATCGACCGATGGCTGGAGGCCAGTGGTGAAATGGAGGAGGGCACTAGACTGACGCACGTGCAGTCACTGCGAGGAGAGTGAGTCTGTAGAACGCAACGGGGACAGAAAGCAATAGAGATAGGACGACCGCGCGAGAGAGGGAGGGAAGAAGTGAAGAAGGAAAGAACGGAAGGGTCTTGCCATATGCATGTCTCCATGCAGTTGTGTTTATTACCGGGAGGTTAGAGAAACGAGACGCAGAGAAGCTGGCGCAGAGGAAGAGGGTGTGTATGTGTTCGAGAGATAAACGGTAAAGAGAGGAAATTATCTCCTACTTTTCGCATGGGCGGGATTTGTATGGCTTATCCTTGGAAAAAAAGTACAACCATCAAAGAAATGACATATGAAGCAGACACAGATTTTCTTCAAAAAATTAGCGCGAGAGGAAACGATTCCTATAATTGTGATTCGTGCTTTACCCTATGGGCGATCCTAAGGCTTTCATTTTAAATAGGGGGCTGGCTGACACGACAAAGCCCCAAGAGTTTCTCTTGGTGGTCATGTCATCGAAAGATGGAAAGGTCCTAGGGATTTCAAGGTCCCTTGCACGAACTCACTTACTTCCGCACTATTGGAATATACACCCCCCCGGCTTTGCTCTTCCACGTCGGCAATGGCGGGACGTAGTCTCTCGACACTCTCCTATACGGACTCCGGCCTTCCTTCCCCCCCGTCTCCCTACCTTCCTCCTCTTCCTCCCGCACCACCTCTGCAAATTTATCGCGGTTCCACTGCCTTAGATTGTCAGGGCCTGGACTCCATGCCCTCTCCCTACTCCTGCTCCTCTCCCTACTTCTCCTCTTCTGGCTACCACAACTCCGGCTCCGACTCCGACTGCGATTCTTGGCACAGGAACGTGAACGGGAGCGAGACTGAGACCAGGAATGCTCACGGTTTCGCGCCATCGTCCTCTTCCCGTTGCTGCGATAACGACGGCATTTCGAGCTCTCTCCCTCTCCTCTGTCCGCGCTGCTGCTACTGCTGCGGGTAGGCCTGGCCACCGTACGTTTGTGCAAGGTGGTGGTGCGGCCAAATTCATCAACCTCACCCAAAGGCCAAGCAGCGTCGCTTTGGTGGGTAGAGAGAGAGCTAGTCATGCTCACCTGACTGCTATGCTTCCGCTGATGCCGCCGCCCTTTCCTTGAACCGTGGCTGTCGTCGTCATCGGTGCCACGGTTTCGTTCACGGGAGCCGGAGGCGGATTTCTCGGTGTCTATCTTGTGCTTACGTCTACCGTCACTGCTGCTCCGGATGCTCCTGCTCCTGCTCCTGCTCCTGCTCCTGCTCCTGCTTCTGCTCCGCTGCTTCCTCCTCCGATTCCAACTGGTACTCCTCCTTCTCCTGCTCCTGCTCCTGCTTCGGCCTCTGCGGTCGTCTTCTTCCCTACTTTTACAGTGATAGCCACAATCACGTGTCGAGGTGGGCGGAGGAAGGTAAGGACGGTCTCGGTGATGGCGGGCAAACGAGCCTCCCTGACGGAGGAGGGATGAGTAGGGGTCTGGGGGTGGAGGGGAGGCAACACGATGACGGGTGGGCAGTGGAGAGCGAGAGCGTGACATGGAGGAGGAGGAGAAAGAGGAGAAAGAGTGCCGACGCTTCCTCGTCTTCTTCTTCTTGTTCTTTTTAGTGTTCTTGCTTGTACACCTGCGCTCCAGTTGCTGTGCTGCCTCCTCCGCCTCCTCCCTCTGTTTTTTCCTGAAAGCCATGGATAGAAGCTCCGCCTCGCTCCAGCCCCCCGCTCTTGGGCGCTCCTTAACAGTACTGCCATTGCTACTGCTGTTCATGCTGTCCTGCCTGTTGTTACATGTATGGTTGTACGTCTGCGTGAGGTGGAGGAAACATGCAGGCTGAGAAAGAAGCCATCGCCGTCGTCGTCATCAACAAAAATAAACCGTTGCTTGATCTGACCTCTACCCCACACACTATACACACACACATTTACACAACAACAACACACAACCTTCACAGCGACGACGACAACAAGCTTTTTCTAATTTCTGAGGCGTAGTGGGAAGAACGGCGGCGGCATAAGTGAGGAACGGGTAGGTTGCTTGCGAGTGATAAGACGCAGGGGCATAGAACGAGGAGGAGCGCTAGGGCTGCAGCACGTAGTTCATCACGACAAACGCACATCAGTCGCCACAAGATGGAGCAGGACAAAGATAAGGACGACTGGGCTTGGGAGGAGGAGGAAGAAGGAGAGGGAGGGAAGGAAAACACGGGAGGAATTGCCACGAAGGACTTGTATGCCTCCCCGGCGGCCGGCACTACGACTAGTGTCGATGCTCTGGCGGGGGCGCGTTGGGACAAAACGAGTTTGGAGAAAGGAGGGGAGTCTCCTTCATCACCATCTTCTTCGGACTCCTCCTCTATCCGAGCTGGTGATGAGAGAGAAGGAGATGAGGAGGAGGAGGAGGAGGAGAAGGAGGAGGAGGAAAAGGAAGAGGAGGAGGAGGAGGAGGAGGAGGAGGAGGAGGAGGAGGAGGAGGAAGAAGAAGACGATTTCCTTGATTGCCACGAAGAAGACCCTCATGCCCGGTATGTTGATTATTCATGTGCTACACCTTGGGAGTACTTCATATCGGACATCGAGGAACTGCTCCGAAAATGGCTGAATGACGTCCGCCCTCCTCCTACCTCTTCCTCCCTCCCTTCCACCTCCTTTCCTGCTACCGGCAAGACGGACCAGAATGAAGAGGTAACGGCGAAGGAGGTAGACGAGGGGCATGTGCGAGTGCAGGAGGCGTCAATCACCTATGAAGGGACTGAGTATCGTTTTGTGTTTCACTTGGACACACGTCGAGGTGCCGCCAACAACGCCTGCAGCAGCAGTAACAACAACAACAACAACAACAACAAGAACAGCAACAGCAGCAGCAGCAGCAGCAGCAGCAGCAACACAACACCAACAACAAGGAGAAGAGATGAGAGGGGAGGAAGAAGCAGTGGCAGAGGAAATGGAGGAGGTGGAGGAGGAGGAGGAAGAGGGAGGGAGGAAGCGGCATGTATGATGTTGGCGCCCAAGCCGGAGGATGTATTATTGGATTTTGGATATCAGGTGGAGGGTCTTCAGACGTGGTTCGGCGTAAGGAGCTTCATTTTCGTATGGAAAGTGAAGGAGAGGAGGAGGGGGGGAAAGAAAGGGGAGGAGGAAGAAGAGGGGGAGGAAGAGGGAGAGGAGGAGGAAGAGGGAGAGGGGGAGGAGGGGGGGGGGGATGGAGCTGGGATGGGGAGGAGCGAGGCGGGAATGGTGTTGTCTTCGTTGTCAGTCGCTTTACACAACTGTGGGTGTGGTTTGCCAGCTTTTGTGCCTGTGGGGAAACGTCCACCCCCTCCCTCCTTCCCTTCCTCGTCCTCGCCCTCCCCCTTCGCCACGGTGCTACGGGTGGAGACCAAAAGCATGAAGGAGGTGCGCAGCAGGCGTTACAGTTGGCGACAGCACCTCTATTCCTCCCTCCCACCCTCCCTCCCTTCCTCGTTTTCGTCCTCGAAGATAGCGCTGGGTGGAGGGTATTTGGACGGGGAGGAGATGATGGGATATGCCCCTCCTCCTGCAGAGACCCTGCTGCCTCCGTCCTCGCTGTTGCTGGGAAAGGAAGAGGAGGAGGAGGAAGAGAAGGAGGAGGAGGAAGAGGAGGAGGAGGAGGAGGAGGAGGAGGAGGAGGAGGAGGAGGAAGAAGAGGAGACGAACGAAAGGTTTTCATCTGTTACCACTGCTGCTGCTGCTGCTGCTGCTGCTGCTGCTGCACCGCTTCCCCCTCCCGCGACAATGCGTTTTGAAACGAGCTGTTTGAAGCATCCTCCCGAGGTGTGGAGGACACTCGACGGGCTAGTAGGGGTACTTCAGGACAAAGTAGAGAGGGAGGGAGGGAGGGGGCGGGGGCGGGTGAGCGTGAAGGTCAGGGCGGAGCATACCTGGTCGTGGGTTGGGGAGAGAGATGGATGGGCACTGAAGAGGAATGAGTGGAGGGTGAGTGCAGCCATGGAGGAAAGTCAGGCATATGCTGCCCGGGCTTTCCGTACATCACCAAAAGGAGGAGGGCGGGAAGGAGGGCGGGGAGGAGGCGAGGCAGCAGCGAAGAAGAAGAAAGAGGTATTGGCGCTGCTTTATCGAGCGGCTTGTGCCAACCCGGAGGAGATGGAGGAGGGAAGGAGGGAGGGAAGGAAGGAGGGAGGGAGGGAGGGACGAGTGGTATTGCCGGGATCGGGGACGGACCCACTGGAGGCGCTCTATGTGCACGTGAGGTGGGAAGAGCTGGAGGGAGGGAGGGAAGGAGGGAGTGAGGGAGGGACGTCCTTTGTAGACAACACCTTCTATTCCTCACTCAATCCCATGTCTGCTCCCCCCTCCTCCTGGTTCGTCTCCGCAGTCTTCCGTCCCGACGCCGCCCTTCCCCCTCCCCCCCCTCCTCCTCCTTTGCCACTGCTGCTTCCTCCCCCTACCCCCCCTATCCCCTCTCTTCCTTCTTCCTCTTTCCCTCCTTCCCTGCTCCCTCCTCCTCGGAGCAATTCCGACAGCCAAACCCTCCCTCCCCCTTTCCCTCCCTCCAGCCTTGCCCCCCTCTCCTCCCTCCTTCGCTCCCTCCTCGCCTCCTATATCGCTGCCCAGGCCATCTCCCCCGGCACCATCATGTTGGAAGTCGCGAGGGAGGAAGGGAGGGAGGGAGGGGGGGTGGAGGAGGAAGCAGATCGGGCAGAGAGCGCGCGGTTGGCAGTTAGTATGGCGGCTTATCTCGGTCCTCGAATGAAAGATTTGGTCAAGGTGTTGGGCTCAAGGCCGCCGCCAGTGCCGCGGGAGATAGAGGAGGCGAGTGCGATGGTGCTCTCGCCCCCGGGGGAGGAGGAGGAGGAGGAAGAGAAGAAGAGAGGAGGAAAGAAGGAGAAGGGGGTGGCGTGCAAGAAGAAGAGGAAGAAGAAGAAGAGAGGGAAGGGAGGCATCCCTCCCTCCCTCCCTCCCTCCCTCCCTCCCTCCCTCTCCCTGTCTCTGTCCCTCGACGTAATGAATGCTCCCGTCGCTCAATTCCTCTCCGTCCTTTCTCTTGCATTTGGGAGTGTGGAGACTCTCCGCGGCATGGCCAGTGTATGGGCCAATGTCGTAAGGGAGCTAAGATGGAGGTGGGACAGGGGGATGCGGGTCCCCCGAATGAAGGGTGAGGGGGAGGTAGGGAGGGAGGGAGGGGTGGACTTGACGGCGTGTCTGTTGCACCAAAAGCTGCAGGTGCTCGATTTGTGTTGTCAGCGACGACATGCCAAGGTCCAAGCGGCGGCTGCTGCGGCTTCTTCGACTTCGAAGAACGTGAGAAAGGTTAGTCCTGACTCCCTCCCTCCCTCCCCCCCTCCCTCGATGCTGGAGGTGCAGATGGCTGGTGTGTTCGCAACGCCGCCCCAGTCGGAGAGGGGAGGGAGGGAGGGAGAGAGGGAGGGAGGGAGGGAGGCTTTTCCTAATGCTGCTTCTGTTGGTCATCGGCATCGGGGGGGCGGGAAGGAGGGAAGGGAGGAGGAAGGGGAAGAAAGGGAGGAGGAAGGGGAGGAGGACGACGACGACAGCGAGTTCTTCGAAGCACAAGACGACGACGGCGCTGTCGATCAAGTTCATACCCTCCCTCCCTCCCTCCCTCCCCCCCTCTCTCTCCCTCCCACCGGAAGAGGGCACCATCACCGCCATTTTTCTTTTGAGCGAGTGGGGGCGTTGGGAGCCGTGATGGTGAAAAGGAAGAAGGAGGCGGAGACGGGTGAGGAGGCGGAGAAGGCGGAGGAGGAGGAGGAGCAAGAGGTGCTTCAGTATATGCTGAGGAAGGGGAGGAGGGACACCGTTGTGGTTCATCCGGTGCTTCAATACGGCTGTCCTCTGACCGAAGATGGCGTGCTGCAACACAGGCAGTTGCTCAATCAGGCCTTGAGGGGGAGGAAGGGGGGGAAGGAGGGCGGGAAGGAGGAAGAGGACGAGGAGGACCGAAGGGGTCTAATGACGGTGTTGACGAAATTGATCCGGCCGAAATTAATGGCAGATATGGAGGCCTTTAAAGCTGCCAATCCCCATTCCGTGCTTGCGGACTTTATCCGATGGCAAGCCCCCGATGCCTGGGTCGAGGAGGAGGGCGAGGGGGAGGATGGGGGGGAGGATGAGATGGAGGAGGACTGTGCCGTCCGGTTCCGCTGGCCTGGGCAGGGACGCGTGGACGTGGACAAGCTGAATTCCCACTGGCACCTATCATCCAAACAGCTCAAATCCATCTGGGAGACAGCGCGGCCCATACCGGCGGTGCAGCAACGTCCTTTGTTTCAAGAAACGCACGAGGCGGAGAAAATCCTTCATTTCCTGGAGACTATCCCGCCCGCCCACCTCCTCTGTCAAGTCCTCGCGGCTGCATTCAGCACCGTCTTTTTCCTCCTCACTCAAGCCCCTACTCCTGCAGTAGCCCTCCCTGGTACCCGAGCCTCCCTCTCCCATCTCTCTGCACTCATTAAAAACGCCATTGCTTACCTACACGAAGAGCAGACCTCCCCCGAGTCCGTCCTTGCCCTCCCTCCCTCCTCCTCCCTCTCCATCTCTCCCCCGCCACCTTCCCGTCGTCCCGTAAGCCAAGGCTGTTTGAGCGCATGTGAGCGTGTCTGCGTCATGGTAGCAGCTGTGGAAGACCGGCTGCGGTGTGCCACATCGCTCCTACACAAATTACCCAACCAACACAGGCTCGTTGAGGCCCTGCTCGAAGGGAGGGGAGAGAGAAGGGGAGGGAGGGAGGGGCCGCCATGGCCTTTGGAAGGGGAGGAGGAACGAGTGGCGATTTTAAGGTTGTTTAATAGTGCGGGGGGAAAGCTGACTGGAGGACCTTTGTTGGAGGAGGAGGAGGAGGATGATGAAGATGAGGAGGAGGAGGAGGAGGAGGAGGAGGAGCAGGTGGTGGTGGTGGGAGCAGAAGGGAAGGAGAAAGAGAGGGAGGGAGAGGAAGAGGAGGAGGAGGAGGACGAGGAAGATGAACTTTTGCATGAGTACAGCGAAAGGAAGAAGGGGAAGCATCGGAATACACGCGATGACGGCAATATTTCCTCTCCTCAGTCTCACACGAATGGTAGCAAAAAGAGGGAGGAGAAGGAGGAGGAGGAGGAGGAGGAGGCCTCTACTTCCTCCGCTTTTCCCAGCAACAAAAGTAAGGAAGAAGAGGAGGAGGAAGAAGAGGAAGAAGAAGAGGAGGAGGAGGAGGAGGAGGATGCTATTCCTCCCTATACAGAGGCAGGGATGCCTGCCCCTCCTGACATGAAGACGTACGTCCTTCGATGTAAAACATTCAATCCTTTCCATCGAGGCATAGTGGGAGGAGGGGGAGAAGGAGAGGGAGGGAGGGAGGAAGAAGTGGCGGTGATGAGTCGGCTGTATGCGTGCTTGGATCGGGAGGAGGATAGTGTGAGGTTGGCCTTGGCCTGGGCTGAAGCGGAGGTATAGGTGGGTGGGAGGGAGGGAGAGAGGAAGGGAGGGAGGACATCGAATAATGTTTGTGTACATATATCAGGAAGTAAATAAACGATGATAAGACTGAAAGGAAGACAAGGAAGGCGAGAGACTTTAGGAGAAGATGAAAGAACAGTGTTGTCGTTTTCTTTGGGCTGACAGGCTTCTTTTATATTTTTTCACTTCAACGCTTTGTATTTCTTTTTTCCTTCTTTCTTCTCCTCCTCTTATACTTCTTCCTTTTCTTCTTCGTCTTCGTCATCATGATCTTCTCAAGACTCATGGTGCCGTCTAGATTAATGCTTTGCGGAATGCACTTTGACTGAGGACCGTTTAATTTTGAATGAGAACCAGCGGCAATTCAAGTGACGCCTTGGCTGACGACTTGTACTTTCTTTTGTGTGCTTGCACCCGGAGAAATAAACACGCCGCCGCCGCCCCCGCAGCAGCAGCAGCGATATAACAATCCTCATAGAACGAGATTAAGAAGGGGAGGGGCGATGGGCCACCTTTACCTTTACCTATCCAGCCGGAAAGCGTATCAAGAGGAACAGATACGTCTTTTATACCTCCTTTCCTTTCATCCCCATCCTCGTATGGATAGATAGATATTTACAACTGAGGTAGTTTGGTCTTTATTGTACCTGGCTGTCTGTCATTCCTCCCTCCCTCCCTCCCTGTCTCCCTCTTTCTCTCCTGCTAAAAAATGACACTCATCTATTCATTTCACTCCTTTTCATCCTCCCCTCTTCCTTGCCTTACTTCTTCACATGGCTGCTACTCCTCTTCTTCCTCTCTGCCTCCGCCTCCAATTTCCTCATCTTGGCCTGTAATTCTTTCTGAAACACAGGACCCTTCACCGCCTTCTCTCCGTCCTTCCCACCCTTCCCCTCCACCGGCTTCCCCCCCCCAAACGCCGAGATCACATAATTGAAGCCACCGAACGTTAACCCATTCTTCAACTGCGCCGGTAACGGTCGGTTGCGCATCATGAACATTCCTACCATCGTGGACCCCACAATCCCATTCCACTTATCATTCACCCCCCTACCCACGTGCATCAAACCCTCAAACGCCGTAAAGGCTGCACAGAACTCCCCAAACTGCTTTGCCTGCTTCAATCCCCGCTTATGCGGAAAAGTCTTACCACAAAACCTCGCTCCCAATTTCTTGGTCATGTCATCTGCCATCAACGCCCCTCCAAACCCGAACGCGTACCCCAGCGCCGCACTCTGCAAGTAACCAAATCCTACGTCCACTGCCAACTTACCCACCTGCTGCGCGACTTCCTCCGGGTGCCTGTTTGCGTTGAACACCCCGGGAGGGATGGTGATAAATGCACGAACGCGATTGACCTCCTCTGTGACCTGATTAACTTGCGCGTCCACCACGGCCCGAAAGAAACGCCCCGTATCCCATTTGCTATCAGCTTGGTCCTTGACAAAGGGTTTGATCACGGTGCCTGACGACATGGTACTTGTAGCAGCGTCTTGTGTCTTGCCTCGGGAGAATAATACGGCGGCGCGGGTGCGGGGGTAGGTAGTGGCGGAGAGAATCGCACTAGCTGCGCTGAATAGCGATGCAACAAGAAGCACAAAGAGTAAGGTAGGGGAGCGGCGGAAGGAGCTTCTCCGTCTTGATACCGTGGTGGTGGAGCACGTACAGGGGGAGTAAGACGCGGCCCCTCCCATAGCCGCATGTGCTTTTGTGGGTTGAGTGTGCGGCCCCATCTTGAAGCGCGAAGAGGCGACGAACCGGACCTATAGGATGCAACAGGGTACAGCAAACGTGAGCGTAATGTTTTCTCAACTAGGTGGGATGCTTATGTCGACGGCCAAAGTGCCGTCCATGTGGAAGCCCTTCCAAGAACAAGCGGCGGCAGCAGCAGCAGCCCCTAGCGGAGGGCGCCGTTGCTTGGCCTCATCATCATCGGACAGCCCAACAGACACGGTGGAAGCACGGGAACACCAGGAGCACGACATTTACAAAGTCAACGCGTGGCCCCAGCTGCTGCCGCTACTGCTACTCTGGGTGCAGATGATGCTGCGGCCGCTGCAGTGGTTACTGCTGCTCTTGCCACGGTATTTGTGTTTGTGTGTTTGGTTCTGTGGCTTGTGTGTGGTAGTAAGGAACCAACAAACGGCGCGAAGGGCACTGGCAAGACGGCCAAAGCAAGTGGCTCCCACAATCCTCTCCCTAAACCGTGCATCCCTCGTTCACCCATGCTCCCCAAATCCATACACCTTCACGACTGCAGGACAATGGCATCATATGGGTGCCTGGTATTGTGCCGGTGGCGGTCGGTGGGGATCAGCATGTCAGCTTGCTTGCGTCGCGCCTTGGCGCGACATGCTGCATTACTGCGTTCCTCCCTCTCCGCCCTCCCTTCGCCGCACATTTTCCCTCCTAGCCAAGCCCTTACCCATGCACCACAAATTCCCTCGGTACGCAACACAGGCAAAAATTCAAGAAAGGGCAAGGGCAACCGCAACCGCAACAGCTTTTTCCTCGGTCTTCTCCTTTTGCCAACAGCGCATTTCCAGCAAAGAAGCATCTGTGAGCAGCATATCAGCCTATCATCACTCTTACCTCCGAGCAAGCAAACATCGTCTGAGCCATGGCCGACAACTGGGACGACGACGACAAGGTACGTACGACGAGACTTTTCAGTGTATGTGGCTGTATGAATGGATGGCCTGACCTCTCATAACACCAACTTTGCTCCCCTACCTACCACCCTTGCTTTCCTCTCCTCTCCTCTTTCCTCACTGCCGTTCTCCTCCCCTTCCCATCTCCGTCACACCACACATCAGGCACCCGTGCGCAGTGCGCCTCAAAAATCATGGGCGGATGACGACGATGACTTCACGCCTGTCCGACCCACCACCCAAAAGGAGGTGACTTACCCTGCCCCACAACGTACTGCTGCTGGTCCTTCCCGCGGTGGCGGCTTTGGGGGCGCTACAGCCGCGGCTCGTGACTTTAGCGACCGTGGCGGTGCACGTGGGGAGGGCGATTTTTCCAACTTTGGGTCACGAAGAAGCGGGGGAGGCCGGGAAGGAGGGAGGGGAGGAGAAGGCGGTTACCGTGGACGAGGACGAGGGAGGGGACGTGGAGGGGATCGACAGCGAGGGGGGGGGGGGGTTTGCCAGGCAGCGTATTGAATTCCATGAGAAGGATTATGTCGTTGAGCCCATCGAGACATGGGAAGGCTTCGATTTTAAGGAACCGGTGATGCGCGGTATCTTTTCCAAGGGCTTTGAAAAGCCGTCTGAGTGCCAGAAGCTCGGCATCAAGGTGAGAGGGAGGATGGGAGGGAGGGAGGGTGTGTGGGAGGGATGATGGCAAGGATTGAATGGGTTCCGATTCCTTGAGATTTCCTGTGTTATGTGAGGGACTCATCAAACCTCAACACCCGCCTCCCCTCACTCCTTCCTTCCTTCCCTCCCTCCCCCGCAGCCCCTGCTCGACGGGAAAAACATGCTTCTCCAGGCCCAGTCGGGGCATGGCAAGACGGCGATCTTCGCCACAGCCATCTTGAACGCCATCGACACCGGTAAAGAGGGGAGACGGGGAGGGAAGGAGGGAGGGAAGGGGCGCGAGGGCACAGGCACCCGTGGGATGCGTCAAGTTCCTTACGCCTTTCCTTTCTCCCTCCCTGCCCCTCTCCCTTTCCCTGTCTTTTTCCCCTCAGGCGTGCCGGACAAGGAGGCCATCCAAGCCATCGTGCTTGTGCCCAACCGCGATTTGGCTCGTCAAGTAACGGCCGAGATCGAGTCGCTGGGGCAGTATTTGGACCCACCTGTAGGGAGGGGGGGAGGGAGGGAGGGAGGGAGGGAGGGAGGGAGGGAGGGAAAGGGAATACCTCGAACCGCCTGGAGGGAGAAAGGGAGGAAGAGGACAAGTGCTGTGAGCCTCATTGACGAGGGAGAAACGATTCCTCGTTCATACGAGATTTTATTCACCCCTTCCCTTCGTCCCTCCCTTCGTCCCTCCCTCCCTCCCTCCCTCTTTCCCTGCAGCTGCGCATCCAATGCTGCGTGGGCTCGCCTCACGTCAAGACGGAGGAGGCCCGTGATGAGCGTATTGCCTTGGTCAAGACCCTTAAGGCCACCCCTCCTCATGTTCTGGTGGGGACTATGGGACGCATCTGCGACCTGGCAGAGGTACGGGAGGGAGGGCGAGAGGGAGGGCGGGAGGGAGGGTGGGTAGAGGGTGAAACAGAAGCAGAATAAAAGTAGTAGCGACAGGACGAAGATGACGACGAAGGGAAATGAGGGATGAAATCGCTCAACACACCTGCTACCCTCCCTTCCTCCCTCCCTCCCTTCGTTTCCCTAGGGCCGTGATCGTTTCGGGCCTGTCATTTGGTTGAAGAACACTAAGTTCCTCGTCCTGGACGAGGCGGACGAGATGTTGTTTGATTGCCGCAATCCCAATGGGGAGGCAGAACATGGTAAGAAGAAGAACTCACCTCCGGATGTTTGTTAAATTCAATGGAAGCACTCTGTGATATCCCCTCCTGGATTGTACGAAACATTAATCGTTCAATCATCCCCGTATGTCGAACAAGAGTACATTTCAGGCAACCTGATATTTGTCAATATCCTCCCCGGCTAATTGTAATATAAATCAAATTAAACTCATGTAAATCAAATTAAATTAATTACAGGCGGCGCCGCCAAGGACTCCTCAATTGTAATATAAATCAAATTAAACTCATGTAAATCAAATTAAATTAATTACAGGCGGCACCGCCAAGGACTCCTCAATTGTAATATAAATCAAATTAAACTCATGTAAATCAAATTAAATTAATTACAGGCGGCACCGCCAAGGACTCCTCGTCCAACTACGTTATGCTGCAGGGATTGGCACGCAAGCTCAGCCCCACCACGCAGGTGCGTCATCCCTCCCGCTTTTTGAATCACGTCTAAATATAATATATGTACATTATTTATTTTTTATGTTGCATCTTTTCTTTTCTCTCTCCTCATTGTCATCGTTTCACCTATCGTCACTTTCTTCTATCCCTTTTCTGCCACCCGTTGATTTATTTGATCACCGCGTAACTCAACCCTCATACTTCCCTCCCTCCCTCCCTCCCTCCCTCCCTCCCTCCTGTAGATCGCCCTGTGCTCCGCCACCTTCTCTCCCGAGACAACCAAAGCCGCCCAAGAGATTTTCCCCCGGGATGCGTTCGTCCTCATCACCCTTCAAGACCATGAGCTAAACCGTGCCAACATCCAGCAGGTAGGAAGGGAGGGAGGGAGGTAGGGAGGGAGGGAGGGAGGGAGCAAGAAAATGATAATGTATGAGGGATCAAGTATATTTTTCTGCATGAAGTGTACAGCATTTCATCTAGTCTTATCCCTCTCTCCCTCCTTCCCTTCTTTCCTCACTCCCTCCAGTTTTATGTGGTGATGCATCGCAATGACGAACGTGTGTGGCTGCCGGAGCTCATGCAGCTGAAGCTCTCCACCATGGAGAAGCTGGTATCCATCTTCGCCAACGGACAGATCTACTGCTTTTGTACCAATAAGGTAGGTAGGTAGGGAGGGAGGGAGGGTGGGAGGGAAGGAGGGAGGGACGGACAGTTGGTACATGCTCTGCAGCGTTTAGGTTACTTAAAAATTGTCCCATCTTTCTCCTTTTTTCCCTCGTTCGTTCGGGCTTGGATGTTTCTGTGACTTGCGATACAAAACTGACACCTGAACCCCTCCCTTCCTCCCTCCCTCCCTCCCTTCCTCCCTCCCTTCCTCTTTTTTGACAGGACCAAGTGGAGATGGTGATGAAGGCGAACGACTACCCGGGTACGTAGGAGGGGGGGAGGGAGGGAAGGAATCAAGGAGGGAAGGAGGAAAGGAAGGAGGGAGAATCGTACAGAGCGTATAGCTACCCTCCTTGTATCCGAAGTGACAAAAGTAGGGCAAATCAAATGGATGACTTACCACCCCCCTTCCCTCCCTCCCTTCCGCCCTTCCTCCCTCCTTCCAGGGACCCGCTACACCGTTAACATCGAGGACTTCAAGGCCGGGCGCAAGACCGTGTTGGTCTGCACCAATGCCCTGGCCCGTGGCTTGGACGTGCAGGCGGTATGTAGTGGGAGGGGAGGAAAGGCGTTTCCTTTTTTGAAAATTCAGTTTTGCGAGATGTATATCCATCTATCGCTCCCTCCAACAAATGCATTTCCCCTCCCTCCCCCTCCTCCTTTTCTCCCTCCCTCCCTCCCTTCCTTTCTCCCTCTAGGCCTCTGTCGTCATCAACTTCGACCTGTGTGACCCCCAACGGTACATGCAACGGATCGGTCGCGTCGGCCGTTTCGGGCGCGCCGGGACAGCCATTTCCCTCATACCTCCCTACCAGGTGGACAAGAGCAGTGGCCGCAATTATTCCATTCAGCATATTACTGAGGTAGGTCCTCCGTCCCTCCATTCCTCCCTCCTTCCTTCTTTCCTTCCGTCCCTACCTTTCCTGTCCACCGGACCCGCAGCAGCCACCAGCTTTCACGTGATGCTCATTCCCGTCCTCCCTCCCTCCCTCCCTCCCTCCCTCCCTCACCCAGGCGTACCACAACACCATCAACCGTTGGGACTTTCTCCAGGGTGATTACCCTCCCCGCGATCCTTTCGTGCTGCAGCTGCCGGGCTTCGGAATCGAGCAAGACCTGCTGGATGGCTTGAAGGAGGGCGGGAGGGAGGAGGGGGTGGATGGCTTGGCGGAGGGAGTAGCCGAGATCACGGTGGGCAACTGAGGAGATGAAGGAGGGAGGGCGGGAGGGCGGGAGGGCAAGGTCCGTGCGGTGAGAGCCTCCGTGGGGCTGAGAGAGGGAGAGAGGGAGGGAGGGAGGGAGGGAGGGAGGGAGACTATGACGACATGGCCTGGCATGCTTGAAAATACACTAAGAAAGAGCAGCGGCAGCAGCAGCAGCAGAAAACGTTGCAGCAGCAGCAGGAAAAGCAGCAACAGAGAAGAAAAAAGGATTGAGAAGGAAGAACGTGAAAGCTTCTAGAAACCATAGACATGGAGAGCAAAAGCCAGAAAAGAAGCAGAAGAAGAAGCAGAAAGAGAAGAGCATGAATATGAACAAGAAAAATAAGGACGAGAACAAGGACGATGGTAAGGTAAGGAAGAAGAGGAGGAGCAAAACAAGGAGGAAGAGGCGGAAGAGGAGGAGGAGAAAAAAGAGGAGGAAGTCAATCAATGTTATTTTCAGAGCGATTTTCAGCACGTGGATGGGACCGGGCGCCTCCTTCAGCCCCGCATCCCTCCTTGACGTGTTCTTGCGGTCACCAGGGCGGGGAAGGGGGAGGAGGGAGGAGGCCATGCGCATCGTCGTCCATTCTCTTCAAAAGGAGAGCTCCCGGACTGCCACACCCAAACGAATCAATAGATCAAGGCCTCAACACACAACAATTTAATTCCATCAAAGCGTTTCGCCTGTCGTTTCTTTTTGTTCTTAGTTTTTTGTTGTCTGCTGTTGTTGCCGCTTCTGCTGCTTCTACGGGCTTCGTGAGTGAATGTGTGTGTGCGCGCACGGGTATGTGTATTGTTCACTTAAAACTCCTGTCTTTCTTTGTTGAGGAAAGGAAGGAACTGGGCGTCGCTGCCTCCCCCGCACATTCATTTAAAATAGCATCTTTCTTTCTACTTCCTTCCCATTGTCCCCCCTCCCTCCCTATTCTTCCCTCCCCCTCCCTTGAAAATCCCGGCCAACCCCTCCCTCAGCATCACCAGCACCTTCCCCACGGCCATCGCCGGGTTCTCCTCCCCGTACATCACTGCCAGGACCAGACCGTATATCAACACCCCAACAGGTCCCGTCAACCACAACCCAAGCCCTATCAATGTGGATAAGATTAAGCCTACCAACGCTCCAGTCGCCGAAGGCCCAAATTTCATCCCCAGGCACTTTGACCAGAACATCGCGGTCCACACGCCTGAGAACGGCAAGGGCAAGCCTACATACACCACTGCTTTCGGCCATCCATAGTTGCGCATCAATTTCCCCTGCATCTGCAGCTCGGCGATGCGGGCTTCTTCCTCCTTCTCTCTTTCGGCCATGGGGACGAATTTTCCAGGGCCGCCGGCAGGGCTTGCTGCTGCCGCTGCTGCTGCTGCTTCTTCTTTTGCTTTGGCCATTGCCTCCTTGCGGGCCTTCGCCTTATCTTCCGCCGTGATCACGCCAGCATCCAACTCTCGCGCCACCCGGACGGTTTCCTTCCCTACCTCCGCAGCCTTCTTTGCCAATTTCCTCAACTTCCCTCCCTCCCTCCCTACCTCCTCCTTCAGCCGCTTCACCTCCTCCCTCAACAACTCCAACTCCCGCGGCCTGATCGTGAAATCCGCCTGAGCCTGCCCTGCGATTTCGTCCAATTGGTATTTCACAACTGCCTGACCAAGCTTCGGAAATAAGGTCACATCCGGGTGCCATGCCAGCTCCACCCTTCTCTGTCCCAAGTCCGCGACCGACACATCCTCAAATGCGCCGTCGCTGTCGCTCATCACGCTCCCAACGGACGTCTCAAAAAACTGTTCCTCCAGTCGTTGACTGAATTGTTTCGCGTCGCTTTCACTTAGGCCAAGCAACACCTTGGAGGCCTCGGTGATTTCTTTCACAAGCCCCTGTCTGGTTGCCAAGTCCATCACCAGTTCCCCCTTCCTCACTACCGCAATCGCCGTGTCAATAGTCAACCGCAGCCTCCCCTCCTCCTCCTCCAACACTCGCGTCTTGAGAGCCAAGCGCCCTTGCAGCTCTTGAAAAGCTCTCTCTAGATCCTGATATCTCTCCCTTGCGGCCGTTGCCGTCTCGAGCAAAGGAGACGCGTTATTCACATCCCGGAAAAACGTGCCCATACCGGCAGCCACCGGTATGACAAGGGCATTGGCAGCCATTCCAACCACGAGAGCTTTTAGCCATGGCGCACCCAAGGCTAGGCCGAAGGGGACTCCCACACGCGCTTCGAAGATGGGGAGGAAGGAGAGGAGGGCGACGACGGCGAGGGGAGACCAGGTGGGAGGGACGCGGGCCTGGATGGCCTCGAGCACGTGGCCGGCGATGTCATTGGGGGCAAGGGGGGTGGTGGTCGGATCGAGCATGTACCGCGCGGCCGGCTCGTTCCAGGCAGTGCTAAAAAATTGGGCGATGGGACCGTGGGTGGCCCAGTGGGAGAGGGAGTGTGTGATGCTGCGGAAGGCTCTCAGTGGGGGAAAGGCGCCTAGTTTGCCCACGGATTCTCCGAGAGGTTTTAGTACATATTCGCGGACTTTGTTGGTGCGAACAGAGGGAGGGGAGGAGGCGGCGGCACGCTTGGTGGCGGCTTGTGCGATGGCTGGGCCTTGAGTGAATACGAGAGTGGCAGCGAGGACGACGATGGGGAGGGTGGCTAGAACGGCTTGGGCCTTGGGGGAGAGGGTGTGGAGGCTATGTTGGATATTTTGAAGCGACTTCTGCCACCGTGATTGTTGTGATTGTTGTTGCTCTGGTCTTATTGGGTCTTGAGAAAAGGAAGTCGCGGTGGCAGTGGCAATGGTTGAGGAGAAGGAGGACGGTCTGCTCCTGGGGGAAAGGGAAAAAGAAGCAAGGTTTGCGCCTCCCCTAATGCTGCTGCGGGACAGGCATGTCAAGGACGAGGAGGAGGAAGGCATAGAGAGAGGGATGAAGGCTGTAATAGTGGGCGTGAGACAGGCAGCTAGCATTGCTGCCGCTGCTGCGGCCATGCCCAAGTGCTGCTTCATGTTCAAGCCTCCCGTGCGATGATGATGTTAAACGAAAGGAGGACAGGAAGACCTAGGAAATGGCTCCCGCTTGCTTGAGCTTGTCAGGCCTCCTGTAAAATGCAAAGAAGAGTGTTGAAAGTGTGTGTGTGAGGAGTCGCAGGCGATGTTATGATGTGGACAGGTGTAAGTTCAGTCTGGAGGACCCTCGCCGGCAAGAGCATGATGCGTGCGGCTATGATTGCTCCTTCGAGCCGCTGGTTGTGGGAGGGTAAAAAGTTAAAAAAATAACATACAAGTACAGTAAACAGACGCATGACATGTCTTTAAGGTGCAAGTGCATCTTGGTGCTAGATTTGAAGAGTCTTTGCACACTGAAGGTCTTCTTTTTTTCCCCCAAACCCTCCGCTCTCCCGCTCTCGTGAGCTTCCCCTCCTTTACATTCTTTGCCTTTTCATTGTACAGGACGCGCAATTTTTCGATTTCCTGATACATTTCATTCCTCTACCGCACAGTTCTCCTCTTTATCTTCTAAGCGTTCTCCCTCTTTCCCCATCCATTCCAATTACCTTTCCTCTACCCCTCCTTCTTTCCTACCCATCTCCGCTCCTCCTTCCTCTCCACAAACTGCCATTCTTCTACGCGCTCATAGTACCCCTCGCCATCCCCTTGCATTTCTAACAACTGTAACGTCTCTAGTACCTGCTCTTCCCCTCCCAGTCCCCACTTCTTGTCATGCTCCATCCACACTTCTCTTCTCAACAACGACGCCTCCCTCCCTCCCTTCTTTCCCCTTCCTTTTCTTCCTCCCTTCACCCTCATTTTTGCTATTGTTGCGTGCAAAAACACTTCCTTTATTCCTTTGGGAGGCTTTTCTTTGGTCAAGCCCTCCTCGAACAGCCTCTCCCTAATCCTCATCACCACCTGTTGCATCCACCTCGTCCCTCCCTTCGCCCCTCCTTCCTTCCCTCCCTCCTCCTCCTCTTCCTCATCAGGGCGGACAAACACCACTCTCTCACCAAAGGACCCTAAGCCTACCAGCCGCAACGAAGGAGGCTTTCCTCCATTCTCTCTAAGGAGCCATGGCCTGACTTCTTCCTGCATTAACGACGAAATCAAGGCACGGGTGCGGGAGACGGTGGGCCTAGGGAAAGAGGGAGGGAGGGAGGGAAGGAGGGGTGATCCCAGCGCTCCACCTCTTTCTTCTCCTCCTCCCTCTTCTACTCCTACTGGTGCTAGTACTGCAGCTGCTACCGCTGTTTCGCTTCGTAGAGTTACGGTAGAACCTGGCGCACTTCCTCGACTTCCTTCTTCTTTCCACCCTCCCTCTTCCTCTCCCTTCTCCTCCTCCTCATTGGAATCCTCGTCTTCCAAGTGTAAGACCGCCAACGTTAGATGCAACTTGGATGGGGATACCATTGCCTCCTCCAGTGTCGGGCCGTGCATCTCTATCATTTCGTCTTGGATCGACTTAATACTAGAATGAAGGGAGGGAGAGGAGAGCTTGACTGCGAGGAAGTGGGTTGGGCGGGAAGGAGGAGGAGAAGGATGGAAGCGCTTGTGCTGTTGGCGATTTATGTTTTGCTGTGCTTGTGAGTCTTGCAGGCTCACGTTCTCTTCTGTGTGCCACGAGGGGTTTTGGAACTTCGAGGGGGTAAAGTCACAGGAGGACGAGGGGGAAGAAGAGAGGTGGGCAATAGAATTCTGCATTGTCCTTTTCCACGGATGCAATGAGAGGATAAAAGATGAAAGTGGGCCGGCAAAGGGGGATTGGCGAAAATGCGGTGCGCCGGAAGAAGGCAATGACGACGACGAGGAGGAGAGGATGAGAAGGCTAGCGAGCAGGGTCCGGGAGAGGGGAGGAGAACGAGGAGCTATTGGCTTGAGTCTAGGCTCGGCACGGAATACCAAGGAAAGAGGAACCTTACAGGAGGAGAGGGACTCGAGGTGCATTCACCCGCCTGCGGTGACGATGAATGTGCGGGATGTGGGAGGGGAGAGGAGAGGACGAGTGAATAAGGTGTGTCTTTGGCAAGTGTAATTGCTCGGCGCGGCATGAAGAGGTCTTGGTTTGCATTTTAATTCTCATCTCACTCCATTTCCCCGGTGATGCTTGAGTGACCCTGCAAGATGGCACAGGGGGAGGGAGGAGACGTCAAGTTGGGGAGGGGGGAGGCTAAAACATTTACGGGCGGTCCATACGCGCAAAGCGATCCGAGTCCGAGGGGCTGGAGGCTGTCAATAAGAGTGACAGTGCCAACTCTCTTCTCGCTTTGGTGTCACTGGTGGTAGTGATGGTCCAGCGTAGGGACTCGTAGCTTTGTAAGGGGTGTTGTGAAGGGGGGAATGGGGAGGTCGTCTGATAACCGACGTCACTGTGTCAACAACCCCGCCTATTCTGCGCCTCTTTGCTGGGACCAGGGCCAAATACACGCACATTTATGTTCAACAGCGTCCTAACATAATCTCCCTACACCCTAAAATCTATGCACGGGCATTCTATCTGCGCTTTTAAACCCAACCACAGGCCGACAGCGGCAAAAATTGGGCAGTGCAGCAGAAGGTCGCACAAAGCACATCAACGCAAGCAGGCGTCTCACAAAAACCCTCTGCCGGAACACCGTGGACGAGATCCAGAACTACATCCACGCTCGTGCATGCACTATGCAAGGCATTGCGTTCCTTTCTACCGTCGCAGGGACTGCACGGGCTCCCGGACGCCTGCGTCGTCGGCTGCTTTCTTCGAGCCTCCGCACGGTACGTGGGGGTTTATGGGCATGTCCTCGACCCCTCCCTTCTCCTCATTCTTGTCATCTCCAACACGAATACCGGCAGACGACACGCAGCTACACCCCGGCTGCAGGTGTAATGACGAAGCGGATGAACTTGTTCACGGCCATCAATGATGCCTTGCGCACAGCCATGGACACGGACCAGAGCGCGGTATGTCGCAAGGAGAGGGGAGGAGAAGCAAGAAAGGAGGAAGGAATGGGAGGGCTTAGAGACAGGAAGAGAATACTTTCGCTGAATTTATTACTGGAGCTACGTTCAAATGTGTCTGTGCATCCCGGCTCCACTCTCATCCACCCTTTGTTCCCCCCTTCTTCCACCCTCTCACAGATTATTTTCGGGGAGGACGTGGCCTTTGGCGGCGTATTCCGTTGCACTGTGGGTTTGCGCGAAGATTTCGGAGATGGCCGGGTCTTTAATACGCCCTTGTGCGAGCAAGTAAGGATTTCTTGGGGGCGATTGACCAAGAGCTGGAGCTTGAGCCCCATCCCCCCCCCCACCCTCCCCCCCTCCCATCCTCCCAGGGGATCGCCGGCTTTGGGATCGGGTATGCCTCGTTGGGGAAGACAGCAATTGCCGAGATTCAATTTGCTGATTATATTTTCCCGGCTTTTGATCAGGTAGCTAAGATATGGGTGGATAGGAGGGAGGAAGGGGCGGAGACGACACGTCAGGTGTGAAAATTCATCTAGATTTGTCTTGGTCTTTTTCTTCTCATTATTCTATTTCATCTTATTCTCATTCTTCTTATTCTTCTCAAATATCTTATTATTACTATTATTCTTATAAATATTATCATTCAATATTCTTTCCTCCACCATGATTCACAGCTCGTTAACGAGGCCGCCAAATTTCGGTACCGCTCCGGCAATCAATTCAATTGTGGTACGTACCTCCCTCCCTCCCTCCCTCCCTCTTCTTCTCCTCCCTCCCTCCCTTTACAATTGGTGGCCTGACGCCCCGAACCCCCTGTGGGGGAGCTTGCCTTTCTCCTCCCTTCCTCCGCCCTCCATCTCACCCTTCCTCCTTCTTCCCCTCTCTCCCTCCCTCCCTTCCCTTTCACCAGGGGGCCTGACGGTCCGAGCGCCCTGTGGAGCCGTCGGTCATGGGGGGCATTACCACTCTCAGTCGCCCGAGGCGTATTTCACCCACACACCAGGCCTTAAGGTACGGAGGGAGGGAGGGAGGGAGGGAGGGAGGGAGACGTGGAGAAAAATCTTTCGTTCTTTCACTCACCTTCTCATTTTCCCCTCTTTTCCTCCCTCCCTTCCTCCCTTCCTCCCTCCCTTCCTCCCTCCCTCCCTCCCTCTTATCCTGCAGGTGGTGATGCCTCGTTCTCCTGCTGAGGCGAAGGGGCTCCTCCTCTCTTCTATTCGCGCGCCAGATCCCGTCATTTTCCTAGAGCCAAAGGCACTGTACCGCGCTGCGGTGGAGGAGGTGAGGGAGGGAGGGAAGGAGGGGAGGGAAGGGAGGGTAGCGTGGGACCTTTGGGTTGACATTTCTTCCTCCCTCCCTCCCTCCCTCCCTCCTTCTCCCCCTCCCTCCCTCCCTCAGGTCCCGGAAGGCGACTACACCATCCCCCTCGGACGGGCGGACGTGCTGCGGGAGGGTCGTGACGTCACGGTGGTGGGATGGGGAGGGCAACTGAGGGTGCTGGAGAAGGTGAGCGAGAGAGGGAGGGAGGGAGGGAGGGAGGGAGGGACCCAAACAGCACTCTGACGGTTTGTTTACACCGCCCTCCCTCCCTCCCCCCCTCCCCTTCCTCAGGCCTGCGACTTGGCCGCTGATGAAGGGATAGCCTGCGAGCTCATCGATCTTCGGACTCTCTTGCCTTGGGACGCAGACACCGTCATGGCCTCGGTCCACAAAACGGGCCGGCTGGTGGTTAGCCATGAGGCGCCTGTACGTTCCCTGCCTCCCTCCCTCCCTCTCTTCATGTGAAGTAGCCTGAGGAATGATAAACCCTCCCTCTTACATCTTTTTACAACTGCACGTAGGTCATCAGTCTCGTCCTCCCTCCCTCCCTCCCTCCCTCAGAAAACAGGGGGTTTTGCCGCTGAAGTAGTGGCTGAGATGCAAGAGCGATGTTTTCTTTTTTTGGAGGCTCCGGTGCAGCGTGTGTGCGGGTACGACACGCCTTTCCCTTTGGTGTTCGAAAAGGTGGGGAGGGAGGGAGGGTGGTAGGGAGGGAGGGAGGGAGGGAGGGAGGGAGGAGGGAGGGGGGGAGGGTCCGGTGCGGCGTGTGTGCGGGTACGATACACCTTTCCTATTCGAATAGGTGGGGAGGGAGGGAGGGAGGGAGGGAGGGAGGGAGGGAGGGAGGGAGGGAGGGAGCGAGGGAAGGAGAGGCTGCAGCAAGTGATGGGTTTCAATTCAAAGCTTGAGGTGGGCTGATCTATCTTCCTTCGCTTCCCTCCCTCCCTCCCTCCCTCCCTCCCTCAGTACTACGTTCCGGACGCTTACAAAAACCTGGAGGCGATCAAGAAGGCAGTTCACTTCTGACAGCCGGGGGAAGGGAGGGAGGGGGGAGGGAGGAAGGTGTTTTTACTGTATGTTGTGTATATAAAATTATCAGGCGAATGACGAGAGGGCGTGACGGAATAGGGGAGGGAGGGAGGGAGGAGGGAGGGAGGGAGGGAGGGAGGGGTGACCTTGGTGCAGCTGTAATAAGGTGTAGAGAGAGGAAGCACGGGAAGAGGAAATGGGGGAAGAGAGCACCAATATCTCTTTCCCAGGACAAAAGAGATTCCAAAAAAGAAAGAAAGAAAAACAAGACAAGATTACAACTAAATTTAAAAAATTACAAAAAATTAAAAATTAAAATTAAATTAGGAGAAGGGAAAGGCACTTCCCTCCTCGTCCTCTCCCTCCTCCTCTGCTACTTTCCATCATCCTCCCGCTGCTTTCATCCCATCCGCAATATCGGCCGGTCGTTTATTCTTTTTTTTTTTTTTTTTTTTTTTTTTCTGTTTTTGAAGAAAGCGCCTTTGTCCTTCCCTCCCTCCCTCCCTCCCTCCCTCCCTCCCTCCCTCCCCCTTTGTTTAGTCCACCTCATCATACCGCTGCTCCGAGTCCCACGTGCGTATGTCGTTGGCGGCAGCGGCGAATGCGTTGGTCTCTCGGGAATAGTCAAAGTCACGATCGCCGATCATGATCAGGTCGCCTGAGGAGGGAGGGAGGGAGGGGGATTAGCACTGGGAACATTGAAACGATCCCACCCCATCTCATCACACTCCCACTCATTCGGCACTGACCGACAGTCAGAGGGGACTCACCTTCTTCATAGAATGTCTTTGCTATGCCCCCCACCTTCCCACCCCCCTTCCCTGTTCCCTCCGATGTTGATTCCATCCCTGCTCATCACACTCCCACTGACAGATGGACAGACGGGACTCACCTTCTTTCGCCCCCCTCTTCTTGAGTGTCTTGGCAATGCCCGTTGCCTCCAGAATCCGTTGAAACCTGCAATGAGGAGGTCGGGGCGAAACGTAAAGAGAGACAGTCAGGGTGAGAGAAAGCGTGAGAAGATAATCAAGATGAGTGAAACCATTCATAGACAATCGAGGCGAGGAAAACAATAAGGAAGACAACAAACGAATAGCGTGACAGCCTGTGCTTTTCCAAGCCCATTTTCCCTCCTTCCCTCCCTCCCTCCCTCCCCCCTCATCACCCACCGCTCCACAGCCTCATAATAGTCCCAATTGGTCATGGCGCAAATCTTCTCGATCTGCTTCCCTTGCTATAATCACAGCATAAAACGATGTAGGGAAGGAGGAAGGGACGGAGAAAGGATGAGAAAGAGGCCGATACATGAGAGTAAGGACACAGTGAACTAAGCATCTCCCTCCCTCCCTTCCTCCCTCCCTACCACGCGGAACTGCCCGGGGTATTTGGGATCAGTGATGATCTGGTAGGACATCCGAAAGCTCTGCTCGTCTAATTGAATCGGGACCTCTCCATTAAGCAAATCCTCTTCCTCGTCCTTGATCACCTTGAGCATCTTCCACACCTGGAATTAGAGGAGAGAGGGAGGGAGGGAGGGAGGGATGGAAAGCCTTTGAGCACTTAAGATTTCACTCTAACGGGCCCTCACTCCTCTCCCTCCCTCCCTCCTTCCCTCCCTCCCTCCCTCCCTCCTTCCTACCCGGTGCATGAGCTCGGCGGTGTTGGTTTTCTTGATGGCGGAGATGGACATGAAGCGAGTGTGGGGGATCGCCTGAATGGAGGGGGGGAAGGAGGGAGGGAGGAAGGGAAGGAGGAAAGGAGGGAAGAAGGGAGGGCAGGAGGGCGGGAGGGAGGAGAGATAAAGACGTGATGGTGAGATGCACGCCTATGCACAGCGAGGAAATCTTTCCCCCCACACACACTCCCTTCCTCCCCCCCTCCCTCCCTCCCTCCCTGCCTCCCTTGCTTTGTACCTCCTTGAGAAGCTTCTCCAGGTGTGCTTGTCTCTCAGGCTCTATTAGGTCAATCTTATTAAGAACTACCACCTGAGGTTTCTCCGCTAGCTTCGGATTGAAGAGGGCGAGCTCCTGAAGGAGGGAGGGAAGGAGGGAGGGAAGGAGGGAGGGAAGGAGGGAGAGTCGGTGTAAGCAGAGCGTTAGGCGACAACGAAAAGAAACCTTGGCCTGCGCAGCTTACATCACCAAAGGCATAGGGAAGGGGATGGGAGGGAGAAAGGGAGGGAGGGATGGAGGGAGGGAGGGGGGCAGGGAGGGGGGGAGGGAGGGAAGGAGGTGCACCTGATTGATGGCCACGAAATCCCCCACAGGATCAGGACTGTCTCCGTTGACGACATGCACCAACACACGGCATCGCTGCACATGTCTGTAAGGTGTTAGTGGAAAAAAAATCGAGGTGTAAGAAATGAGGAGGAGAGAAGGAGGGAGGAAGAAAGAGAGGGACACAAGACACACATGCGTGTGGTAGAGGTAGCTGAAAGGATCAAAACGCATGTGAGGAGGGAGGGAGGTAGGTAGGGGAAGAATGAAATGCAAATGATGAGGAGGAGGGAGGGAGGAGGAGAGAGATGGGGACAGACACCTGACTCGTCAAGTCTGGATCTACCTATCCCCTCCCTCCCTACCCTCCCTCCCTCCCCTCCCTCTCGCAGCCCCTTCACCTACCGCAGGAAGGCCAAGCCGAGTCCGATGCCTTGATGTGCTCCTTCTAGAAGCCCGGGAATGTCCGCGAGGACCATACCCTTCTCAACCCACTCCCCTGCGAAAATGAAACAAGACGGAAGGGAAGTTAGTGTGGCAGGGAGGGAGGAAGGGAGGGAGGGAGGGGGGGAGGAAGAAATGAGCGAGAGGTGTTTATCAGTTTGGAGAGTTGGGCAAAAATAGGGCTATGGTAGCTCAAGAGAGCAACGCCTCTTCGTCCCTCCCTCCCTCCCTCCCTCCCTCCCTTCCTCCCTCACCTTTCACCGTCTCCGACGCGTCCCACACTCCCAGATTGGGCACGATGGTGGTAAATGGATAATCCGCGATCTTGGGCCTGGCGTTACTCACAGCCGCCAGGAGGGTGCTCTTCCCCGCATTAGGGACCCCCACAAAACCCACGTCCGCCACCTGATGGAACAGGAGGGAGGGAGGGGGGGAGGGAGGGAGGGAGGGAGGGACAGCCTGAGATATGTCATTGGAGAGCGGGGGTTCTTCGTGGCCGCACGCCAAACAGCTCTTTTGTCCGCCATCCAGCGAGGGAGGAACGGGGGTGGGCAACTTTATTTCAAGTGATTATATCGAAATACCCGTCCGAGCGCCCTACCTTCCTTTCTTGCCTCCCTCCCTCCCTCCCTCCCTCCCTCTGTCCCTCACCAGCTTCAACTCCACCTGCAGCCACCGTTCGGCCCCGGGCTCCCCTTTCTCCATCAGCTTGGGCGCATTGTTCCTCTCGCTCTTAAACTGCTCATTTCCCCTCCCCCCCCTCCCGCCCCTCGCTACCAACACCCTCTGGTTGTGCTCGATCAACTGCCCAGCTAACGTTCCGTCCAACGTCCTCACAATCGTCCCCGGCGGCACATCCACTATCACATCCTGTGCCGACGGTCCCGTCCGACTCTTCCCCTGCCCCCGCCCTCCCCCCAGCGCCTTCCAATGCACTTTGGATCTAAGCCCTGCCAGTGTGTTTAATCCCTCGTCGCATCGAAAAAACACACTCCCTCCTGCTCCCCCGCTCCCTCCATTCGGCCCTCCCATGTCAACGAACTTCTCGCGTCGGAACGCCACACATCCATCCCCCCCGTCGCCTCCTTTAACGTACACCTTGGCCGTATCAAAAAACTGCCACTCTGGGTCGTTCTTCGGCCTTCCATCCCCCCCTTCCTCCTCCTCTTCCTCCTCCAACTCGTCCTCCCTCTCTTCCTCGTCCTCCTTGTCGAACATGTCATACTTCTCATCAATTTCCACGTCATTTTCATCCAATAACTGAAAAGCCCCTCGGTCCATCAACCCCTGAAATTCCAATACTTCCGAATCTTCCTCCTCTCCGTCCTCGTCCTCGTCCTCATCCTCGCCCTCCCAGAGCATCCCGCGGGGGTCAGGGGAGGAAGGGGGAGGAGGAGCAGAGGTGGCAGGGGGCTCGATGCGGCCCAGCCCTTTGGGGTTTTGTTGAACTTGCTTCTTCTTCTGACTATTGTATTTTCCTCCGCCGCCGCCGCGTTTGCCGGCATGGAGGATGAGGAGGCTATATTTTGATGGAGAGGTGACGGGAGGGAAGGAGGAGGGGAATGAGATATGGGCAAGGTTGAATTTGGTCTAAGGGTTGATATATACGTATCCAGCAAGCACAGTAGCGCTACAGACAGGTCAAATAATACATTCCAAAACTGGAAGCAGTGGAAATGATGCGCAACACCAGCTGTATGTCTCTCTCTGTGCACAACCCTTAACATGACGTGCAGCGGAGCAGCAGATATTGCGGTCGTACTTCCCTTTTTCACCCAATTCTCACGTACCTGGTCTGTGGAAGCACTGTCCTTATGCCAACACCAGGCCGTACTATACTTAGTTCCTTAGAAGGCGTGGGTACCTGAAGGAAACCAGTGGTGGTACGGGCATAGCTAGCTGCCGCCAGGAGTAGGAGTAAGTGGAAGGTCTTTGAAGTTGACGCAGAATGCCTTCTTCTTCTTGTTGTAGGGCCGGCGGCCACGGGTGATGGCGGCGGCACCATGGTCCCTGCTTTATGCATTGTAAAAGCAGTGTGTCAGCGTGCTGATATGAGAGCGCATGGCTTGATCGTAATTCGCAAACAGAGGAGAGGAAGGGCTTGCCCCTTGGCCCACAGCCACAAACAAACGGTTCCTCGCGCCTTTCTTTTCTTTATTTGCTTTCTTGTCCACATGTGCCTGCAAATTAAACTACGAGTTTAGAAGCAGTCGCGTGCGGCTAACTTTGAGGCCCTGTACTCCATCTTGTTGCACCACCGTGAGCAATATCAAGTCGACGAAGGATTTGTGGTTCTTAGGGACCAAATGTCCAGGGTTCGGCCCATTGCTACCACAGGACGGTCTAATGGACTATTTTTTTCTTCTTTCTTTTGGCCCAAGAAATAAAGTGGTAGGCCGCCTACTTATGCGACATCCAATTCCTCTTCTAGTGGTCGTAGGTATGTTGGGTAATTATGGCTCATATTCATACCTCCCCCAAACCCAGCCTCCTTTCTTCCCTTTCCTCACCTGTACATCCATCAGTATTTTGTAGGTGTCTTTACTCTCTCTTTTTTCGCTCTCCTTCTCTCTGTCAATCTGTTCATTTCCCATAGCCTTTCGTACTTTTTCGTGCCTTAATATTTTAATGTTTTTGAGGACAAGCGCTCCAACCCCTGTACAACCCCCCGTTTCCTCTCTCCCTCCTTCCCCCCCAAAATCTCCTGCACTCCACCCTTTGTATGATCTTTTCGAATAATGACGTAAAATACTGTTTAAAATATTCACTGAGAATGCATCGGGAGACAAAGCGCACATACGCAAGTCCATCGTGGGTCACAAACGCTCTCATCTCTCCCTTTCTATCTCCCTCCCTCCTCCTCACAACTGTAGCTCCGCCTCAATGCAAACCAAATCGGCGCCATCCTGATCCTTTCCCTTGATTGAGATCAGGTACCCTCCAAAGGGAGCAATGGAAGGCAAGGTGACATCTAAGCCATATTCCACCGGGCCCGGATTAACTGGACAGGCAAAACCAAAGACGTGAACAATCCCTGCATTCAACGGCAGGGAGACCGTTTCATTACCACACGCACTCCCCGAATGAGCATAGAGCTGCGCCCCTTCATAAATGACGGAGAGATAGTAGCTCCCGCTCAGGGTGGGCTTCGTAAGGACGCCTTCGGCGAGGACCGTGACGAGTTGGTTTTTTTCAATTGAGGAAGGGATGATGTTGATGGAAGTGAAGACAGCAGTGCCACCCCCGCAGTCGCGGGCGGTGGCCGAGCCTTGCACTTGGGTTGGAGAGGTAAAAGCTGTCCATTCCTTGCTGCTATTGTCAGCCTTTTCCTCGACCAGGGTCGCCACCGCCGCCGGCAACGCAGATAAAGACGAGATGGAGGAAGAGGCGGAGGGCTGCGGCAAAATGGGAAAAGACGCATCCTGCAGAATTCCACACGCGGCCTCCTTATCCCCATCGTCACGCTTCAAGAGGATATAGCCGTCCATCCCCCAACCCGTGCCCCAGCTGTTCTTCACCTTCCAGTACTCCCCTGCTTCCTCCCCTCCGTATCCCACGCACAACACGCCATGGTTCAACTCCCCCTCGCACGCCCCGTCAAACACCCCACTCTCGTAAAACATCCACGCTCGTGACGCACCCACTGCAACCGAGACAGGCCCTCCCGCCACGGCCTCCTTCAAACCCTCCATGGAGTTCCGCCTGACGGTCGTCCAGCTCTCGGGGGCCGTGCCTGGGACTACTGGGCACGTCGAGCACACCTTCTGCTCCTCCGCAGTCGTACCACTGACGTAGGGATAGTCAGAGAGGAGGCACAGCCCACCGTTGCCATTAATCCATTTGAAAGTTTGCTGCATCTCCCCACCTTGGCACCCTCCGTCCAAATCATCACAATCCACGATTTCTTGCATACTTAATTCAAGCAATTCACCATTGGTGAGGAAGTAGGCCCCTTCCACCGCTCCTACGGCAGAAAACGAGTAGCAGGAGCCGCAGGACCCTTGGTCTTTCACTGGGGTCACCGCCCCTTTGGATACCCAGTCGACGGAGGCGGGAAGGGAGGAAGGGGGGGGGGGGTCGTCGGTGGGAGCGGAAGGGTCGGGGTGGGGAATCCACGGGGGCAAGGGGAAGATGTAGGAGGGGAAATGCTGGCCCACCACACTGTTTGTATCCTCGTTCTTGGTGTCATTGGCAAGATCAATGCTGCCACGAAGGGCTCGGGAGGCGGTGGAGGTGGTGGTGGTGATCATATCGTCGTTGAAGGCGGGCTGGAAGGAGGGAGGGACTGCCTCTGTGGGACGCGTCCAACCCAAATGCATGGCGCGGAACTCTTCAAAGGTCAAGTGAGAAAAGCGGTTGTGTCCCAAGGTGTACGAAGGCCGGGGATGCAGCTGAGCGTTGTGCGCGAGAATGAAGGCGTGGTTGGCGGCAAAGACGCTCAGACGATGAGCAAAATGGGCCTTGGGAATGCTGATGTTGTGGTGCTCCATCCAGGCCCGGAAAAGAGGGAAGAGGGGAGAGGATGACGGATTCTCATTGTCGAAGGTGCTGGGGGTGGTCGTAGTCGTCGTGGATAGGGCGGTGGTGGCAACAAGGCCCAGGAGAAGGAAGGAGAGCAAACGCATGGTCGCTGTGTTGGGGCGGAGGAAGAGGGTCGTTTAAATGTGATGAGTTGGAGTGGCGAGCGGTTGTTGGTATGGTGCTGCTTTCGCTTGTATTTCATGCCATTGTCCTCTCCAACAAGAGGTACAATTACCACGCGGGGCGTGCGTGTGCAAAGGCGAAGGCACAGTAACAACAGAATTTCTTTTTTTTTTGAATTGCAGAAGTGACAGGGGGGGCACTTCGAATTTCATCCATTTCTTCCGCGAAAAGTTGACGTGTCATGGGCACATGTTTAGGCCTAAAGTTTACCAAGGTCTCGTATTGTTTGATCAGTTTTTTATGGACGCGTCCATGACTATGGATGTGTCTGATGGGGAAGACTGTGGATTGTTGAAGAGGAAGATGTCATTACGAAGGTCAAGCGCCATCCTGACTGACCTCCTACCCCCCCAACTTACCGCCATCGTGGATCCCCTCCTCTTCCTCCTCATGCTCCCCCTCCATCTCCCTCGTCTTATTCTTTTCCTTTTCTCTTCCCCCATTTATGCCTTCAATAACCCCTAAGTCTCTCACTTCGCGCCCTTCCTAACCTTCTCTCCTCACTCTCCTCCTCCTCCTCCTCCTTCTCCCTCTTCATAAACAGTCGCAGCCGCACGCCTCTTTGCCAGTGTCATAGGGCAGCAAACGATGACGGCCCCTGCCAATCCACCCGTTCTGACCGGCCAGTCCTCCAAGAAACCTAAGCACAAGCAACGGGCAGTCTCTCATCTTACTCCCGTGCATGGTAGCAACCAGCAGAAGTCGCTGTTGCCTGTCCCACCGCCTTCCATCCCTATCACTGTCGCACCCAGGGTTTGCAAAGAAGAGGGGGGAAGGGGGGAAGAAGGGGCAGGAGCAGGAGCAGAAGCAGTTGCAGATGCGCTGGCAGCGACACCTGTGGCTGCTGCCGCCGTGCAGCAGCAGCCACAGCAGGACGTGGACTTGTTTGATATCACGAGCCATGTGCAGGCGCTGCGAGAGAATGCGAAGGATGTGGAGCAGATGCTTATAGCCTCCATGTCCAAGGTATGTTACAAAACTGTATTGAGTCGACCACGTCTGACGTCCCCCTCCCCACTCGCTCTCGCTTTTCCTCCTTGTCCCCTTCCTTCCATTCATCTCAGGGTCTTTACCACACCCCGTGCGTCAACGCTCACCTTTTTCCTTCCTTCCTTCCTTTCTTCCTCTCTCTCTCTCTTCTCCCTTCACAGCTCCAGAGCACGTACCAGTCCGAAATGAGGGCCAAGGAAGAAGTCCTAGTTCTCCTCCGACGCTCCATCGAGGAGAAGAAGCATAAGGTGGAAGAAGTCTTAGGAGCGATTCGGACCTTGTCTCGGGCATTCGGTGATACTTATAATGGCTCTGCTGCAAATTTGTCAGTGCCGGGCGGTGACGATGAGGGAGGAGGAGGAGGAGGAGCTGGAGGAGGAGGAGATGGGGATGGAGGACGGAAACGGGATCGAGACGGAGACAGAATGGAGACTGGTGGCAGCCATGCCCGTCAGGGAAACCAGCAGAACCAACAGCAGTGTCCCTCTTCGCGTTCTCTTCAACACCAGGTGGCGCACCAGCAACAACGACTACAACTTCAACAACAGCAACAGCAGCAGCCGGCTTCGACGGTGTCTGCTGCGAGCTCTTCGGAAGTCTGGGATAAATATGCGGCGGTTAAGGAGGAGGAAGAGGAAGAGGAAGAGGAGGAGGAGGCAGAGGGGAGAGAGGAGTTAATGGGAGGGATCTGCTTGGGGGAAAGGGACAAGGGGAGGTTGCTACAATTTACGGAAGAGGAGGAGGATAATGAAGAAATTGGTCTCATTCTGGGAGGTGCTGTCGCTGGCGGTTGTAGCCGAAACGGTGCAATGCAGAAAGAGAAGGGGACAGGGAAGAGCCAGCTTGATAAGGAAGAAGAGCAGCGGCAGGAGAATTAGGAGGAGTAGATGGCGGTTGGTATGATGTGACAAAGGTGTGATGGAGAATGTGAAGAGGAGCAGAGGGAGAGAGTGAACAGTGCAGGACGGGATGGATGACAAATGAAGAGGAACAGTGGATGTTGAGATGAAAGGAAGAGAGGAAGGAGGAGTGGAGGTGATTGTACGTTGCAGTCGGTAAAGAAAGTCGAACTGAGTGCGTGTACAAGTAAGATGGTGTGTATGTTTGTGTATATGGAGAAATGCAGGTGCCAATAAAGAATGTTCAGAAAGAATCGAAGGTAACGTTTCTAGATAGAGGCAACAGGATGAAAGAAGCACGTGATGAGATACCAAGAAGACAAAAAGATAAGGCCCTGGGGGCGGGGTGCAAGACCATGCGATGCACAACATTGAAGGAAAGAGAAGACAAGCCCCTAAAAAAGAGTTTACAGCGAACGATACGAGCAAAACCCATGAAGAATACGCTGCTGATCACCTTGTTGTCCATTTTTTCTCCCATTGCGTGCTTCAGTTCATTGTCTTAATGTAAAATGGAGGGACTCCAGGAGGCCGGGAGGGCACCACTCGAAGGAACATAGTTCTCTGTCAACGGCTGGCCCATCGCCCATGCAGGTGTCGTATCCGTCGGCCTCCGTGTGTGCGTGCACACATGCATCTATTTGTCTGTCCTACCCGAACACACGAAGAGAGGGCGAGCTACACAGGTGTCTCATACCTGGCCATTCAACTACCCCCCAAAACCCCCCACAAACAGGGCGCTCATCAAGCTCCCTTCAGACGCACACACGACGCTGTGCGGCAACGCCAACTTGACTGACTACAGGGCGTCCGAAAGCCAGCTATGCCGTCCACCTTTCTTCACTCCTCAGAAGCCATATTTGCGCGGGGTACATTCCCATTGAGGGTGTTCGTGGTAGGAGCCAAAGGTACGTGAAGCATATTTTCCCCTCACTGTAATGCCATACAGCTTCGCGCAACTCCTCTCGTCGTCCTACCTCTCTGCCCCATTTAAGCGTGCCCATTGAATCACCTTATCGGTATACTCCTTCTCTTTTTTTCTTTGTTCTTTCCCCAGGAGCCCATGCCCTCGAAGGCCCCGGCAAGTCTACCCTGCTTGAAAGGTACCTCTCCACCCACTTCCTTTCCTCCCATCAACCGACCCAAGGCGTCGCCAGCAACACCAAGCATATCACCCTGAAAGGCCGCGTCTTAACGCGGATATTGAATGTAAAATTTGTGGAGCTAACCAGTGATCCTGCCCAGCTGGTGGCTCTCGCTCCGACTAGCTTAAAGAAGGCAGATGCTGTCGTATTTATTTATGACTCGACGGATCGCAGCTCTTTCTCCCGCCTCGAGGGATTGTATGCATTAGTAGCGCAGTACACCAGGCCAGCAGTGCATCGAGTCAGTGGCCTCTTACTTGCCACGAAAGCTAACAGCAAAAATACCAATAACAAAGATGAGAAACGAGCGGTCTCCTCCGCAGAGGGCCTCCGTCTCGCCCATCGTCTAGGGGTTCCCTTCTTTGAGACCTCGGCAGAGACAGGAGAGTATGTAGAGCAGGCCTTTGACAGCCTCGTTCGACGAACAGCTTTACGAGTAGCATTGACCTGTGCTGATATGGACTTAGCGGATGCGATCCTCGAGCAGCAGCAGCAACAGAGTTCTTCCTTTCCTCCGTCTGCCCTTGGCCTTGACCCACCTGTGGAGGAAGGAGGAGAGTCTGTTTCCTGGCACGACGATGGATTCACCCTTCTCCATTATGCTGCACGATTTGATCTTCCTGAAGTACTGCAATCGCTTTTGTTGAGGAATGGGGCGGAGGTTGATGCTGTTGATAGCCGGGGAAGGACTGCGCTACACATAGCCGTGATAAGTGGACACCTGTGTGTGCGGAGGTTGCTCCAAACAAAAGAAATCGATGTCATGAAGGTCGATAAAGCGAGGAGGACTGCCTTAGCCTTGGCATACTTCAAGCAGAATGCTGAGATTGGTAAGTCCGGGAAGGGAAGAGAGGGACGGACGAAGGAGAAAGTAGCTCTCTTGGTTGCGTGTGTTGTCTCGTCGAAGTTAATCACTACTTGCCGCATTAATCAGTTATCTTCCTCACTCTCTCTATCTGGCTAACGTGCACATTCAAACAGTTCATCTTCTCAGCAAGGCTCAATCATCCTTCCTTTACAACGAAGCCATGACAATCGGCGCCGTCGCCCCCTATACATGCAAGCTCGCCGTTCTGGGCAGGAGTGGCTCCGGTAAGACTGCCCTCTGGCGGGCCCTCCGTGGGCTTACCTGCAAAGATGGCAATGGTCGATTGCTCCGCACGGTGCTCTATGAGATAAGCAATATAAATTTGTCGGCACTAGAAAGGGTGGAGGATCCGCAGGAGGCCTTGAGGGAGGAAGGGATGCTGACGCCTCACTCTGGCGACACGAGGCTGTTGAGGGGCGGTGTTTCCCCTTTGACAGGCAGTGATCACAGGGGGGATGAGGAGATGAGCGATGACAACGAATATGACGACAATGGTGGAAGCGACTACAACTGTTCCTCTTTCACAGTGCAGCTCATACAGACCCTTTTCGGGATTAAAGGGCGGCAAAAGCACGTACGCCAAATGTCCTTCGCCTTTGAACAACACCCGTTGGCCTCCCCAAACCTCTATCCACAAGACGATGCAGGAGATGTTTCGATAAGCTGTTGGGACATTGCTACTGCAGATGCCGCTATCCCTTTGCAACCAGTCTTGCTCGAGCATTCGGACGTCGTCCTCGTCTGTTTCGACCTTGTAAAGGCCATTCTGAACCAATCAGACACATTGCGGGAATTAACTTACCTTTTTAGTGCCCTCGACAGCCAGGAGCATCGTCCTGAGGCTCCACAACGCGCGGGCATTGTGTCGCCAGCGCGTGGCCGGGGAAGAGGGGAGGGAGGGCAGCGTGTTTTCCACAGAAGGGATGTGTTATTGGTTGGCACATTCTTAGATGCCGTTCCTTCGGTCATCGATGAGGGCGGCGGAGTAGAAAAGGAGGGAAAGCGGGTAGAAGCTGTGTTGGAAGATTTGAATCAGGCGATTTGCCAGAGATTGGCGTCGTTTGAGAGCTTTGGGCGATTGCATTTGCCACACTCCGTGCATAAACCTCGAGTGTTTTTCACTGTTGGTGCCGACGATGCTAACGCTGCTACTTCTACTACTGCTGCAGCCGCTATTAGTGTTGCTGCTGGGAGTGGAGTGGGGTCAGTGCGACGGGCATTGTGCAAAGCAGTGGTAAGGAATGGATCGCTGCGGAAGAGTCGTCCCGGCATGTGGATGCGTTTCTTGGAAAAGGTCCGCTCAGCAGCTAGAGGAGGAGGAACCGTAGGAGCAAGTGTGGAAGGCGGAGGGGCGGGTCCCATGTCTCTGGAGCAAGCCCGAGAGATAGCAAATCAGGTGTGCCTCGAGTTCACGAATCGTCCCATGGCTCCGGTCATGTTTTCATTGATGATTGAGCTGTTGGGGGAGATGGGAGAAATCTTTTTGCTACCTCGAAACGACGTGTTACTCACACGATCAGACGCCATTTTGAGAGTGTACCAGCATCTGATTGAGCGATGCCGAGAGATGGAGCACTCGCCCCGGCGACGATCTCCCAGGGCGGGCAAAGTTGGGCTTAAAACTTTGTTGCAGCAGCTGCGGATGACGGGAAAACTACGAGTGGAAGATTTGCTATTGATTTTGGGGAGGGAGGTGGCGGGAGGAAATGTGCATCAATTGACGTTGATATTGCAGGCGCTCGAGGCCTGGGACCTGTGTATCCATCTTCAGGCGCAGTCCTCATTATCTTCTTTTTTCTCTTTCCCTCCGACTGAGGAAGGGGCCTCGGTCCTTTTCCCTGGGATTCCTCTCGCGTTGAATGATGAGCTTTTCCCCTTTCATGTCGAGGGTCCCGAGGCATATGCGACGCTATGTGGGAGCAAGGTATTATGCTACTATGCCTTTCGAGAAGGTCGCGTCCCACAAGGACTTCTGGCTCGCCTCCTTTTCAAGGGGATGCGCCCGCAGCTTTGCGATGTTGGAGGTCTCCGTTTCGCGCATCGACTGTGGGGAGCACCGGATATTCTGGCGAAAGGGCACGTGGAAATTCCGTTAAATGGATACACTCTGAGCTTGACTCTCGATGAGACCCAGGCACGGGTGGGTTGTGCGGTCCGGTGTGAGGAGGGAAGGGTTTTAACTCCCGCGCTCGAGGCGCAAGTAGGCTTGATTGTGCATGACGAGATGGAGACTTTGCGGAAGGCGTTCTATCCTCGATTTAAGATGGACTTGTTGGTAGTTGACCCACTGGCCGCAATGACTGTGGCGAGCAGCTGTAGCAACGGCAGGGACAGCTCTGTTGTTGATACTAATACTGGTAGAGAAAAGACGGGGAGTCGGGTGTATAATTTTGTGACTGACATTCTCCAGGTGCATAAAGCACCCGCGGTTTCGGACCGGGCGACACCTGACACCTCTCTCCCCCCTCCCCGAGGGTTTCAATTTGCTGCTGATATCAAAAGTGAGAGCGATGGGCGAGAAGAGGAGAAAGGAAGCACCGAGTCATATTTATCTCGGGTGGCGCACTGGGCCACTGTCATGATTTCGGCGCCTTCTAGCTCTTACCACCCTTTACCCGCGGCCATGCCGCAAGCCAAAGCCAGTACAACCCCTCACAAATTCGTGGCCTCACCTCGACCTTCTGTCATTGCAAAGGGAGGAAGAGGGGGAACATGGACACTTCAAGCCCCTCTCGGTCGCCTCTCCATCACTCTATCAGGCCTCAGCCAGGGCTCTAAATCGGGTATCCTCGTCCCTCACCCTGGTGGGTCCCACCGTCGCTGCAAGACCAGTGCCTATGTCTGTCTGGTCGCCATGGGCTCGGTTGAAGCAGTGACGGCGGCTGCAGCTGGGTGTTGGTGTTTGGAGGCTGTGTCAAGCGAGGGCGAGGGCGGGGAGGGCTTTCGTTTGCGGTGGGTTGCCTCCTTTCCCTTCTCCTCCTCGTCGTCCTCCTCTTCCTCCGATGAAGCGTTGGAAAGCAGCAGGAGGGAGGATGGGTCTGAGAAAATGGACGGTTGGTATCTGGGCCCCTCTAGCCACGCCTCGGAAGACCGTCACGGAGGCATGCCCTACGTAGTATTAAATGCTGACCCGAGTCGCGCCGCTGTCTGGTCGTGTCTACCTTTTTCCACCACGACCACCACCGCTTTCCTCCCCCCCTCCCCTTCACCTCTAAATTCTATCGGCCTGCAATTCAGCAAGTCTTCATACCGATACCTGATCGAAGGCGCCCACGACGTGCGTATGCCCAAAGTTCGTTTCGTGGTGCTCAGCGAGGAGGTGAAGAGGCAGCAGCATCAGCAGCAGCATCAGCAGCAGCAGCAGCTATGGAAGACGTGGTCCTTCTTACCCTTAGATTCATCTGAAATAAAGTTATCAACGCTTGCTCCTTCTCATGCCGCATGTATTGCTGGGGAGGAAGAGGAAGATGGTGAGAAGGGTGGGTAAGGTGCGGGAATTGAGGGGATCTTCACGCTGCGAGTGCAGGAATCCGAGGAGGACGGAGAGGAGCGGGAGGAAGAGGAGATGAACAACCCTGAGACTTAAGGAAGTGTTACTACCACTGCAAATGTCGGGACGACGAATGCTGCTTTAGCCGATGCTAGTCGGGAGGAGGGGAAGAGAAAGGGAAGAAAAACGGGAGGGAGCAAAGAGAGGATGAAGATAGTACATAGGATAGGAGAAACGTATCATCAGTGCACGTTGTCTGATGGCCGTCATTCATTGTGTGCTTAGCTCGCTCGATCACAGCAGCATATGAACATCTAAGCGAAGAATAGCAAGCCTTTGTAATTTCCATGACCGACTAAAACGAGGACGAAATCCACAGAAAAAAAAAACAAAAATACAATGGGAAGTCGAAGACCCGAGATCCCGCCTCTCTCCCCGTCCCAATCTCTCAGGACCCCAAAAACAGCGAGGAAAATATGATTTTGGACCAAAATCCCCTGTAGTACGCTTCATATGTTCTTTGTCGCTCTTCAAACTCGCTGTATGCTTCCAAGCGGGGGTTTCAAATCTTCCAAAACTTGAGGGAAATCCAAATAAATAAATATTCTATCGTTCCCTCTCTTTTCCCTTCCTCTCAACCATCTGTCCCCATTGGCTTCAAATAGGCCCGCAGCTTCTCGAGGTGCTGCGGAAAGGCTCGCGCCATCTCCTCCTCCCTCCCAAATTTCATGTCCCGGTAATCAAAACCTGGTGCCACCGCCTCCCCTAACAATCCCCACCCCCCCTCCTTCCCTCCCTCCCTCTCCTCCTGCTGCTCCAACACCGTCGCCTTCCATACTCCTCCATCCACAATCAATTGCAATGTCTGTCCTTTCGCAAGATCAGGGCCTAGTACGTGCTTTTCCCACGCACCCGTCGAAGGGTGAAGGAGGAAGTAGGAGAGCGGATCACCTCCTTGGTAGTAGTGGATTATATTTGACTTGTTCATGTGCCAGTACCCGATGGGAGCTTCGCTAGTAAGGAGGTAGAAGATGGAGGTGCAGATATTACGAGGGGAGAGAGGGATGGAGGACGAGGGGAGGAGGGTGCCCGTCTCGTCGGTGAGGCCTTTGGAAGCTCCTGGCGTGGCGCCGCTTCGGTACGTTTCCTTAAAAAATCCACCTTCAGGGTCTAAGATGAGGGATCAAACGTTGGGCAAGGGAGGAGAATGGATGAGAATGATGCAAGAAAGGATAGAAGAAATCCAATGTTTCAATGATAGGGATGTTCCTCCCTGTCGACTTTCTTGCCTCTCCCACCCCATCACTTTTTTCCTTCATCAAACGTACGTGGATGGAGTCCGAGAAGCTGGACGATCTCTTGGGCCGAGCAGTCGTTGATTTTTTTCATCGAGAGGAACGTTACGGAAGGAAGGAAGTGGATGAAGGAGTCTGTCTGGAGTTATGTCTGTGGGTGGGTGGGTGGATGGTATTGTATTATTATGGTTAGAAAGGTATGATAAAGGGACAACGGGTCGTGAGGAGTGTCCCGGGTATTCTTGTGTGGTCTCTGCCCTTGTCGAGAGAGGAAACTAGCTAGGAGGGGCAACGACGTGGAGAAAAAAGAGATATGATTCTGAAATTTTGTCTCTCTTGTACATTGTTCTTTCCATTGTACATGTGGTTGTTACTTTTTGTCCCACGGCCTCTTTGTATTTCTCCTCTCTTGCTCGTTCTCCTCATCGTCTTCATTTCTATTTTTGTTGGTACTAGGCATGTCTCGCACTTGGTTATCTTGAAAGAGCAAATACTTCTTTGATGAAATTCTTCCGGCGCAGAAAGGCGAAGGCCTGGGAGTAAAAGAAGGAGGAGACAGGAGGAGGGGGTTGGAAGGACAAGCATCCTCTTCACCTATAACCGGATCTACAAAAAAAGGTAATTCGTCATGCGTTGCCGTCCTTTCTTGGTCACTTCGTTTTGTGGGCCCAAGGCCTCAAAAATCTTGAGTAGCAAGGCTTTGGCAGCCCCTTCCTTCCACTCCTTCTCGCGCTTGATGATCTGTGTAGGTGGAGGGGGAGAGGGTGACAAGAATGAGAATATTTCAAGATGACAAATTGTCCAATTTTCAGTCAAATATGTTTCTAAATGAAAATAATCTATTAAAATCCTCCTTTTATCCTCATCTCTCTCCCCCTCCCTCCATCCCTCCCTTTTACTTCCCACCTCCAAGCACTCATTCATCGCTGCCTCGAACCGTTGCAGCTGGAAGCACTTCAACGCCAGCTGATACCGGGCCTCCAGATCAGTCGGTGCCTTAAGTACATCCCCCTGCAGCTTCTTTAATGTGTCCTCTACTGAGAGCCCTCCTTCCTCTGGCGGCGCCTGCATAACCACTTCCGCGAAAGAGACGGCACTGGCAACCTCCTGTTACGGGAAATGCAGGGCGGAATATAGACGAGAAGTCGTGCATCAGCATCTCAACAGGACTTCTTCTTTCCCCTGTCCTTCCCTTCCTTTCTCTTACCAGTATACTCTCCATCTCCGCCTTGTGCTTCGTCCTCAGTAGTTGCACAATTTGCCTCGCCTCCTCCGCTGCTCCTCCCATCAATGCACACCGCGCCAAACCCGCCAAGCATCGCGCCTGCAAATAAGGCGCTGGTGTTTCCTCTGCTGCCAGTTCCTCATACACTTGTTTATACAACGCACCCGCTTTGGTGGCCTTGTCCTTCTCCTCTTTCCCCCCATTGTTTCCTCCTTTCATCAAACTATCGGCCATGGCCAGATCAGCCTCCTGTCTCTCCGCCACGGAAGGCGCTCCATCCACTCCCTCATCGGTGCCTGCAGGTGGAATGATGGAGAGCATCTTGTCCAGGAATCCCGCCAGAATGGGCTCGGTGGGCATGCCTACGAATCGATCGACTAGCTTGCCCTCGCAGAGACCGAAGACGGCCGGGAGAGAGCTGACTTTCAGTTGCGCTGCCAGCTCTGGGTGCTTGTCCACGTCGAGTTTTCCGAGAATAACCCTACCTGGATACTTCCCCACGATTTTCTCCAGCACCGGAGTGAGCTTCTTGCAAGGGTCGCACCAAGTGGCGTAACAGTCCAGGATGACGGGCACGGGGGAGTTGAGTAAGGCCACAAAATTTTTGACGTCCACCTCGATGATTGATGGCGCGCGTGCGGCCGCCGCTGGAGGGGATATCTTGGGCTTGGACTTTACTGTAGAGGGTGGGGAACGGGGAGGAGGGGGCATGCCTATCAGCCCGTTGCCTGTGCTGGGTAGACGGCCGGAGGGGGGTGGTTTGGAGGAGGCTGCGCCCCGGCAGCATACGAGGGGCAAAGGAGGTGGGGCGGATCGATAGCGTAGGGAGACATCGGTAATCCTCCTGCGCGTGTTGTCAGACAACAAGCGACGGTACATGGCGGCCTGTCTGACGGTAAGAAGAGCGTTTAGTTTGGGAATCATGAGATGTCTTGTTCTTTTCTCGACTTGGATACTCTTCAGATGGCAAGCGAGCACCATTCGCCTCAGGCCATCGAAGCGCCTTCCCTCATTAACAACTCAAGGCCAATATAGTACCACGCCTCATCAACGTAGGACCGATGCACAAAAAGTATGGCAACGGCAGCCCACGAAGGTCCAGTAGTTAGCTTTAGAGGATCCGGCTTCAGCAGCAAAGAAAAAATTAACGACCTCATCCCACCGCACCACTCTCAACAATTCTGTACACGCCGCGGGGCGGCTGATGCACACGGACTCGCACTCGGATAAGAAGGAGGAGAAATAGGATGTTCACGTTGTGAACGAGGACGAGGACTGGCGGGCAGGCAGAATAATAATCACTGAAAGAAACTCGCCGGTACTTTTTCCAGTTACAGGCATGAAAGAGAAAAGCGCGGCGGGCGAGTGGAAGACCAAGGCGAAAATTAAGTATACCAGGGTGATATTTAGGAAGGTATGGATGGAGGAAGTGAATGCGAGCGCAACACCCGGGAGAGCAAAGGGGAACGGGAGTGGAGGAAAATAGCTTTCCCCGGCCTTCCTCTCCTACGACAAATAGCCCAGGGTTTCATACGGACTATACAGAAAGTTATTTAAGTTTTTTTATTGTTTTTATTTTATAGGGGTTTATTCGCCTCTAGGCGCTTTGCCACCGGCATGGTGACATCTATTTCTATCATATTTTGAGCACCAAAATAAGCCCGCCCCGCATGACGCTTTTCCCCCCCCCCCCCTCAATGTAGTCATGAGGTATCAACGCTTCAGCGATGGTTTCTGCGTGGACAGCTCGATTTTGGGGGACTTCTGCACTTTTAAAGCTCGGTTCCGGCGCGATTCCTCGCGAGAAAGCCCTTGGACAGAGCATCACCCTCAATGCTTCATAAAGAGACTTTTATCTTTTCGTTTTTCTTTAATGGATTTGTTTCGCTATCGGATCGAATACATCCCAGAAAAGCATGCATAGAAAGCCAACATTTGTTCATGTCAAATACTCAGAAAGATGAAGACGGAGGAACTTGACAGAGTAGTGCCAGACAGTAGTAGTAGGGGCTCATTTATACATGGAGACGGCCGACTTACGATCCGACGATGCCACTAAAGCAGTCCAAGCGGGCGCTCTTAATAGTACTCGCAGCTAAGGCCATAGCGGCCTGCAAATTTCCGCTTCGGGTATATTCAGCGTAGTCCATGAGGTAGTTGTAAATATCCGCGGACTGCTGCGCATTGTGATGGAGTATTCCCAATTCGTTGTCAAAAAACCACGAAAATTCTGGAATTATCCAGGAGTTGGGAAGTAGATCCTTTCGTAACCAGAAAAGGTCCAGATTGCGGACGCGTCCCACAAGAACATATCCGTATTGATCAGCAATGAGTTTTAACGCGCCTGCAGAGGCACCCCAGGCGCATTGTTTGAAGCGAAATTCAGATACGGCATCGTGTTCCTTCAAAGAGGGATCAATTTCTGTAATCGTCAGGTTGAGTGGGTAATTTGAATTGAATTCCGTGGACATAAGCCGGGGTCGATAACCCGCTTCTAGGATTGCTTTCCAAACAAAGAGATCATGGCTGTCCATGTCACACGATAAGTAGTCCGGCTCTTTTGGTACGAGGTAGGTTTCAAATATACTGGCGATGTTGTTGCTGTATAGGAAGTGCTTCCGAAGGTTAATTGCCGGATTTTCATGATCGGCATCCAACAGCAGTCCTCGCCACCCTTTATCGTGGAGGTCCCAGGTATTAGCACCCGAGCCGCCGCTTGTGTATGACTTCTCATTGAAACCGAATTCGACAAAATACCTATTCGTCTCCCCAATGTGTGCAAAAATAGTTTCCAGGTAATAATCTTGGGACCCTTGACTCTTGTTGTAGGTCGAATTCGCATTGGATGATCTGTGGAGATTCATAATCCACTTATCGGCCGGATCGAGAGCCACATCGCTCATAGCAAAACTAGGCTTTCTCATGAATGGCTTACTGCCGCCAGAACTTAAAATCCACTCCGCAGCGATAATGCAGAAAGATATAAGGCAAAGTGTGGCCCATTGGTTTTTAACTCTAGTGTACAAAAAAGTGCAGCTTTCGAAGAGCCTGTCTATCTTAATCACCTCCAATTTTCCTTTGTGAGTTGAGATTTCAGGATGCATTTTCACTCGTTGAAAAAAGATTCTTCTAAAATGGAAACCGCATTCAAGGCAGAAGAGAAACCGATTAAATCCTCGTTTATCCTTTTTGTGCTGGAGATGAGGGTGTATGGGTGTGGGTATGGGTGTCAGATGGTCGGTGAGTGTGTGAGTGAGTGGCTATGCGACATTTATCAGCATGCGGATATTCGCAGATGTCTTCTGCCTCCTGGTTGTCGTTCCGTCCAGGGATCCCAAAAGATGTGCGCAGCAGTTGTATCACGGTGATACAGGTCGTGGGCGTAGACAATAAGAAAGATGCCGAAATGGATGTCCTCTTAAGGACTTCCTCCTCATTCACATCACAGGTTGAAATATGGGGAGCCACGAAGGGTGTGTCATTTGCGGCACGGACATGACGGAAGTTTTCCACTACCCCGTAAAAAATTACTGCGCGTGCAAAACGCGCGTCTGCCAGCATTGCAGGGCCAGGGTTAGGATTCGGCAGACTGGAGACATGGTCCTAAAGTTTGGGGAAAGGGTGACATCGTGTGTCTATGGTGTGTTCCATGTGACTCGATGTGTTCTTAAAGGTTTGGCATAGCTGTATACGGATATTTCTGGTCGAGACAAGAAGTGGGAGGGAGATGGCCGCCATCACTTTTGTCTGGTAGTGGCCAGAGGCCATAGGGCGCAAGTCTTTCCGGTCATGTGAGCGCCAATCAAATATCGTAAGTAACAGAGTTGGCTGCTCGTTAAAGGGTAACTCGGTGTATGTCTTCAAGATAATGCAAGTAACAGTATCGGTTGCTGGTTGACAGGCGAGGGCTCTATGTGAGATGATCCATAGAAAAATATTAATTTATTCTCTGGTACCTCACGCTGCCATCACTTCTGACTAGTGGCGGTCAAAAGGGGACACCCCTGGGCCCGTGTCTCTTGGACATAGTATGGTGATAAGCTATGCTTATGGCGCAAATGCTGATGGGGATTTTGAAAGAGGAAGGAGTGTCATACGGCAGACTGGGCCCCGTTCAGAGAGTGCGGCCGAGCACCACATGGGCCCGTTCACGACGCGTTGCACCATCGCCCACATGGTGGAAAGATCTATGCAGATTCTCGAGGTCAACAGCGCGGTCTCAAAGAAGTGGACAGCAGTGTCTGAAGCGAAAGCATGCTCCATAAACATGCTTATAGAACGTTCGTTTCAACAAATGCTCTCCTGAGAGAGACACATGGCGCCCCAGAAAAGAAACGGTCGCAAAGTGTTGAACGTGTATAGCAATAGCACTTCGTTCACGGAATCTGAGTTTTTGAGCCTTTTATTACACTGAAATGGAGCTATCGTATCCATCAACATGTCTTTGGGGAAAATTGTGAAAATGGTGGTTGGGGAGGGGAAGACAACATTTCATGCTCAACGTTGTAGTCTTTATTATTGCAGACCACATGGAGTTTTTAATTTTTCAAATAATTCGATATTTGGCCGCAACAGGCAACTGATGGAAAAAGCTAGGAGCTCCGATATCTCCGGTCAGGATGCAACCATGAGTTGCCCACTTGTGAAAAAATATGTGTCTACATGTGCTTTATCTGGCTGTGGTGTTTTTTATTGCGGTTTCATCACTGTATTATAAAAAAATATCACAATGTCCTAGTTTTCGCGGAGTTGTAGAATCCAGGGGAGCTGCATCAATAGTTCGAGTTGGAGACTCGGACGGCCAAGGTCGAACTCGAATCAAAAAATACACTATGACTCTTTCTATGGGATTGGAAGGGGCTCAGGATGACTAGATGGGTGGGTATCGATCACGAGCCCTCCGCAAAGCAGAGAACGATTGTCGATAAATTCAAGGTTTAGATATGATGATGATGAGAGCTGAAATCTGCAGAAAAGTAATATAGAGGAGATCGATATGATGGTGCTCTTTGCCAAGCGACGTCGTCCCTGCGAAGTGGTCTATCAGCAAGACATGCACTCATGCACTTGCAGCCTCATTTTAATAATCTCCTTTTTGATTTCATGCTTCCCTCTCATGCCCTGTCTTTGGTTGCCATACACAGAAGCCACAGCATCACGCCACCTCTCGCTGATGGTGGCTTCTGTTCGCCGCCGTCGCGCCCTCCCTCCGGACTCCGCCCTTGTCCTCCCTCTAGACGCCACCCCCTCAACGCCCAAGGCCCTCGAGTATGGATTTGGCAACGGCGAAGATGATGATGGAGAGGGGCGGTTGGAACAGTGCAAGGCGTGTGCCGTCTGTGGGAAGCCCAATGGCAAGGCCTGCGTCAAATGCAACGGAGGTGCTTTCTACTGTGACAAGGACTGCCAAAGGTAAGTGAGTTGGGCCGTATGAAAGCAGCACATCTTCATTCTTCTGATTATCAAGTGTATGAGGCACTTGTCCGTGGGCCGCTTGTTACTTTACGATCTTACTGTCTCGTCTTCTCCTCCTTTTTTTCTCCGTCATCTCAACTTACGCTCCCGCCCACCTCATCGTTTCTCTCTCCTTCGCTCTTTCCTTTTTCCTATCCATCTGCGTCCTTCAGAAAACACTGGCCTGTACACAAGCTGGAATGTTGCTGGCCCGTCAAAAAGGCCAGCACACTGAATCCCCTTCATTCCTTCTCCTCCACTTCTCTCTGCCCAAGCAATCCCTTCTACCGGTACCAACGCCGACACCTCATCGCCACGGCCCCCATTAAGCCAGGGCAAGTTATCTTGGAGGAATGTCCTGTGGTCTTTTGGCCTGTGATTACGAAGGCATGGGTGACTGACTCTCGATTGTGGCATCGGACAATGGTGAAAGGGGGAAAGAGAGGAAAGGAGGAGGAAGAGGAGGAGGGTGAAGAAAAGGGGGAGGAAAATGTATTGATAGGACCAGCACATTTGTACACACAATGTATTTGTTGCATGTCCTCGATGAAGCATGGGCAAGGGGTTAAGTGCAAAAATTGTGGCTTGGAGATGTGTAGCCCGATTTGCCACTATAGTGAGCAAATGGTCGAGAAGCATGCCTTGCACGAATGTACCTTTGTCCAATCTCTTCTCTCCTCCTCATCCTCCTCCCCATCCTCCTTTACCTCCTCCTCCTCCTCCTCCTCCTCCTCCTCCTCCCCCTGCTGCACCCTCCCACGTCCAGCCGGTGCTATCGCCCCTTCTCCTCCCTCCTCTTCTCCTCCCTCTCTTCCTTCTTTCCCTGACCCCCTTTCTGTCGTCCCCCTCCTCGGCATCCTCCGTTGCCTCAGTTTGAAAGAACAAGACCCTCTCGCTTACCAGCGCCTTCTCCTTTCCCCCTCCTACGTGGAACACCTCCATCCCACCTATCTATGCACTGTCCTTGACTCCGTCGCGGCAGCCTTCCAGCGGGCGCAGATAAAACAAGGAGAAGAGCAATGGTGCTTAATTCACGAGCTTCCTCATAACAGCAGCAGCAGCAACAACAACAGTAGCAGCAGTAGCAGCAGCTATAACAGTAGCAGCAGCAGCAGCAGCGATAACATTAGCAACAACAACAACAACAACAACAACAACAACAACAACAACAACAACCACAACAACAACAACAACAACAACAACAACAACAACAACAACAACAACAACAACAACAACAACGACAACAGCAGAAGCAGCGGCAGCAGCAACAACAACAACAATGACAGCAACAAAAAATGCAAAAAGGGCAACAGCAAGGATAATCAGCACCAAATCCACAAGCAACTGCTCCTCCCCCTTCCCCCCTTTCTCCCCCTACATCACCTTCCTCCCTTCTCTTCCCACTCTCGCCGTATCTTCTCCACTCCGGAAGTCGCGCACCTCCTCTCCCTCACCCTCTTCCACTCCCTCCCCCTCCCCACCCACGACAACCCCTCCGTCCGCCCTGGCCTCCCCCTCAACCATGCCTACGCTCTCTTCCCCCGTGCCTGCTCCTCCCTCCATTCCTGCTTCCCCAATTCGACCCTCTCCATTGCCAAAGCGGCAAAGGATTACCGCCTACAAATACGAGCCTTGAAGGAAATAAAAAAAGGAGAAGCAATCACCGTTTCATACGTCAATGCCGAGCTCTCGACCAGACAACGACAGCTGGCTTTAGCCAAGGGGAGGTTTCCACAGAAGGGGGGAGGGACGGAGGGAGGGTGGGCGTGTATGTGTGAGAGATGCGTGGACCCGAAGGAGGGAGGGTTGGAGACGGGGACTGTGGGTTGCCCCCTGTGTAGGAGGAGGGAGGGGGAGGGATGGGGGGAGGAAATGTGTGAAAAAGAAGGAAGGAAAGGAGGAGGAGGAGGAGGAGGAAGAGGAAGAGGAGGAGGAGGAGGAGGAGGGTTGTTTTCACCATTACGACCGGTGGTGGGAGGGGGGAGTGCGAGAAGGAGGAGCGAGAGTGCAAGTGACAGCAAGCAGAAGCACCAGCACCAGCACCAGCACCAGGAGGAAGAGGAGAAGGACGAGGACGACCCTTCCCGACCGCTACTTGCTCCATTTAAGTCCTCCTCCGCTTGCTTGTCCTACTCCTCCTTCTCCTATTATCAATGCGATGAGTGTCATGCCACTATCCCAGCTGCTGACGTCTTGGCCATTGAACGCCGCTTCGAAGCAGAGCTTGAAAAAGTTTCACACCAAGGAAAGATGGAGGGAGGGAGGGAGGGAGTTTTGAGAACGGCGCGTCAGGTGGACGATTACGAGACTCTGATTTGTCTGTTGAGTGGACGGTGGTTGCATCCGCAGCATTCGTTGCTGCAGAGGGCGAGAAGGTTCTTGTTTGATGGTGTGTGTCGGATGGTGGATGAGGCAAAAGAGAGGGTGGGTACAGCGATACAGATCGAGAAGGAGGAGGAGAAGGAGGAGGAGGAGAAAGACATGGAGGGGATGGAGGAGGGGAGGAGGGGGTGTTTGAAGATAAGTAGTCAGAAGTGTAGTTGGAGGGCAAATGAGAGGAGGGAAAGAAATGAGAGGAGGAGGTGGGAGGCGCTGTTGGAATGGAGCGAGTGGGATGAGCGGCTGATTGCCCTGGCCCCGGTGATTTTCTCCTCTATTCAGGCCACGCACCAGACCCTGGACGAGCAATCCACGGCCTTGATCTTGGGGGAATGGGCACTGGCGGTCCACCGGCAGGCCTATCGGAGGCGGGAGGATGCACGTGAGATGCTAGGAGGGAGGGGGAAAATATATGGTATAGAGGAGGGTCCACACAAAAGAGCAATGCAGGAGGAGGCGAAGCGGTTATTGAAGAAGGCAGAGGAATCTTTGTCCTCTGGTCAAGGGGCGTATTTTCGGCGACAAATTGTGTTGGAACGGGAGGTGAGAGAGGCCCTGAATGCCGACGATCCTGCAGCGGAAATGCTGTTGATGGGAGGGAAAACACGCGAGATAGTGATGCCAGCGTCCTTGACAGGGCCGGGCAACGGGAATGGTCAGAGACTTATGTACATGGCCAACCACCCGACCAACGTTGTGGGGAGGGGACAAGGATGTGAGGTAGGGGCGGAGGGAGGGAATGAAAAGCAGAAGGAAGAGCAATTGGAGACGCTGGTGCAGATGGCCTTGGCAGGCCAGGAAGGAAGGTCGCATGTAATCTCCGACATGTGGACAGTAGCGACAGTCAAGGGGCGACCCAAAATGAAAAGTAAGGAGGCAGTGGGTACAGCCGCAAATGTTTTGAAGGGAAGGGTAGGATTAGAAGCAGCAGAAGCAGCAGCAGGAGGAGCTGCGACAGGGGCGACAGGGACGCTAAGAAAAAGACCAGCAGGGAAGGGTAAAGTAGAATGAACGGCAAATAAGTGAAAAAGTACCGCAACTGAATGAAGGGAAAATGCAAACAAATATTTACTGATTGTTGTCTCGGTCTGTATGTGCATGTCATGATGGAGTTATGAACTTTTTTGTCAAGCACATCGACTGAGACTTTGAATGGACAGGAGATCTAAATTTATGTTCCGCAGGTGGGGAGGTTGATTTTTATTCGCTACATGCACTGCTGCAATGGTTTGAACCCAAAAAATCGTGCACGGATTCATATCGAATGAATCAACGAATCGAAATGCCATGCATATTGAGTAAAGAAACGGAAGCTCGGGTGGTGGGATGCAAACAAAAACGACATCGAAGCTTTCTTGCTTGAAGGCAGAAACGGCTGGCGTCTCCCTCGTCTTGCTTTCCGCAACATACTACAACACACAATTTACCGAAACACCAAACCACACGCCATGAGACAGGGCTGCATATCATCATGTCGTTGCCATCGTTGTCCCGACCATCTCCGATATTGCCACCACGCACCAAAATCGAGGCCATGTCGGCCGAGGTCGTCGACAGCAACCCCTACAGCCGGCTCATGGCCCTCAAGCGCATGGGTGTCGTCAAGGAGTACGAACGCATCCGCGACTTGTCCATCCTGATCGTAGGACTCGGAGGCATCGGCTCCGTGGCCGCCGAAATGCTCACTCGGTGCGGCATCGGCAAGCTCCTCCTCTTCGACTACGACACCGTTGAGCTTGCGAATATGAACCGCCTCTTCTTCCGGCCCGAGCAAGCAGGTCAAACAAAATCAGCTGCCGCCAAGGAAACTCTCGAAAAAATCAATCCTGATGTCTTCATCGAAGAGCATAGATACAACATTACCGAAACAGCGCACTTCGACCACTTCCTCGATCGCCTCGCCAACGGCAGTCTCACCAACAACTCCTCTGTCGATCTCGTCCTGTCTTGCGTCGATAACTACGCGGCCCGCACAACAATCAACCAGGCTTGCAACGAACTCAATATCGTTTGGATGGAATCAGGTGTAAGCGAAGACGCAGTCTCGGGGCACATTCAAACCCTTCTCCCCGGCCGCAACGCCTGCTTTGAATGCCTCCCCCCCCTCATCGTCGCCAGTGGCATCGACGAAGGGACGCTGCGACGGGATGGTGTGTGTGCTGCCTCCCTTCCTACCACTATGGGTATTATTGCAGGATTCCTAGTCCAAAATTCGCTTAAGTATTTACTAAACTTTGGGGAGGTCTCTTATTATTTGGGATACAGTGCTTTGTTGGATCATTTCCCGAGGGAGGTGTTGATGCCCAACCCGGACTGTGGGGATGTTTGGTGTCGGAAGCGGCAGGAGGAATGGAGGGGCCGTTGGAAGGCAAGAGAGGGGAAGAGGGGGGGAGAAGGAGAAATGGGGAAGGAGCACGAGGTGGTGCATGAGGAGAATGAGTGGGGGATTGAGGTTGTCGATGAGGAAGGAGAGGGAGAGGAGGGCATGAAAGGAGAAGGCGGAGATACTGCTGCTTCTGCTTCCCTAGTTGGACCTACGATGGGTAGCAGCGACGGCAAGAGAGGGGAGAAAAAGGGTTTGGACAAGGTGAGATTGGAGGATTTGGCGGCACAGCTGCAGTCGCTGCAATCGTCATGAGAACGGCAAATGGCACAGACGATGCCCGTGTGATGCATTGTGAAGATATATCGGCCTTGAAAAAGGGGGCATTAAATAAGGCTAAGCTAAAGCACTTAACATTACCACCACCGTCAGCACCAGCAGTAGCATTGTTCATTCGCAACAAAGAGAAGAACGCGGCGTCCCATGATTTTGTTTTTCTTATCTTCTCTTTCTTATTTCTTTCCCTTTTGAATTTCCCCCCCATCTCTTGTCCTTGTTTAAAAGCGTGCGATTGATCATTCACTTGCGGTCTCCTCCCCCCTCCTTTCTCTATCTTTGTATGTTTTTCTTTCTTAACATGCTATCCTCCTCCATTCATTCCCTCCCTCCCCCCCTCCTTCGCTGCTCCTCCATCTCCTCCATCTCCTCCCAACCGCGCATTCCCGTACTACAAGAACCACCTTCTTCCTCCCACCTTTCTTGCCCCCTTCCATACTTCCTCCCCACCCTACTTCCCCTCTGGCATCATCTCCAACGGATGCTCCTTCCTCCCTCCCTCCCCTCCTCCTCCCTCCCTTTCCGTGCCTCCCCGCCTATCGGGATTCTTGTCCTCTGCCTCCTCCTCCCTCTCACGGGCTGTCATGGGCACTGCCAAGTCCGCGGGGGTAATGCTCGTGCCTGTCGATTTGGGGACATCAGTAGTCTTTTAGTTGTATGCATATTTATGTATGCCTATACATCAATACATTTTTCTTTCGTGGGAAAACTCCAACGAACAAGAAAGAAGAGACGTACCGGGCTGTCCCGTCTGGATTTGGGCGCCGGTGGGGGAGACATTGGATAGGATGTCAAACAACTGCTGCTTGATCGTCTCGAGGTAGGGCTTGGTGTTGAGATTTTCCATGTTGGACACAGGCAGGTGTAGCTTGTAGTCGGGGCCGTAGTCTGCAGAGGGAGTGAGTAAGGGAGGGAGGGAGGGAGGGGATTCCGGTTGCATGAGTCACGTTATATAAAATAATGAAGCACAACTCACAAGGACCAAAAGGCAAACAATCCGCCACACTATATCCATTTTCCCTCTTCCTACTTCCCCCCCTTCTCTTTACTGTGACGTACATTCAAAATAATCATGAAACGGCAAATCGTCCTTGATCTCCGTATCCAGCAACACACTCGTTTCATACGCCCAACACCTTGGGACATTCCGCAGAGTGTATCCCCCCCCCCCGAGCACCAACACGGGCACATCAAAACCCTTCACGAACGCCACTGCGTCCGCGTGCCCCTTCAGGCTTAAATTAAAACACCCCAACCGGTCGCCCGACAAACTGTCGGCCCCGCACTGCAACACGATCGCTCCTGGCGAAAAAGTCTCCATCACCTTCCCAATAACCGGCCGAAAGACACTCGAAAAGCTCTCGTCGTCCATACCATCGTGCAGTGGGAAATTGATCGCATAGTTCTTCCCGTCACCATACCCGGAGTCCTTCACGTCGCCCGTGCCAGGGAAGTATTCCCCAAATTTATGAAACGAAACAGTCATCACTCGGTCGGTGGTGTAGAAAGCCTCCTCTACGCCATCCCCATGGTGAATGTCAATGTCTATATAAAGCACCCGGTGATGGTGCTTCAACAGCTCTAAGATCGCCAGCACACAATCGTTGACGTAACAGAAGCCAGAGGCTTCCGATTTCTTCGCGTGATGCAACCCCCCTGCCCAATTAATCACGATGTCCGCGTCTTTTTGGTTCAGCAGTGCCGCTCCCCCAATCGACCCACTTGTGTACAGCTGGCAGAACTCAAAAAGTCCATCGAACACTGGGCAATCTTCCCCGACATTGAATCGTTGGAGTTGTCGCATGTATTCTTGCATGTTGTCCGGTGTTATTACCCGCAGGAAGTTAATATAGTCATCTGAATGAAAGCGCGTCATCTCGCTGAGCAGGACGGGCTTGGGCCGCAGGACTTCCATGTTCCGGTAAAGCCAATAGTAGACGACGAGGGAGTGGGTCATGCGGACGCGGTGGGGCTAGATACGGGAGAGGAGAAGGAGGGGAGGGGGGGCGAGTGAGCGAGGGATAGGACAAGCAGCGAGGGATAGGACAAGCAGATTTCATATTGACGGAGTTGGGAGTGCTGTGCTATAAAAATTGAATGCTGCACACGCACGATTATGGCGTCCCCGATGGATATATGAGCATGGCCAGGCAGGGGAGGAAGTAGGCAAGGGGAGGGTGTGGATGGGAAAGAACAGAAGTGAAGGCTCAAGCCAAGAGAAACACACAGCCTCCACTGGCAGAAGTACCTTCATGGGATGACCTTGCCCGTAGTGATAGTTGCCAATTTCGGCATCGTAGAAGTAGGAGATGCGGCGCTTGGTTGGGGCCGTCGCCATGGTGCGTCGGTGCCGGAGAAAGGAGAAAGACGGGAGGCACGGGAGGGGAGGCTACGTGGATGGGTTGCTCGCGGCCACAGGCCTTGCACGTCCTGGCTTCGGCAGCTTCGTTTTCCTGCTACCGAACGTGAGTCCGCGGAGCCTTGTCGTATGTATGTGATGGCGTGGGATTCGGTGAGGGAGTGCGATGGACATCAGAGACATGTACTTCAGATGCGCAACGATGATGCCTTTTCGTGTGCGGCGATGAAGAAGCAAGCAGAGAAGGGAGCGTTGGGGAAGGCCCCCACCCTCTTCACCGGCCAACACAGCCTCTCCCTGCAACGACCACATCGCCCATATGCCATAATAAAGACGTGACCAAGCCGTTGGTGTGGCGGTATTGCTGCAGTAGGCCGTGAGGAAGTGAAAATAATGCAAGGAGGACAAGACGAGAAGAGGCTGCACACAATAACGTTCTTCGATCTTTTCGTCGCGGCCCGACATGCAAAACTAAAAGCAAGATATTATATTGTACCATTTGCCGCGTACTTTCTCCTTATTCTTTATTTGTTCAATCTCTTCTCTTTTCTCGCCCAGTCTCTGGGCCCCTGTTTTTCCTCCAGTCATTTCATTGCGTGCTCTAGACGCACATTTCCCCCTTCTCCGTGACACATGCATGCAGTTTTCTAGCTTCTTTTCATGCAAGCTTTTCCACCTCCCTCTCTCTATCCACGCAGAGTATTTAAACATGTAATGGAACCTTCCTTTCCTCTCCCTTCTAATTCTTCCCATCTAATCCAACACCGGCCCCAACAAGTGGTCATTCATGGAGCTCCTCCCCCGCCCATGCCCTCCCCCCCTGTGAGAAGTCACCGATCCACTACTCTGTCGTCGATGGTGCAGCGGCGGCCGTAATCCCGTCCCTCCTCCTGCTCCAGAAGGTGACAGTAAAGGCTCTTGCAGCACCGTACAGTTGTTCGACGCCACAGACGACACCCGCCTCCTCCCTCCCCCCTCCCCCCTGTGCTGACTACTCCCCCTCCCTCTCCCTCCCTCCCCATCCTCCTGCCCCGGCGGAGCATCGGGAAACAAAAACGACGACGCCTTGGACCCAAACAAATGTAATTGCATCGAGGGCTTTTCAATCCTCCAATTAGCCAACACCACCAGCAAACACGCCCCAATCGCCAGGTGCATAATCACAAACTGGGCAAATTGCCCTAGTAATGCCACCCTCGTATCCCTACAGAAAGCCTTCTCTGTCTCCGGATACTTATTCCCAGCCACCAGGAAAAGGAGCTGCCGGTTGGCCCCACCTGCGTGACTCGTGTCGGTCTCCAGGAAATGCTTGCACCCCTCGTAGGTCCAGAAGCCATAGAGGTGGTATGCTTGGAAATTGCTACAGAATCGAGGAATCGAAGGGAAAGAGGGGAGGAGGAAGGGGAGAGAGGAAGCAAAGGAGAGTCAGTACTTGCGTTGCTCTTTAATGATCTGTGACTCGGAAGTCCGGCCGTCGTAGGGTATGTGCTGCCAGAGGCCAATATGTCCCTCCCTCCCTCCCTCCCTCCCTCCCTTCCCTTTAAACCTACCTGATTAATATTGGGTAAGAGAGCAACACGTTGACGTAGGCCGTGAACGCCGCCCACTTGAAACTCCCCGGTTCCTGTTTACACGCCCCATAGATAACACTCGCCACGGTCAGCAGTAGGAACAGCCCCACCGTGTCAAGCGCGGGGCGTTCAAATGGGAACAAGTACCCATGCCCCACCTCCTCGAGCAAGAATAATGTCTTCAACGCCGCATCTTCCTTGGCACCCACAGTCAGGATATACCCACCAATTGCCAACAACACCAGTACAAGTGCAGGTCGGTACCAGACCAAGACGTAACGTTCCTGTCGCGGCACACGCCACGTGCGGACAAGCGCGTAGATCTGCAGGAAAAGATTGAAGATATTGGCGGCGAAGAGGATACAGCAAAATGCCAGAAAGCAGGCGTTCACTCGGTAGGCGTGTTGGCAGGCATTATTATTATTGGGATTGGGCACATTCGTGTACATCTTCGGGTGGATGAAGGAGGCGAGCGAGACAAGGGTGGGGGTCAGTTCAGTGATGGCCGGCACCACGGGGTTCACCGGCCGATACACCATCTGCCCCAACAGAGTGTAGCACGTCACCGTCAAGGAGTACGGAAGCAACTCAATGTCCTGCAAAGCAAGATAACCGGCCTTGAACCCTAACCCCATAAAAATGAACATCATCCCTCCAAAGGCCGAGGCGCTCACGGCAAAATTCTGGGGCGTCGCTCCGGCATTTCCCGTGTTGTAGACAATGCAGCGTTGCCAGCTGTCAGGATCAGCGAGATAGTGGGCGGTGTTCACGAAGATCCACCCATAGAGACAAGCGAAAACGGAGGCAATGATGGAGAGAGGCATGACGACATAAAAGGCTTTGCGGAGCAGGCCGAGGCACAGGTCGCGTGTAGCGTGCACTATCGGGTCCTCGTCCGGGCCGTCCTCCTCCAATAAGCTGCCTTGCTCGTCGTCATGGTCTCCTAGCAAAGCAGCACGGTCGATGCCCCCGGCGAAGCCGAGAACGGGAGGGACGACTTTGTCCCTGTCCTTGTCTTTCTCTTTGTCCTCAGAGTCCTCCTTGCCTCCTTCTTCGGTCTTCTGGGCGCTGCCCGCGACGATAGTGAGGGGCCTAGTGGCTTCCTCTTCTTCTTCACGGATCTGGTCTTGCGCGGCTTGCACTGCAGGTGGCGCGGTTGGTGCCGTTCCAGCCTCGATATCTCGGACCCCAGCATCGATAGGGGTGGAAAAACTCGTAGACGCAGAGCTGATTGGGGTGGTCATGTTGCTCGCACGACGTGATGCTAGGAGTTGAAAAATGGACGGGGTGCCTTGATAAGTGTGCAGAATGACGGACGGGCTTGGTTCTCCTTTCCCAGCGAAACGTGATGATGTGAACCCGGGACTGTGCCTGTTCAGTGTATGTGTGGAAAGGGTTAGACATCGTCCAAGCCAGGGTAGGGTCAGAACGATGAAGGAAGGGAGGAGGCTAAAAAAAGAACAAGGTCGCGTTCGTGGGACCTCATGCCCCGCAACATACACACTGACGGCACAGAGAAGCATCACCATTAAGCGCAGCACCACACTGTGGTGGCTTATCCATGAACACGCACGCACGAGGAAAATCAAGGGTGTGAGGAAGGGAAGAGTATTCGCCTCGTAGTCTTTGGCGATTCTTGCAATGCAGCGCGTCAGGAGGCATGCACGGCCTCTCATCCCACCCACATCCACATTCAACTCACAAGACAGACGCTCACAGCCTCACCGTTCACGTCGCCAACAGCACAACAATGCCAGCAAACGCCACAGCCACCGATGTTTCCACGGGAAAGTAAGTATTTGTCTATCCAAATCCTGCATCGCATCCATCTCACTCCCAACCCACCGCACTCATGCACGCCCCTAAACATGCACGCCACACAGCCCCAACCTGCCAATCAATGAAGAGCAGAAGCAGGTAGAGGAGCAGCAAAGAGCCGCACGGGAGCAGCAAATCGCCATCCTCCAGCAGTTTGTGGACTCGGGTGGGAAGGACCGCCTCAAGGCCGTTCTGCGCGAGCGCCTGCAAGGGGCTGGGTGGAAGGAAGAGGTAAAGGAGCTTTGCAAGGAAGTGATGCGGAATAATTGCATCGAAGGCGTGACAGTAGACGAGCTAGTGGCCTTGACAATGCCAAGGGCAAGAGGTACGAGAGGGGGGGAAGGGTGGTTGGCAAATATACGGAAATGGAGGGGTGGTGGTTGGTACAGAAAGGTTGCGGATAGCATGCCTAATCTCATTTCTATTCATATCCGCACACTGACATAATCATAGCAACAATACCGGACAACCTACGAGTAGAAGCGCTCAAAGCCATTCGGGAATCCTTGCGGACTGATGTTGGATGAGCTGCCATGCCCGTTAGAGAGAAACACACAAGCATTCAATTGTACAGCCAAAAGAAGAAGCAAATGATGTATCGATATGACAAATTAGCTCCTTATTATATCTTCTTTTCTTACATCATGCATCTCCGCTTGCTTTTGCTCCAAGTTTTTCTTCTTTGTCTCAGACATACGTTCGTCTTCATTCTTTGCCTTCGAGCACTTTTCTTCTTGACTTACCACATTCAACGATTTTGCGATGTAGTCATGTAGAACGATATCTCTTTTCTTTCCCCCCTCAGCTCGCCAACTTGTTCCGATCTTACAGTTTAGAACCATCTACAATTTTCGATCCCTCACTTACGTCTTGTCTTTTCTTAGTCTTACTTTGACAACGTCGCTTGAGAATTAATTGATGGCACCCTTCACAAGAAGGAGGGGAGCATGATGATGAGAGAAGAAAGAGAGGACGAGGAGGAGAAGGAAAAGGAAAAGGCGGACAAAAAGGAGAAAAGGGAGGAGGGGGATGATAGGAGGAGGAAGAGGAGCTGGAGGAGGGGGGGGGAGTCAATGTAAGTGGAGGGTGTGAAAAGGGATCACAGACGAGCGGTAAAAAAGATAGAGGAGACTTAAGCGAGTAGCGAACATGTAGCATAATGTTCTTTTTGCCTCTTGAAATATGATTTGAGCTCCTTTAATTGTAAATTCTTTCCATTTGCCTCTTACCGCAGACGGTCACTAATCTGTCCACTTTACTCTCCGTTATTCTAACCCGAATTTTAAGATGTCTTCCTCCTGACGTCCTGCGCACTTGCTTGCATTCATCCATGATTGCGTTGTTCCTCCCCCCAGTTCAACGTGGGCCATATTCAAGCTATGTTCTCGAAACGACACTGTATATAAGGACACAAATTTGGGGGTGCGACATGAAAATGAAAACAGTGTGGGGTATGGTGATATTCGCTGTCATCCAGTATGACTTAAATCCTCCGGAAAGCTTGGTGTGGATATTATGAGGTGCCCAAAATTTGTTGGCACTTACTCCGGCGTGTCTGCTGACGCTCTCCGACGGCAGCTTGCTTCACCTCGCCACCCTCCTTCCTTATCCGGCGACCCCTTTTGTTTTTGTATGTTTGGTAAACTAGACTGTGTGTCTGTATCTTGCGCTTGTTGCTAGGCATGTCCAAGCAGCAGTCTGTGCGGTCAGCATAACCGATTCCTTCCACTCCATTCATCCTTTCCGTGGAGGGGGCAGGATTCTGCTTGTCCGACCCCATGTGCGCAGCGAGGTTCAGACATCTGACGTGCGCAGTGCTTGTATTCATTTTTTCCTTTGCTTTTCTGCTTATCTGCTTATATGCTTATCTGCTCATCTGAATTTCTGCTGACTGTTTGCTTGCTCATTTGTGATCTCGACTGTTGCTCGTTGGCTGTATTTAGGTAGGATCCCAGCCCCTCTGGCAAAGCCAAAACCTCCCCTCCCTGGATGCTGGGAACCTTCCCTCCTCCTCCCTCATTGACTTGCAGTCCGACGACGAGCAACCATCGGCAAGTACGCGCATACACAGACATACAAACTTAATAAGCTGAAGCTAGACAAGACAAGTTACATGCCTAACAAAGCCAGCAACAAGAAAAAAACTCTCATCCCGGTTACGGTGCTCACGGGCTTCTTGGGGAGCGGTAAAACGGTAGGTGTCAGTATATACGCCGACTGGCAACTTGCCTTTCTCTGTACTTATGATGAATATCATACGCATGATCAATAGACCCTGCTAAATCACATTATGACGGCGCAGCATGGGAAGCGTATCGCTGTCATTGAGAATGAGTTTGGGGAGGTGGGCGTCGACGACTCCCTTGTGAAGCGCAAGGATTTCGGAACAGAGGACATTGTGGAGATGAACAATGGCTGTAAGTTATTACGTCAATTCATCCCCAAAAAAGCCACTCGTTCACTTTACCTGTCTCACCAAACCCCACCAGGCATTTGCTGCACTGTCCGCGGGGACCTGATCCGCATCCTCACGGACCTCTTCAAGCGCAAAGCCGGAAAGTTTGACCATATCCTCATCGAGACGACGGGGTTGGCCGACCCAGCTCCGGTCGCCCAAACATTCTTTGTGCATGATGAGCTTCAGGTATGTAGGCTAGTCGGCTTTTCCGAGTCCGGCATTCCTGTCTGCATCCGCCCATAGCACGCACAAAATCGTTTCCCCCCCTCCGTTCCCCCGTAATGTGTTACACAGTCCAAATTGCGCCTGGATGCTATTCTCACGGTGGTGGACTCCAAGCATCTTATCCAGCACCTCGATGACCCTCGTCCGGAAGGCGTGGAAAACGAGGCAGTGGAGCAGCTCGCCTTTGCTGATCGAGTCCTCCTCAATAAGATTGATCTCGCCACAGACGCCGAGCTGATGGAGGTCGAAAAGCGCATCAAAGCTGTCAACAACTTTGCGCCTATCATACGCACCCAAAATGCTGTGGTCAACCTAGACAAAGTCCTGGACCTCAAAGCATTTGACCTGAAGCGGGTCTTAGACTTCGACCCGGAGTTCCTCGGGGATCAGGAGCATGAACATGACCAGAGCGTCACCTCGGTAGGCTTCAGACTGGCCGGAGACATGAATTTGGGACAACTTGAACGTTGGCTGTCCGTCCTCCTCCGCGATAAGGGCACGGAACTCTTCCGCTACAAGGGCGTTCTGTCCGTTAAGGGCTTCGATGCGCCCTGGATTTTCCAAGGGGTCCATATGCTCTTTGGTGCCTCCATGGACGATCAAGAGTGGAAGTGCGTCCAGGATCGGACGAACCGTTTTGTCTTCATTGGCCGCAACCTGAACCGCACCGAGCTCACCGAGGGTTTTGCGGCATGTCTTGTCACCAAGCCCCTGCGCTTTGAGGTTGGGACTCGGGTCCGCTGCCACGTGGATGAGAATCAATGGGAGCTGGGCGAGGTGATCAAGCAGTGGAACGACGGTAACCCCTACCGGGTCCGACTCCACAACGGGATAGAGATCTGGGCTCCTATTGATAACGATGGAGCCATCCGCCTCGCGTGTCGTGCGGAGACTCGCATGAATAAGTGAGGTCTATTGAATTTGAGATCGACGGATGTAGACGCTATTTCCGTATTTTGTCATACGATTGTGCTTTTTGATGGTCATCAAACGGGATGATCGAGACATAAATCTTCAGAGTTCTATAAGTATATTGGAAGATACAAAGTGTAGCCCCCAAAATACGCAGATGTTTGGATAGGAAGGGGCATATCGGAGGCATAATTACGGTGATCGAGAACAAAAGATGCCACCACGATCACAAAAATGTGCAATGTTTTGTTTCATCCTTTTGGTTAATATTTACAAATGTGAGTTTTTCAATCAGTTTCTGTCGTTTCTTACACAGCACTGAAGTAGATTGTCAGATTTGAATAATACTTTGCCCACAACTCATCGACAGGAGTTATGTTTCCAGTACCAATTATTGTTAGCTAGATAGAACGGTACCTACGGCCGGCATTTTGGTGAGGCATCAGTAATCTGGATTCAGAAGGGCTCCCCTAATCGAATATTTATTTATCGCATTTTAGGCCTGACATCCGGCAGCCAAGCATATGAAAATGTTCAAAGAAGAGAATTGATACTCGTGACATCGCGTTTCAAATTGCATCTTACCCGCGTGTGCCGGATCCAGTTCTCCTCGATGGTTGCGGGGGTACAAATAGTTATCTCTTTTGCTGAAGTACTGCCAAGATATAGCCACATAGAATACGTAATGCGAGATCTCACCGAGCTCCTCATTGTATTTTAGGGAGTGGTGAGGTTCGGGATCGTAGAAACTGGAGGGGGGGGATGCGACCTAAAAACCTACGCGACGCAAACGCGCACCCCCGAGGGTCTAAAGCGAGCTCTAGACAAAGTATAGGGAGGGATCGAGGATATCGAAGTAAAAAGCACAGGGCTGTGTCAGTGCGACACAGTCACCTGTGTCAAAATCTCCTCCCCTAATTTCCGCCGCTTATTTCTCCCCTCCCAATAATGCTCGCCAAGCCTTGCCTCTCCATCCTTTTGCTACCCTCACGCGTCTAATCTCCACCTCCACACCATCCGTTCGCACAGTGCGCACCATATAGGAGCCAATGTCGCCAGCGCAGCCTTTCCTTGTTTGACCTTTCAAGCTCTTTCCTTCCTTCTCACCCCATGCCCCCGTCTCCAGCCCGCCGCCCAAGGTCTCGGGCGGATTCATTCCCTGTACAAGATCAGCACCAAGGAAATGAAGACGGTAACGGCGCCATCTTTAATACCAACGTCTTGGTGGGCGCTCTCATTTCCTGGGCATTGCTCCTGCTCAGTCGGACGGACTGGCAGCACTTCTATCATCACTTCCATCACCAAGGTTCCTCGGAAGGTCCCTCCTGTCCTGCCACGGGCATTACGAGCACTCATGAGAACGGTG